>BFEA01000092.1:3241595-3275317 GCA_003427395.1 Chara braunii
GAGAGAGAGAGAGAGAGAGGGGGGGGTAATTGAAGGGAGGGAGAGAGAGAGAGAACGTATATGGCACCGAAAGGGTAGTCACAACTAGCATGTATACATGATGTCCACTTCAACAATGTGTATGAGAATGTCAGTGTACCGTCATTGTGTGTGTGTCCGGGGGGGGAGGAATCACAAGCTTGGGAGGTGTGCGTGTTCATCTCTTCTTTGTTGTCTGGAATGAGTGAGTCACGAAATTTATCAACCGGAATGCCCCCCTCTGCTCCAATGAGACACATGCATGCATGAATATAAATAGAGAGGTCTCCGACAGACAAGCACCATAAATCCAAACATAACACCATCACATTTCCAACACGATTCATCACACCACCATCATGTTTCCATCACGATTTCCAACATAAAGTCTTGTGTTCAACTGTTGATAAACAGTTTACCAACACGTAGTTCAACCTTCCCAACGTAGTTCAACAAAATATAAACAGATTCTCAACAGTTTATCAACACAAAGTTCAACTGTTTATCTTGTCACTTCATGTGGACTACATAAGTCACGCACGTTGGTTTCCTTCATTTCCTGTAGACCATGGTGCATGTGTCAGGATAAACAGTTGAAAAACAATTTTTAAACGGTTGTGAGGCCCCACGATCAACAAAAAAAAAAAAGGCAACAATTTTTCTGTTGGACTACCTCTCTCCTATCTCTCCGTCTACTTCATGTTCTCTCTCTCTTACCCCGTCACCATCGCCATGAGCTTTGCAACGGAGCAAGTGATCGGCACGTGGCTTCTTACTCCGCGGGGGCGAATCAGCGTCATACGGCAGCTGCAGCGGCCCCATCTCTGCTCTGATCTCCTCCGGTTTGCAGCTTTCTTCAATACGTCGGCGATCTACGCAGCTACAGAGTTCTGATTCACGGAAGAAGCAACTACGCGCGGTCTGGCCGAGATCTCGGCCTTTCGACGGCTATCCCCTCCCGGGATTAGCCATATCGCCGTCGTCGTCGTCTTTTCAGGAGACATCATGGCGATTCCGTCGGAGATTCACCCCGACATCTATCGGACGTTGCGCATCTGGTTTGGGGAAGTGCGGACAGCGTGAACCGATCTCCTGGCTTGGAGAGGAGACACCGTCGTGCCGGCGCATGACACGGGCCTCCAACTGCGTTCGTCTCGAAGCTCGCCAACGATCGTGCTCCCGGAGCTTCGTCCCTTCGCGCCGCCCCAATGAGTCATCGTCGCGTCTCCTACTTCGGCCTCCCCTCCAGCATTCCCACCCTTTGGCAGTCTGCGCGGGCTCCTACTCTCTCCTACCGTGTTAAGGAGAACAGTGCGCCGCTATTGAGCGAGGAAAAGTGGGACGCGTGGTGGGAAGACTATATCGAGCTCGCTTTCTGTCTATTGGAGATAGAGTTCCGTTGGTCAGAAGCGGCCCCATTCGGAGAAGGTCCAAAGCACCCAGAGGACACCGTTGAGCTTCTGATCATCCAAGCGTGGAGAACGGCGGAGCAAGGTGACCTGCTGGGAATCGTATTTGGAAAGGTGGAGGAAGGTAATCTCGCCTTGATCACGGACGAATTGCTGGTGTTTCTGACTCAGCTGGTGGATGATCTACCCCTGGACATCTTATCGCACAGTGACAAGCAGCCTGGCACCCACGTGCTGTCTCAAACGCTCGAGCCGCACCTTGTGTGGTCCACGTGTACGGAGATTGACGAGGACAACTGTCTCTATCCTTCCCAGGTGCTCTACCTGGAGATCGACATTACCGATCTCACGTTTTGGGACCCGATTGTGAGGCAAAACGCGGCGCGGGACGAGGAGATAGGGGGAGCAGACGAAGAGGAGGAAGAGGAAGAGCCATCGAGCGAAGAACGAGACGATCCAGACTACGTACCGAAAAGCGAAGCAGGGATAGCCGACGAATCGAGCCAACCGCGGGACGAGGAAGAAGAAGAAGGAAACGAGCAAGCGGAGTCGGAGTACAAAGGATTCGAGGCTGAAGTGCATGACGCGGCTTGAGAAAGAGCGCAAGAGCACAGAAAACAAAGGCGCCAGGAGACCGCAGAGGGAAAACGACCCGCGACAAACGATCCATCGATCGGGGACTCGTGGCGTGATCCGGAGCCACCAGAAGAAGAGGACGATGGAACCGCAGCAGAGGGATCACGAAGCAGAAGAAGAAGAAGTGAATCGCCAGTTCCCTCCGGCTCCCCGTCCAGATCCTCCATTCGTTTACATCAAGATCTCGGCGTTCGGGCTTCGTCCCCGGTCGTTCTCTCGCCGACCCCATGACTACCTCATGCTTACCCGTCTTCCCGATAGACCTCCGTTCCCCAATGGTTGGTGTCCTTTTCCCCATCACCTTTTCTACCATCTCTACACTACCCGCCTTCTAGTCTCCGTTTATCCGCATGCCACCACCTGTTCTGTGGTTGATTCCTTTCTCCTTCACGTGCTCCTATTTACCGCAGACTGGTGGGGATATAACCACGTAGAAATATACTGTATTATATCTGGAACTATTCCCGCCTGCGAAAACTACGAAGATTTTCGCGCCGCTCTGCAACGGACCCTTTTCACCATTTACCCCGACTACATCGCCGCTTTTCGCCATCTCCATGAGGTCCCTCTCTTCCCCCGCATCCATCGCTCCTTCCGTTACGCTACCCTTCCTGATTTCGCCTCTCCCGCCATCAATCGATTCATGCCCCCTGAACCATCCGCCACCTCCACCTTCAGTGATTCGACTGCCATTCCCCGGGAACGTCTAGGGTCTAGGGTCTACCCTCCTGCTGCACTGATGCATGGCTAATGGACACGTGCCATAACAGCGGCACGTGTAATCCCCCTCCTTGGAGTGTCGAAAGCCTACCCTGAGGAATTAGTAGAAGAGCAGTCTTGCCACGTGGGTGACATCCACACTCAATTGAACGGTAAGTGGCATGAAGAGAGATGCTCCGCGTATCGATCTATTAGAGAAATCGACACGTGTCAACAAGCAAGCAGGAGCTTGCTAATATTGGAACCCCCTGGGCGTCACATATGTGACGAACCACTTTCTGTAACGCGCGACTTTCTGCGCGGTTGCAACGAGGGGTCCTAAGTTGGGAAGGTTGGGCCAATTACGGGAGATCGGGATCGGTGGGAAATTGCATTAGTGTCCTTGCTTTTTCGTTTTTTCCGTCACTTCTTTTCGAATGGCTGGGTTCGGAGCTGGGCGTGTCCTGGGATGGCCGATTGATTGATTGGTCGGTTGGATGGTTGGCGCGCCTCCGTGCACGCGATTAATAAATGTTAACGTCGTTTCTTTCGCTTCGGTTTCGATCTTTTGGGTGTGGACATCGCGCGGAAATTTGCACTTTTCTTTTTGAATTTTTCTTTCAAATCTTTTTCAAATTTTGTCGAGCCCTGATGACTCTCGGAATTTTGGACTTTCCTCCCGGAACCTGTACTTTTGCTTTTCGCATTAGTTAGGAATTTATAAATTTTGTAATTAGGACTTTCTCTTGCCGCGTGGCGCCCTTATTTGCTTACGCGTTTTTTTTTGTGGCTGCAACGGAATTCTGATTAGTCGGTGCCTTTAATCGGGAGTATAACTGTAATCTTGGGTTGGCGTCATTGTAATTGTATCTTTCTTCTTGCTCTTCGTCCTTCCCGCACTCCTTCTCTTTCTTTTGCTGCATTTTCGAAACTACGGACTGCATGCTCAGATCGATGCGTGGAGAGTGGCTACGTCCCCCACGCCGCGGCCCCGTCATGCAAAACGTAGGCACTCCCTCTCTAATCTCCCCTCTAAGTCTTGGTAATTTCGTGCTCTTCGCGCATGCATGCACGCTATAAATTTCGGTTGCGCGATTAGTTAGCTCTTAACCCGTTGTTGGAAGCTTGGGGTTGCGTGATCAGGAAGGGTCGGCATACGAGCGAAGTAAGAGGTGAGTAGAGTAGAGGTCGGGCGACCCGACGGGCTGGTGCCGAACGCGCGGGATTGACGTGGGCCACAACGGACTGTGGGCACGAACGAATCTGACGGGTGCGGGAGGACTAAGCGGGGTGACGACTTCGTGGGTTGGTGCGTGACGACGGATTGTCCACATCGAAGAAGAGAGAGAAGAGGAAGAGAGAGTTGATGTCGATGGAAGCGGATTTGCTGTTTCTTTGTCTCTTCCCCCTCTCTATCTGTGTATATAAATTTTGATTGCAGCTCCGGGCGGTTTGTCCGTTTTTGTTTTCCCTTCGGCTTTTTTTTTTGGAATCCGGACTTGGGTTTTTGCTCACACTTGTCCTTGCGATGACCGTCTCGATTGCATTATATGTATGATTGCTGGATGTATGGATGTATGGATGTATGGATGCTATGTTTGCTTGTCTGTCGTTTTACTGAGAATCCTTGTCTTTGCTTTTGCTTGTGTCGGATTTTTGCCTGCACCTGATGCAGTTGTAAAAGGGGATAAGAATTTGGCCCCGATATCGATTTTGCCCTCGTTTTTGCTTGTCTCATGAATGGGATGTGGTGTGATTGCATCTTGCATAACCAAACTTACCGAGCAATTAGACGATCCGACACCGGGCCCCGCGAACGCCGCGCGAGGACATGAGTAAATGCGATCCGAATCGCGCATTTACACGCATCCCCGTGCGTTGATTCGCCCACCCAGAAAAGAGTCGCGGCGGAACCGTCATCCCGTACGAGCACGCTGAGGCGCAACTACGTCCGCCTGTCCTGCACGTGCTCGCGCGCGGTGACGGTAACCTGACCCGAGTTATCCCATACACGATGACACCATGACGCGATCTTGGAGCTCAGACTCATCCTACGACCCGTATTATTTCACCCCCTGGATAAACGAACTCTTACGACAACGATATCCCTGTCACACGAAAAATCGATTGTGTCCGCGGGAATTCCACTGTGCCACCTCTAGCGACCCCCGGTGCTCTTATTTCCCTTCCCCCGACCATACCTACTACTTCATCCAACTGGGATTCGTCGCCATCACCACCAGTTTCCCTCCTTTTCGCCTTCTTCTCCCGTATCATCAACTTAGCGTCGTTCCGTGGCCGGCCATAGCCCCCTATTGGCCCAGCATGCCCTGCGGAAATTGCTGACGTAGCGGCGAACGGAGAACCCCGGAATTCTGAAGGCCCAACCCAAACACGCAGCGGCCTGCGCCACGTGGCGGCCCCCGACGGCCCAACTTTTCGGGACCGCCTCCTCCGCGGAGGGACTTCCCCGTAAACCGTCGCCCACAGTACCCCGGCCCCATCGGGCCTTGAGTCCCTTGCGCACGCGCCCCTTTTTCGCCTAATTGCATTCACACCCCTGAGACTTCCCCACTTTACCCAAAAATCCTTGGCACACCCCTTTTCGCACTTCCAGGCCCCCATCCCACTCCGATCAGGAAGTCGCGCTGGGCGTGAGGTTGGCCGTCACATGGCTTTGTAGGTCCTGAAGGCTTTTTTATTTGTTTCCCAGGGTTGGGAAATGTCAGAGCAGCGGTCTGTACTCGGCCATTTCTGCTTCTGGACTATAATTCCTAAGGTTTGTATTTGCTGCACCGTACTCACTTGCCTGTGATCGAGCCCTATAACCTGTCGAGGGATGTTACTCGAAACTTGGTGTTAGCGAGGACCTGGTTAACTTTTCATACAGTGATACCGTAATCAAGACGACTGCTGGAGTATGCTACAAGATGGTTGGAGCGGCCTCGAACGAGTGGGTGGAGGCCACGAAAGAGAAAGATCCGCGTTCCTCGCGCGTGTGTGTGCTTTGGAGTGCCAATGGGCCTCATTACGCAACTTGTTTGTCGGCATTTTCAAAGTACCTCGCCTTCGCGTTTTGATGTTGACGAAAGGGTTTTTTTGTCACAGTGTTCATGACGTGTGGACAATCTCGCTGCATGCATGCTTGTATTTCCTGCACCGTACTCACTTGCCTGCACCAGAAACTGGGCAATGGTCCCAGAGGCTACTATTTTCCGGGTTGTTTGTGGAGGGATTCCTGGGGCTAGGTCCCACTTGCACGAATCAAGAGATACTTACCGTAGATTAGCAAAGATCAACGGCCGAAATCTCCTAATTTGCACAAGTGGGACCTTGCCCCCGGCCTCCCCCTTGTTTTCCTGTTCAATGAAACACAAGTTGATTGTGCAAAAAAAAAAAAAAAGAGTTCTCGTCGAGCCTTCAGCGGCGGCGATACGGCTGTGGAGCGGGGTGTCTCCGCCCGTGTCCTGGGCTGCCGGTCGCGGAGTTTGGCGCTGGGCGAGGGGAGTACCGTTCCTTAGGCTTCTGCGGGCGCGAGGAGGAAAACGTAGAGCACGGGACAGTGGCGGCAAGGAAAGCGGACAGGAAAGGAATAGGGAACGTGAATTTTGCCGTCGAGGAAACGCCCAGACAGGAGGAGCTTGGGATATGGCGAAAAAGGAGAGGAAATTGAGCGATGGAAAAGGTCCTTCCGTCAACAAACTTGCCGAAGGAGATGGAGGCGGAAGGAAGGAAAAAAGGGGCGATGGGGGATTGAAGGTGAAGACGAAGAAAGTGGAAGAAGACAAGCAAGGAGCCAGAGAGACGAAGACGAAGGAGAGTGGAATCGGAGGGGAGTCTGACGTGAGAGATGCTATGGGGTCGACGGGGAAGAGGCGGGAGGAGAAGGAGGTGAAGGAGGGGAAGGAGGGGAAGGCGAAGAAGGAGAAGAAGGAGAGAAAGGGGAAGGAGGATGACAAGCACAAAAAAGAAGCATCTTCGGTATCGCCGAAGAAGAGGAAGCAACGTCCAGAGAAGCAGGAAGATGAAGACGGTGACGGCGATTTGCGGAAGAAGAAGGTGAAAATAGAGAGAAAAGAAGGGAAACTGAGATTTAAGACGTCATCAGGAGCCTATGGCAGAGGAGCCTGGAGAAAGAATGATGGCTACGGCGATGAAGCGGAGAAGGGAGAGGAGGTCATGCCTCCGCCAACCGATAGATCGAAATGCAAGGGTAAAAAAAGTGATATGCAGGTGATAGTGGATGCGACCGGGAAGAAAACCTACAAATGCGACGGATGGTACGTGTACTACATGCACCAGTGGATCTCTCGTCACTACCCTCCTCCATGGTGAGGGAATGAGCCCCCCTCCCCATCCTCTCCGCCCCCCGCCAGGTATATCTGTCTCAAGCATTTCA
Organism: Chara braunii; assembly: GCA_003427395.1. Taxonomy (NCBI): domain Eukaryota; kingdom Viridiplantae; phylum Streptophyta; class Charophyceae; order Charales; family Characeae; genus Chara; species Chara braunii. Next base: position 3,248,757 of record BFEA01000092.1, read on the forward strand.
AAAAATCGTCCATGGTCATCCTCCTCCTCGGCTTCCCTCCCTTCTCCTTAGTCATTTTACCTCCGTCTCCACTCTTTCCACTCTCACATCAACTCGTCGAGACTCCGTAACCACATTCACACACCCACGCCCACACCCACACACAGAGACAGAGAGAGAGAGAGAGAGAGAGAGAGAGAGAGAGAGAGAGAGAGAGAGAGAGAGAGAGAGAGAGAGAGAGAGAGAGAGAGAGAGAGAGAGAGAGAGAGAGAGAGAGAGAGCAGGCGAGGGCGTTTGCTCAGCCTTCTGATGTTGGGCTTGGAATGTTCATTGTCCGCTCAGTCGTGTCATCAATTCTGTCATGACGGCCCTTTCTCTGGATTGATCGATCGGTTCCAGGGTCATTGCCGATTACGCCGATGTCGTTGCACGAGAGTTCACACGCCCCTTAAAAAAGGAAGGAAAGAGAATTCATACCTTTATTTGTGCGTGTCATCCTTGCACAGCCATGCATTCATATATTCCTTGCCAATCGTTGGTCATCCATCCTGTCTTCCCTCTCCTCACGATGTCTATAGTGTACTTTCCCCGGCGGCAGACTCTTACTGATCATTTCGCGTTGGCGGACTTATAGACCGGATCGTGGCGCCAACCCTCTTTTTTTTAATCGGTGCCAACAAACTCTTCGCTGACCGCTAATTGTGCGAACAGACCAACTGTAGAACGCGGCATTTGCGGGAGTTGGTGGCGCATGTCATGCCATATATATGCTTTGCTATACAACTCCCTTTTCGCCCCTGTTAAAGGTGTGTGTGTGTGTGTGTGAGAGAGAGAGAGAGAGAGAGAGAGAGAGAGAGAGAGAGAGAGAGAGAGAGAGAGAGAGAGAGAGAGAGAGAGAGAGAGAAGCCGACATACGACAGACAAACAGACAGATAGGCAGATCGATACTGTCTGTCCTTATCTGTCTGACACTCTTCTTGTCTGTCTGTAATGCTGTCGTCTCCGTGTGTTGTTGAATATGTCTGTCTGTCATGGGTTAGCACGACAGGGTTTGCTTCGCTTTTCTTTTCCCCCCTGAATCTTTTCAAGGCGTTCGCTGATTGATATAACGGAGGTAAATAAGTCCAGTAAATATCCCCTCCCTGTATATGCCATATTCGTTGCGTCGAATTCGGAGTCGGGCATCAATGTGTCCACTAGACTTTTCTTCAGTCATGGATCTCCGGCTTGTCGCCCGTCTTGCCATTTATTCATCGATCATAATCCCAACACAAGGATGGCAAGAGGATCTCGGTTCCGTTCCCGGCTTTGCCAAATATGATTCAAATTACCTGAGTCGTTTTTTTTCACCTACGGCTCTCTTCTGGAGCGAAAATTACCTCTAAAGGCAGTGTGCCTACTTCCTACTCCCGCACTTTTTCACCTCCCTCTCCCTCTCTCTCTGTCTCTCCCCGTTCCCCGTTCCCCACTACTCTGCCTCTCTCAAACGTCTCTCTGACGCCCGCAGATGGCTTCCCATGTTTGTGTCTCTCGCCTTCCTGTTGCAGTGCATTCAGTATTACTGATTGATTGATTGGGTTGCATGATTGACTGAATGATTAATTGATTGGTTGATTGGTCGGTTGGTTGGCTGGCTAGTTAATTACTGTTTTGTTATTGTCCTGGTATTAAGATAATGTATTGGCTGATTGATTGATTGATTGGGGTGCATGATTGATTGAATGATTAATTGGTTGGTTGGTTGGTTGGTTGATTGATTAAGTGATGGATTAATTGATTGCTTGATTGATCAATCGGTCAACTCTTTTTAGATGGGTTGTTGGAGTGGCGATCAATTGGACGGCTCGATTTCGATCTCTGATACATTCGTTGATTTATTTGGCGCACAGAGGGGGTGCCGCAGTGTATGTCTGCCTCCCAACGTTTTGTTTCCCCCCCCTGAAGCTGTCGTTTTGCTGCTATCACTGCCGGCAGCAGCTGCATGCCAATCTCTGCCTCCCTTTTTCCTCCCTCAACGTTTTGTTTTTTCCCCCTGAAGCTGTCGTTTTGCTGGTATCACGCCGGCAGCAGCCGCATGTCAAACTCACTGCTACGGATCATTCATTAGTAGTGATTTGTGAGGGCCTCGCCACACCAGTCTCGAAATGTGAAAAAGACAAAAATGTGGCAGGTGCATCTGGTCATGTTCTAGCGGGAAGTTCATTCTCATTTTGCACATTTCGAGAGTGCTGTGGCGAGGCCCTGACAACGGATTTAGGTAATGGTGGAGTGTGCATTTGAGTGGAACCCGACTAACGAGTCTCTGGTGTGCTGTCACCCACTCCGCATTCAGCTGCGCACACCCCGCCTTCATCAGCAACGCCATCAAACCCTTAAAGACCCCTTTACGAGGCCCCGTTGCAAGTTGTTCTGCTATGACAGTAGGGTAGGGTTCGTCTGGCCTTCTCTAATAATGCATGGAGGGGCAAATACCATAAAATAATGGTAATGCATCCTCTAGAATGGAGCCAGTCATTGGCTTGTGCTTTGTTGAATCATTTCTCCCCTTGTGAAGACAGGTGGCAGGTCCTCACATGCGCTGCTCTAAACTCTTGGAGGATCGACTCTTAACAAATGGAGGAACTCCCTATTCCTATTTTTGGTTTCTTGATGGACTTTTTACAAAAGAAAAGAATGGTTTACTCACTTAGCAAAACTCTTCTTCAACAAAAAAAAGGGCGCTTCGCTCCGAATAAAGCGAGTCGCTATTGTAAGAGAGAGGCCGCTTTATCTTCAAAATAGTCCAAAAAGCTATGCAGGTCATAAAATGGAGGAACTCCCTATTTTTGGTTTATACCTCCTCTATTTGACCCCCCCCCCCCCCCCCGCACACACACACACACACACACAACGTTTTGTGTTTATTTATGGATGGCTTGCAATGGTATGCGGATGGAATGAGAGAGAGAGAGAGAGAGAGAGTTTGGGGGAGGTGGAAAAACACACACACACGTAAAGTCGACCACTTTTCTCTCTCAAGGATGGGTATCGCTAACTCTGGGCGATGTGGTGAGTCCTTATCCATCAGTCAAATTCATCCTGGGCACACTGACTGTCCAGGTTCAACCTCCTGATGAGTCCATGAAAATCCGACGAGAGAGTCTGTTTGGCACAGTCATGCTTTGTTGGAGTGTATAGCGAACATGACAACAAACACAATCAGGGGCACCCCCTCAATTCGAGGGTCGTCTCTATTTTAGGGATCCGCTTCTGCATACGCATATACAACTTTGTGAGGAGCCGCCCGTCTGAGGAAACGCGCAATGAATGCGAATCCCCAATCTGTACTTGTAGCAGATCCTTGGGATGGACTCTATCTATTGTCTGGGGGGTTGAGCAATTCCGAAAGATGCTTCGATTTACCATAACCAGGTTCATCTCGTAAAACAATAGTGAACTCGAACAAGCATCTTGGGTAGTTTGTGCTAGCGATCGATATCCCCTCACTTGTCCTTTTCTGGCATGCTCTTGTCCTGTCGAATTCGCAGTAAGCCGAATGTCCAGAGTGCAGAATTGATTGCACAGGTGAACTCTAGCTCTATACGTCTTTCGGTCTAAAACCCTAAACCCGCACTATGACTCGGGGTTTGGTTGTTGGACAGGAGGCTTGTGCAGCTGTAGCACTACCATCTTCCCCCGAACACAACGCACCCTCATTATGAATGTATAGAGGCTAGGTTTCCGGTCCGATGCATGCGTTGTGTTCGGGGGAAGACAAGAGCGGGACGAACGGCTGGATCAAAGTTCGGGCTTATTTAAATACGGGCTGCGGGGTGATTCCGGGCTTATGATTCAGGGTTTTCGCTATATCAGTGTGCAAGTCCCGTGTATTTTCTGCCCTCCTTCTCCCCCTAGGGGTAGGTGGGATTATGTTTAGACATATGTACTGCTATCTGAGGAGTTGGGAATATCTGCTGTGGTAATGCGTTCTGAGGTGGTCAATCCATAATCATGTTCGTTCTGTGGAGGCTTGTTGTTGCGCACTGTGATTCTGCCTGTGACATCTGCTCTGTGTTTGGACTTCAGTGGTAGGCTGCTCAGTTCGTATTTTCAGCTCAGGAGACACAAATGGAAGATCAACAGCTGGAGAAGGAAGGTCGGGCTGCCGCCCTTGCAAGGTGAGAGTGTGTGTCTCTGTGTGTTTGCTTTCGTAATGCGGATGTGTATATATCTCGTGTGTGTGTGTGTGTGTGTGTGTGTGTGCTGTCATATTCGCTATACAACCAAAAAAAGCATGACTGTGCCATACTGTTTCGTCGGACTTTCACCGACTCATCAGGAGGTTGAACCCCGACAGTCTGCCCAGGATTCATTTGACTTTGTGTGTGTGTGTGTGTGTGTGTGTGTGTGTGTGTGTGTGTGTGTGTGTGTACCATTTTGCTCTCCACGATATCTATCATCATGCAGGATTTGCGAAGGTCTGCTTTGCGGTTGAACCCCGACAGCTGGCTCCATTGCTCGCTTGTCTATGCGTTGGTCATCTGCTGGCTGATGTGCCGCGTTCCAGAATTGCGATGCCGATTGGTTTCAATCTTTTGACCTGTGTCCCCTTTCTTCCCACAGTCGGAACATTGGATTGGATTGGATTGGATTGATCTTGATCTCATACCTTTCTCGGCCTTTTGGCTAAAAATAGATGAAGTGCATTGTATCTGTTCTGTTCAGTTTGATAACTGATCCGTGGTCCATCGGGTCACGTGATATGAATTGGATTGATCTTTTTGACATCTGGTCTTCTTTACGCACTCTATGAGAATGACTATTTGCAGACCCAGTGCTCACACCCCGAGTTTTCAAACCCAACTTCCAGACCCTGCTTGCAGACTCGGAGAGTTTGTAGACCCAGTTTGCTCACTCCGTTTACCGAATCATCTTGCAGATCTGTTATACCGACCCGCTTTTTTTATGGCTTAGTTTGTGTGCTGAACCAGCTTGCGGACTCAGTTTACCTACCTATTTGCAGAACTAGATGTGAGTGCCGGAAATGTTTTGTTTTTCTTTTCTTTTTCACTTTATCTTATCTTCCCTCTTTTGTGTGCAGGTGATGATGACGAGGAGGACAAAGGCAAGGGCAGCGCTGACACAAAAAAGACGAAGAAGAAGGAGGCTAAGCGGTTCAAGAGAGATGGTAAGCCTCAATTAAAGCGCACAAGTGTGTGTAGGGCTTGGCAGAAAGGGGAATGCAAGTATGGTGCCGATAAATGCAGGTTCCGACATGAGGTTGATTCTGCAGGAAAGAGTGCTGGCAAGGGAAAGAAAGCATCGCTTGCTGGCAAAGGCGAGAAAGCACAGCCAGAGTTTCGACTTCAAAAGGAAGAACCCCTCCTCCCACGACAAGATTCAATGAAGAGAGGGAAAACAGCGAAGAAGGTTCGTCTTCTGAAAAAGAGTAACAAGCCAAAGAAACTTTCGAAGAAAACCAATGCCGGTGGGAAAGGTTAACGAGATTGAAAATTTGCCAATTTTTTCAAGGCACTGTAGGAAGTGGCTCTTCTGCCACGGGGAGCGAGAGAGAGAGAGAGAGAGAGAGAGAGAGAGAGAGAGAGAGAGAGAGAGAGAGAGAGAGAGAGAGAGAGAGAGAGAGAGAGAGAGAGCTTTGTAAGTGTCCTCTAGGTTGCGTAGTTTGCATTGTGCTGCTTGAGCGACAATCTGAACCTCAGTTACTCCAATAATAGAGTTCAACATCTCGGATTAGGTCATTGTGTGTAGTTCGTAGGGAGGCGGAATCTGGTGGGGAACAGGGTGGAGTGCTGCCGCCATTGTGTATTAGCATTTTTGTCCGGCTAGGTTCCTGTCAGATGAAATTAAGACGATTTGCACGTGTTCTGACCGTATAGGACACATAAAAGATGACCCGAAACAGAAGGCAGAGAGCTGAACCTGCAGGAAGGAAACTTGGGCTGGAAAGGAAGCAAAAGGGACGAGCAACAACTGTGGTTTTGAGTGGGAACCGAACGTTGTTGTAAATTCATTTAATTTCCTTTGCAGATGACTGGGAATTCAAATTCAGCTCAGACTCAGCTCTGCTTAAATGCATGCACATGAACGCTCTCGTGAAGACAGCGGAATGGATGCTAACACATGATCGGATTGCGTGGCATGAGCATCAATCTGCCTTGGATGAGAGAGGAGAGGTGGTGAGTGTGTGGGTCATTGTCGGCCTGTGCATCTGATGGTTTAGGTTAAACCACTACCGTCTTCACCCGAACAGAACGTACTGTCAATCTTGCTGCATCTGGACTGAATGTTGTGCCAACTACAGGCAGAATGACCGTACGTTTTATTCGGGGGAAGACGGCAGTACCTCTGCCAGTGTTGGGAAATTACGAGCTTTAGTCTGTTCCCGAAGAATTCGGGGGTGGGACCCAGGGTCGGCAAGTCCAGTAAATTGGAGTTTTCTTTTGCCCGCGCGTGAAAGGAAAAGGGAAAAAAAAAAGCTTTCTGTACTGCAATGATGTCGGGCAGGGTAGTCTAGGAGGCCGTGCTCACAGTCTTCCTCTACAGAATGCATCTTACAGCAAACACGGTCACATTCTGAAAGTTGTTTTTTTTTGTTTTTTTTCCTTTCTCGTGTGTTTGTTACGAGTCCCCTGCCAACGAGGCAGGCCGGAATCCGTGATCTGCTCAAGCTGTGTTTCCCCAGAGGATTGTAACCCTGATCACACTGGCACTTAGAGGAATGTATCCAGCCATTTTCACAGCCGAATCCGTGTTTGCGCTTTTTTTTCCCCCTTGTTTTGCATTTCTGGAATCTGACAATCTGAACACGGCGCTGTGATGCGCTCACTGATTGCAGTTGTATACATTCTTGGAAGTGGGGTAGTGTGAGTGTGCCCTCACTGATTGCAGTTGTATACATTCGTGGAAGCGGCCACAACGTTTGTTCGTCTTTTTTTTTTGTTTGTTCTTCCCGTGAGAGTACCATAAAGAAAATGGAGTGGGACTCAGGCTCGGCAAAACTCGGAGCGCAGTGAAATTCAGGGTCGGCGAAAACAGGCTTGGAGGTACTAGTGGTTTAAGCAGAGCTTACAACCATGTGTGTGGTGGTCAGTGTATCCATCTTAGAAGCTTGCGAGTGTGGGACTTAGCAAACCTGCATGCATGTTATGAAGATGCCAAGGATCTGCAGATTATTGGGAGTTTCACTCTCCTAACACAGACACATGCTTAGAAATACACACACAACAACAAAAACTACGAATATGTGGTCACTCCGTGCTCAACCACGCAGAAGTAGGGGACATCGCTCGTCTATGGTGTTCCCGATGTGGTTTATAATGCTTTGAGACTGTTTGGGACTTAATGGAGTTTGTTGCTGGGTGATTTAGGCAGGGGGGAAGAGAAAGAGAGAGAGAGAGAGAGAGGAGGAGGAAGCTGTGATTTTCCTTGTTTTCGTTTATCAATGTGGGAACAAGTTCATTGAGAACTTGAGGTTAATGTGTTTACTTTTCCACGTCTTCCAAATGCAAGGTCTGGGGAGTCTGCCCTGCCTACGAAGTGGTGCAGAGGGTAAGCGGTGAATCTGTTTCACGTTCTTGAGCTTGTTTTATTCCTTTTTTTTGTGTTGCAGAAGCCTGCAGGTTCAAAAGACAATGGGATGTGTAAACTGCATATCTATGTCTAACTGTGTTTGTGAACATCATGCCGTAGAGAGCAGTGAGATCAGTGCAATGTTACTGGTGTTGTGTTTGAGAGAGATGCTGCTGTTCTAATGCCGAGGTGAGCTCTCTCTCTCTCTCTCTCTCTCTCTCTCTCTCTCTCTCTCTCTCTCTCTCTCTCTCTCTCTCTCTCTCTCTCTCTCTCTCTCTTTCTGACACAGACACACACGAACTACACGGGCTAATTCTTTGCCCTGCTTTAGAGCGTGGGCTGTTTGGATGTTTACTGGTGGCCACAAGTTCTCTTTGGGGGGAATGTATGTTAGTGGGCCGGAGTGGAAGGCTTTCCCGGTTTTCTCGGACCCTTAGCATGGTCGGTGCGTTTTGGCTGGAGGAGTCTTCTGTCTTAGGTAAGTTGTCTCTTATCTTCTTCCTCCTCTTTGGCAGTGACGCGAGTGTGTAGTTTGAGATGAATGTCGGGAATGTCAATGCTGTTATATTTGTTTGTTTTTTATAAATGAGTTTTTGGTTTTGTAGGTCGATGCGGAAGGCTCTCCAAGTTTTTCGGACCTTTGAGGGGTTCGGGTCGGTGTCTTTTTGCTGGAGTAGTCTTCTGTCTTAGGTAAGTTGCCTTCTGCCCTCCATCCCCTTATGGTTTGAAATATATATGAATACATATGCATATGTGCGAGTGTGCCGCTTTGGCGGCAGACGGGTGTGTGGGCACTTGGCGCTGAATCACACAAATGTGGCCAACCTTGCATTTTCTATTATATTGCCTATCTATACTTTTTCGTTATGCATGGCTTGTGATGATCTGTGAAGGGAATGAGAGACAGAATCTGGGGTCCTTTAAAACAACACACAGGCTGCTACAGTCATCCTTTTTTTGAGTGTATAGCGAATACGACAACACACAACATGGCCTTGCTAAGCTCTCCGTACCACGGATCGATGCGGCTAGGGTCGGGATCGTACTAGCGGTCATGCCATTTGGTGTCCATGGCTCAATGGGTGTGTAGAGTGGGTTTTATGACTGTGTCAGATTAGTTTCTGAGACTTACTACCCTTCTTGTCAAGGGTCTGGACCAGGTTCAGACCTGCTAGAATTGCAAGCTTAGGTTGGTGTGAGTAAAGTCACAGAGAGAGAGAGAGAGAGAGAGAGAGAGAGAGAGAGAGAGAGAGAGAGAGAGAGAGAGAGAGAGAGAGAGAGAGAGAGAGAGAGAGAGNAGAGAGAGAGAGAGAGTTTGGGGAGGTGGAAAACCACACACACACACACACACATGTAAAGTTGACCACTTTTCTCTGTCAAGGATGGGTATCGCTAACTCTGGGCGATGTGGTGAGTCCTTCTTATCCATCAGTCAAATGCATCCTGGACAGACTGTCGGGGTTCAACATCCTGATGAGTCGATGAAAGTCCGACGAAACAGTCTGTTTGGCACAGTCATGCTTTGTTTGAGTGTATAGTGAATATGACAACACACAAACACACACACACAAACACACTTTTTGTTTTGTTTTTTTTGACAACCCTGTGCCAGTCTAGAGTAGTCTGTTCCAGCCGTGAATATTTAGAATTCTGTGAAGCTCAGATGAATAGATTCAGAATCAAAGCAGTCTTTGTGTCCTATTGCACAGAACGAGAGCATTTGAGATGAGACAGTCACAGTCCAACATATGAAAGCAATTTTATAATTAGACAGTTTTTTGGTTGTCCTTGGGGTACCCCTTCCATTGTTCTTGCAACTCCCCTTTTACTGTGCCTCTTTCGTACAAGGCTGTCCACGTTGATTGTGGTTGAGCGGCAGCTGCCCACATCCCCGTGTGCCTTCACGGCCCACTTGCACGTTATTTCAGGAGGCGAGTAAAAAGGAAGGTATGCTCCTGTGCATACTCCTGTTCATTTCACTTCAGAGCTTCATACTCCTGTTCATTTCACTTCAGATATTCAGCTTATACAGTTCTTTGTGTCTGTCCTTCATCTTCATACTTCCGTTCATTTCATTTCTGATCTTCATATCGTCTGTCCTCTTAATGATGCTCATTCGTATGTATTTGTTAGTAGCACAAAGGGAGTGGAGTGGAGGGTGGAGGGTAGGCGATAGAAGGTGGAGTTCTATAGGAGTATGGGGCAGGGGAGGTGGGGGCAAAGGAATCGGGGCGGTTGTGTGGAAAATCTGTAACACACAGACATACATGCCGTCCCTGTTCTCTCTCTCTCTCTCTCTCTCTCTCTCTCTCTCTCTCTCTCTCTCTCTCTCTCTCTCTCTCTCTCTCTCTCTCTCTCTCTCTCTCGTTGACATCTTATTATTGTGTGCAGCCAATGTATGCAGTTTGGAATCTACTATCATGAATGTGCATGGTCTCAGTGACTCATGTGAGCAAGTTGGTTTTTGAGGCTTACATTTTCAGCTTGTTAAAGCGCGGTAGATGTGTCCTTGTCGTTTGGATCTGTTGCCAAAAGAGGTAGATTTTATAGGTTCGTCATAATACTATGGACATTCCTCAATGATCACTGTAAACCGTCTCTGCATATCTCACTCCCCTGATAGTACGGAGGAAAAAAAAGTATCACATAGGATTTTATTTGGAAGTGTTCAGTTATGATAACAAGTGGCTCCTGCACAGCCGTGCATGGTAGGAAATCCCCCTCAGACAGAAGAGAAGAAGATAAAGCAGGATGTAGACACTAACAGAGATGCGACATGCACATACGGAGTTCGGTGTTTCATGTCACCGTAAAACCGCAATGCACAGCAACATATGTTTGGAGTCACCATAAACCCCCAGTGCACTGTGACACATATGAATGAGAGACTGTGTGCAAGAGTCGACTAACTAAGCACACGGTCTCACAGTGACAGTGACAGAGAGTTGTAGGAAATGAGCACCGGTGTGCACATGCACACGGCTGAGGGGAGCCAACGACAGGTGTAGGAAATGAGCACCGGTGTGCACATGCACAGTGACAGAGAATTCCAGTACACATTGAATACAGATCTGTCCGACATTGCCACCGAGTACATGCCGGGTTTTTCACCCGATACCATCTCCCGCCTTCCCATGTTGATCATCTCCCAACAAGACAGCATCTCTCTCTCTCTCTATATATATATATTTCTCTATTTGACGATATATATATATTATATCTATCTATCTATCTATCTATCTATCTAATGCGGGCTTGGTTGTGCAACCTTGCCTTGGCTGCGGGAACTCCACTTGCCCAATTGAAAAAGGAAAGAGAAGTACTTTTCTCAGGGGTTTGGAGCAACAGTTTGCTAGGATACAAGGGCTGGAGTGAGCAAGTCTACTACTTTTCTGGCGGCTATATCGCGAACTCTGGGTTACGTGCTAAGTCCTTCCTTATCCATCAGAGTCTGATGCGTTCTGGGAAGACTGGGGGTTCAGCCTCCAGATGAGTTGGTGAAAGTCTAAAGAAAACAGTCAGGTGCAGCCATGCTTTTTTAATGGAGTAATGCATAGCAAATATGACAACATACATGCACAAAAATAACTCGCACAGAGCACAAAAAAACGGAGCACGTCATGGAGCAGCCGGGGTGGTATATTACGCGGGCTGGGTGATACCCTGTCGGTTGGGTGGCACCGGCATACTTTCCAGGGTGGGTGATGCCGTGTGTGCTGGATGGTTGTATTGTTTTCATTTCTGCATGGTGTTATGTGGCAGGCGGTTGTTTCGAGGAGGGCGGAGTGGTACAATGCGGGGTATCGGTCAATGAATAAATATACCAATCAAACCAGACCCACCCATGCATGTCAGACAGAAAAAAAAGAACTAATCAGTCTACTAGAAACAGTAGAGCTTATCAGCTGCGGATGCCTCTATGCGTGCCAAACCGACTGGCTCAGCAGGGGTTTCCCGGAGATTGCTGAGCGGCGAGTCTCCAGATGATTCGGTGCAGGTCAGTCGAAACAGTGTCGCTGTCCGTTTGCATTTTTTATTTTCTGTTACGTAAATTTTGTTGAGTACTTGTATCTTTCGTCCTCCATTCCTCCGCTCTTGGTGACCTTTCCATTGGGCATACGGGGCTGCAGGGTCTTTTTCGGGTGCAGTATTAATGGATACTATCTGACGCTACGCGCTGCAGTACGATCGTGCGCAGAAGATTTCATCCCCCAAGCACACACACACACAAAATGAAACAGTTGCACTAAAGGCAATTCCTACTAATGACAAAGCGCATTTGTAGCAACACATGGGACAAACAAACAAATGAGGGCAGGGGACCACTGACATGGCAGTTTGTCTTCGATCCACCATAATTATGGTGTCCTTGTACTTGTCTACGCCAATTGCACAGGATACAGTAAAAAAACATATGCGATAATCACTAGCCTCAAAAGGCAATTCGAGGATCCAATCTAATGGCCTAGCCACGCAATCGACTACAGCAGAGAGCGAGCAAGGCGGCTCCACATGAAACAGTCTTACCTTTCAATCTTTTTTCAAATTGTGTGCGACAGGATACCGCGGTGGGAGGTTGTCATCAAGGGGACTGGGTTACTTCACTTGGCTCTGACTCTCTTTTCGTCAGATGTAGAATATCTGCAGCTTATTGTGTCTAACACTTACCTATATGTAGTCGAGCGTAGTTCGTGCCATCAGGTGCTCCTTATTCCTATGGACACTAATGCTGGACCATCTGTTGTTAGGGGACACAATTCAACAATAGAGGCTAGAGTAGCGACATCTACAAGCCATCAGGCGGTCTCTATCCCTCTGGACACTAATTATGGAAACTCCAGAGGGAAAGTCGAAATATGCCATTATGTTTGGGCTTTGGATGGAAAGGCACTTGATGCGAAGTATAGGTACAGTGAATCTTATCGAACTTAACGGTACCGTTATTGTTAGAATGAAAGAGACTTCGAACGAGAACTTGCTTTAGCATCACTAGTCCTTCTCTACCCTTGCTTAGTTGTACAGTTGAAGTAGGGATGCATTTTGCCTCGCATCAGGGGCAAGCATTATGTGTGTAGCTAAGTACAAGATCCTGTTCCACACCGCTTTTGTCTTCTTCGTCTTCCTCTTTTTTTTCCTTTTGATCTCAACCTCGACCGCCATCATGATCTTCTCTAGCAATGTTTGTATACATCATGCAGTCCTGACACTAGATTGTTGTGTCCAATCAGTTCAAGAGAGAAATAACTGTAGAGCAGTCTTCTCCCCCTCTTCAGTCCTCTCTCTTCCGCCCTCCCTCCTACCTTTTTGTCCATTTCTCCCATCTTGCTCGCTCTTTGCAGAAGATGGTTTGTCACTGCGCAAGCACAGGGGTGAGGAGTGCCATGTGGCCGAGGAGAATAACCCCCACCTCAATCACCCGCAGCGGAGGGGAGGGAGGTGAAGAGAGAGAAGAGATGAGAATGAGGAGGGAGCGGGGGCGGAGAAGAGGAGAACGAGTCGGGGAAGGAGGGGGAGGTGACGATCAAGGCGGAGGCTGTGGCGGAAGAGAATAATTGACCTCAACACACAGGTGGGGAGATGACATCAGTTCTTTTTGGCAATGACAAAGAAATTTGCGCAAACCACAGTGCCTCGTCCAGCTGCTGAAATTGAGCCTAAAAATGCCCTGCACGCCCAAAAAATGGCTGGCGTTGCCACGTATTTTGGTCCGTATCCCGGCCCCCGAAAGATGCAGCCGTATACGAGGCGCATATTTGCTTTTCAAGCTGGACAAAGTACTGGTGGTTTGAAGCTAAAAATGAAAAAGGAAAAAAGGTGGGGTACAAAAGAAGCTTCTGGGGATGGGGAACAGCACTTCAGCAGGCCTACCGGCAGCGCAGTCCTGGGAAAAGTGGGAAAGAAAAACAAAAACCAACAATTTGGCACGCAACTTTTTGTGTGGTCTTAGAAATTTTATTTTGTGTTTTTAAATTTTTTTCTTTTGAAAAGACCAGCACCTAATTTACAAGTTTCATTTTTTTCATATGTGTTTGATTATTATTTTGAGCGGGAATATCGCTGAAGTAGGAGCAGTTTGTCCCCTGTACGAACTGATGTTGCTTACATGTGGTTGCGGAAAAATGAAAAAAATACGAGAATTCTCCATCAGCATTTTCTTTTTTTTCCACTTCTTTTTTCATTTTTCATAAAACCCTGGTTGTTGTAGAGGTTGGAGGCGGGACACACGGGCTCGCAGTCTCTCCTTGGGGGACCGTCGAGCGGTCCTCAAACATTCCATTACGGCCATCGACTGCCCCGACAATCTTTTTATTGTGAGACCTGTCCTACCCGTCCTCTTATCAATTCTCCTAGTTCACCCGTCTCCACTAGTGTGAATCACTCACGACTAATCACCATTTGGTGACTTGGGACCATACAGCAGTTCTAGGCACTGGGGCTAGGCCAGGCTAGCAGTTAGCAGCCTTGAAAACCCTCCTAGCCCTGGTCGAGGCACATGTGGGCAAGCCTTGCTACCTGGGTACATCGGATGCCAGGCTCAAATGATATTAGGATTTTTCTCACAGTCTCAGTGATTCCTTTTGATTTTTATTATTAGTGTTCCTGGAAATATCAAGAGCTAATTTACAGAGCTTCCAATTTTCAGGTTTTTTGGGGCACTCCCAGTCGCCAACGTTTGGATCTGTGTAGCACACCGAACATGTTCGGAGCTTTTCCGAACGTCTGAACATGTTCGGGTGTTCGGCCGAACGCCACCCGAACGTGTTCGGCCGAACATATCCAAAAAAAAAAACAAAAAAAAAAAAACCTTTTTTTTTGGTTTTTGATTTTTAACTCGAGTTTGGTTACGAATTGGACCAAACCTCCAAGGCAAAAGTTGTTTGTATTATTATTTTACATAACATAGAACCTTTTTTTTTTTTTTTTTTTATGTTCGCGTTCGGAGAGTTTCGGCGCTCGTTCGCGTTCGGTCCTGAACGTTCGGGTTCGGTCACCGAACCCGAACACAATGCTACATAGGTTTGGATGTTTTTTGTTTTTCCAATTATTGCTGGTCTCGGAATTCTTTAGCGCCTACAGGTCCCCGACCTCCTCCGAACTCAGCAGAAAGCCAATATGCGTATGTCGGAGGGAGTAGTGGTTTAATATGTTACTGAGATAACCACGAGTCAACTGGGCGTCTATTGGTGTAAGAATACCTAATATGAAAATGGTGCAAAAGACACTCGGCCCTCCGACCAAGCAGCCCGCACTATTGGGAGTTGGGGCGGAATTTCGGCCGCATTTCGACAACCAGTGCCCCTACATGATGAGCCCAAATGTAAAACACCATGTGCAAATAGAAAAGATAAATAATTAAGGAGGTAGAAAAAGAAATTTCAAGAGAGGAAAAAAACAAACAAATAGAATAACGTAGTTTTCATACACATGGAATACAAATAAAATAACTCAGGTTAAGGGAGAAAAAAAGGTGCAAATGAAATTACTTAGTTGAAGGGTTAGAGAGGCAGAAGTTTACAACGCGGCGTTCGGGCGCTGGGGGATCGCGTTCGGGTTGACGATGGAAGTTGACCATGATGGCCAAATCTTAGCGCGAGCACAGCCATGGCGATGCGGGGGAGTGCGTGAGGACGCACATAGGGGCGCGCAGAAGGAGTTTATCCGGCTYCTGGCTTGTGTTCATCTCGGTTGACGTTGCGTCAGGAATCCTGTCTTGGCCGAGGAGGGATGGTTGCTGAGAGGTGGGGACGGCTAGAGGGCGGGATCCGGACGTCGCCAAAACACCCTACGTAATCGATCGGGTGCTTTTTGTCCCTCGGTCTATGATACGGAACTGCCGCTGGATTGCCTCGCTCCAGGATTGAGGAGCGACCCGCGGCGCATGTTTTATCTTCTTCGTCTCCTCTTCAGTACCGGAGTGCTCCAATTCTGATAGAAGAGGTGAGTCTCCGTATACTTGGTTTAAGCAATGACAGCTGGGAACGATATCGCCTGTAGGCCTGCCGCGACTGCTCTGGCGAAGAAATATGATGATGCAACATAACGTTGCGGAAGAGAGCTGACCGTCTATGCCCCGTCTTTCTCTTTCTCTCCCTACCTCTCGCCCCTCTCTCTCTCACTTTCTTTTTTCTCTCTTTCTCTCTCCCTCCCTCACTCTCTCTCTTTTTCTCCTTCTATCTCTCAACCTCTCTCTCCCTCTCTCCCTACTCTCTTCCCGCCTTTTTCTGTTCAATTTCAGCGCTTTCACGCTTGTGAATTGTCCTCGACAATGGGAAATAGGGCACTGGAGACCCTAACAGATCTTCGTTAGGTTTCATTTGCTGCTGTGCCCTGGACAAAACCACAGTCAATTTTTGATATCTTCAGCTGTTTTAGGGTCCTTTTTGTTTCGACCCTCGCTTTTTCTTTACTGTATACACAACTTCGGGAGATTGGTTGAGAATGGATACTTTGATGATGTTAACGGTTTTTGAGTATGGAGAGAGGCACTCCGGATAAAACCACTGTCGATTTTTGATGTCCTCCGCTGATTTGGGGTTCTTTTTTACCCCAGCTTTTCCCTCACCGCATAGACAATTTTGAGTGACTGGTTGAGAACACATACTTTTTTGAAGATGATAACGCTTTTTGGGTATAGAATGTGGGGCCCTTTTGTTTTGACTCTAGCTTTTCCTTGAATGCATAGATATTTTTAGAAGACAGGTCGGGAGTGGACTTTTCGACAAAACACGGGTTCCTTTTGTTTTAATTCTTGCTTTTCCTTGAACGCTTGTACAATTTTATAGTTTCTCGAATCTGGTAGAAGGAGCCGGATGCAGGGAGCCCCGACAGGTTGACCTTTACACCACCTGAATTACTTTGTGTGTTCCGCTTTTATATACCGTCACTACGTTCTTTCGTTGACAATCCGTCTTCTTGAAGTCGTTACGCATCCTGCATATCACAGCACGATGGCGGAACCGCCGAACACCGAAAAGTTGGCAGGCATGCTGTGGAACTGCTTCCTTACGGGGGAGGAGGATCCAGATTGTGCCGAGCAGTGTATAACCACATCCAGGGATCCACGGGAGAAGGACACGATCATGGTTGATATCCATCCCCAAGCGGTGAAACTCAAGTGGAATACTTGAGAAGACACGCGGTGCTGGTAGTGTTTTCTGGACCTGGTGCGGATGGCACTTTTGCACAAAAAGAAGCGTGGTTGAGATCAGTGGAATCTGGTTGGGATCTGGCGATAGCACAAGGACAAAAGGGTAGGATTAGACCGGAGGGTGCTAACATGATATCCTACTTGGCACCGAATCATTCGTTGAGGGACTGAATGATCAACACACTGAAAGTAGAAAAAAACGCTACGGTGGGCCAGAAAATATGTGAGGTTAATTACCGGCCTTGGGCGACGCCGAAAGAATTGGCGATGGGGAGAGACGATTTGCAACCGTCGAGATTCTGGATAAGGGTGCTTAGGGTGCCATTCTTGGCAATGCCGTTTTTAGAAGCTGCAGTCAAAAAAGAGTTCGGTCAGGTGCTCAAAAGTTTTCCTCCTGAGCGATATAAGTCTGACCCACGCCTGCTTAACAGACGATACGACCTTCATCCCCGTGCCAAACAGAGGGTTGAAAAATTCCTCAAGTTTCGCACGCCTGATGGCTGGCACAAACTAGAAGTGGTCACACAGAACTCCCCTTGGTGTGCCCGCTGTAGATGGTACGGCCACAAAGAGGGAGATGACGTGTGCCCCAAAAATGAGTTCAGGAAAAAAGAAACGGGACCGCTCAGTGGCAAATCGACTGTTCCAGGAGACGGTACACCACAAGGACAACTGCAACAGGTTAAGTGGGCTGATGGAGGGGCTTCGGGCAGCGGGGCCCCCCAACCTTCCCTTCACCAAACAGGGGTGCCTGAACCCTCGCCGACAGAAGGTTCTGCTGCATCACAGGGGAAACAACCCGAAGGAGGCACGTCAGAGGGTGGAGTTTCGGTGGCTGTTCCACGACCAGAAGGCACTCCTTCTCGCAAGGAGCCGGACAAAATTGCAGACAAGGACATCGAAGATCCTGCACCTGGAACTGACATTCCAATGCCGATACAGAAGAATCCTGCACCGATGCAAAGGAGAAAGGCCACGGCAGGTGGCCCGGGGTCACTCTTGCACCCTTATGGCAGACAAAAGGATCAGCAGCAGAACAACGAAGACAAGACCACAGAAAGTTGGGCAGATGCACTAGACGAAGAGGAAGATGAAGCTGCGCTCAAACCGGACGACCTGGAGTTTCAAAAAGCCATGGCCTTTCCAGCGAACGTGCTGCAGGCAATGGCTGCGGGGCAGCCATGTGTGGTAGTGCCGTTGGTCATAAAGGCTGAGGATGCTAACCTCAACATACTAGCAGCAATGACCACTGACAACAAACTGTGTATTCCACACTTCCTCCTGTATGAAGACCCCAAACCGCGTGTGGTGTTGAGGGAGGTCAACAAATGCTTGGCCCCAGCGTTCAAAATACGCTGTTTCCCAGGCGTCGAATGGGTGCGTCTCACCCCAACAACAGACCAAGGAAGAACAGACTTGATTTTCTTTCCGATTATTGATGCTGTGGTCAACCCGGAAGTAAAACAGACGCCATCACTGCCGGAAATGAGGTGGCTACCGCTTGCTTTACTGGAGAATCCGGCAGGCCAAACGGTAACAGATACCAGGATATACGACTACTGAACAGCGGCGCTTATTCATCAGGTTGATGGCCACTTGGCCTGGCACAAAAGTTTGTTCTCCGCCAACTTCCGGAAGCTCAAATGCGCGCCATGGGAAAACTGAAAGATGATGATTGATGGATAAATTGAGAATTGCATCATGGAATGTGAGGGGACTGGGTTCCCGTAGGGTAGCTGTTAAGAGATCCCTTGTTAAGACATTAGTTAGGAATAAAGGTATCCATACGTTGCTCCTCCAAGAAACCAAGTTAGATGATGAGGCGATATCTGAACAAATGGGCTGGTGGTCAGGTCTTCAATATTGGGCCCCGGCTCAGGGTACTCGCGGGGGCGTTTCCATATTATTGGCACCATCCTTTCCATTTCGGGTGACAAACTACTACTGGGACCACATGGGACGCTGGGTTTGGGTGCGATTCCAAAATGGGGACGAGCAGTGGGCAGTTTTTAACATGTATGCCCCCGCTTATCAGCCCCTCAGGATAGACCTCTTTAAAACTCTGTCGTCGCTTCTCCCGAATGTAGACAACATCATACTGGGAGGGGACTGGAATACGGTACAACTCCCTGGGGTAGACTCCATTCGGGTCACTGCACAGTCTTCTGATGCAGCCCACTTGGCTACATTCTTACACACCTATGGGTACGCTGATGCATATAGATTGCTTTATTCCTATGACCGCTCGTACACCTGGTTTGCTACAGGAGGACAACAACATCAATACCTTCCTAGAAGTAGAATAGATTTGTTTTTTGTGCCAGAAGAGTTGGTACCGCAAGTATGCGATTGTACAATACTGTCACAGATAGGATCTGACCACCTCCCGGTCTTCCTGGAACTCTACCGCAATCTTACTGTGCGAGTTTTCCTCGATAGGACCTCTTTACCGGAGTGGGTGGTGTCATCACCAGACTTCGAAAATTTTATGTTTGAGTATTGGACTAAGTGGGCCTCATCTAGATACTTGTTTCACAGCACAGCTGACTGGCTCGTAGGGGGACTTAGGACGGTGCTGGCAAGAGGCAAGATGCTCCAGAAAATGTTAACACACCTCAGAACAACGGAACTGTCAGCGATACACACAGAGATGGCAGAAATAATTGCTACTGCCTCTCGGGTACCGGTGAATGAATATGACTTGATGCGAGCTCTGGATGAGCTCAGACAGAGAGTGACATTTGTGACACTACCGGCACTTAGGGAAAGGGTGTATCGGAATAAAATCTCATGGCTGGTCTGTGGGGACAGAATGAATGCTGCTTTTTTCCGTGGCCGAACACATAAGACCTCCCCTTCTCTAATGCTCTCCATGCGTCATCCATGGGATGCTGACCAGCCACTGGCAATGGACGCAGTTGCTATAATGCAGAATGTAGCTTTATTTTATGAACATTTGTTGGCGTCCCAGGCACAACATACGGAACAACAGTTGCTGCATGACTTCGCGGACACAGTATGGGCAGCGATTGGACCGAGGCTGTCCCCCTCTGAAGCACAGAAATTGGACCAAAGGATAGAAATGGATGAAGTCAGACAGGCTTTGTCGGCTTTGCCACCACACAAAGTACCGGGTCATGATGGGCTCCCCCTTCAGTTTTTCACGAAAAATCAGATGCGTTTGTTGCCAGAACTTACCACGGTGCTACAGTCCGTTTTTTATGGGGCGGTTCCGCCGGTTCGAATGGTCACAGGCATAGTGTCATTCATCTATAAGAAAGGTGACAGAGCAGATGTCAGAAATTGGAGACCGATCACACTCATGCCCGTCTTGTATAAAGTTCTGTCTAAAATTCTGGCTCAGCGATTGCGACCTGTTTTGCCTTCGCTGATTCATGCATCTCAGACCGGCTTTTTGAAAGACAGGCAAATCTTGTTTAACATAATGAAGGTTGAACAGATTATGGAATTGGTCTCAGCTGGCGAGTCCACTGCAGCGATACTTCTGATTGATTTAGAAAAGGCGTATGATAGAGTTGGCTGGGAATTCCTCCAAACAGCAATGTCAGTATTTGGTTTTGGGGAGCGTTTTAGACATGCAGTGCGTGCACTGCATACAGGGGCCGTCTCTAGACTAACAATGAACAGGAAGCTTTCGACCCCTATCCACTTGGGCCGTTCAGTGCGACAGGGGTGCCCGGTGGCGCCATACTTGTACCTCATATATGTCGAAGTAATGCATGCAATGATTAGAGCTGACCCGCAAGTGCCAGGCTTTCCGTTACCTTCGGGAGACAGCATCAAAACTGAGTCTTTTGCTGACGACTCAATGGCATTTTTGTCGGTCCAAGATGAAGCATTTCAAGCACTTAAGAATACGATCTCCCTTTTATGCCACATCTCACAGGCGAGAGTGAACTGGGAGAAATCATCATTGCTTATTCCACCACAAGTTGAGCCGCCACAGAATTGGGGTCTGCGCATAGTCACACCGGCACAGCACGACCGACTGTTGGGTCACAGAGTATCTTTCATGCCGGAATTGATGACAGACGCATCGACAGCAGTGGAAACTGTGAAGAGAGCACTCGCCCCTTGGGTGAGCCCCCTTGGGTGAGGCAGAAAGGCGTCAGCTTATTCGGTAGGTCGCTGGTGTTGAACAATGCAGTGTTCTCAACAATCTGGTATCAAAGAGCGCTGCACCAACTCGACGCCCCTGCTCAGCGGGCTATCAAAACTCTGGCTACCCACTACCTATGGGAAGAGGATATTTCGTCAACCAATTTTTTGCCAAAAGTCACTTGGGAAGTCGTGACACAGCCGAAAAGAGCAGGAGGATTGACAATTTTGGATCCGGCCTGCCAAATTACGGCATTGTTAGCCAGATGGGTTCCTCTGGCGATATTGCAAGGACCGTTTGTGCCATGGAGACAGCTTGCTGAGTACACACTGTGCACAGCATGGGACTGGACTGATTTGCGGAGCGTCTGGATAACTATTCAAAACCCGGCTTACTTGGGAAAACACTTGCCACAAGGAATCTGGCAAGGCATAGTGAAGGCGTGGAAAAAATGTTGCCCGAAGCTGTTGCCCCCTCCCATGTCAACTGACAGGATCCTCACGCAGCGGTTGTTTAACAACCCCTTGATTGTGACTGACGCGGGGGTTCCTTTCCCCTGCTTCGGCACAGGGGCGTTTGGGGATTCCTGGATGGCTAGAGGTCTGGGAACAATGCAAGATATTTGGGATGTTCACACCAAAGACTGGAAACCGTTTGAGATCCTGACACAGGCATTGTCAGGGCTGTGGCGACAGAGAGAACACCTTACCCTGCTACAGCAGGCAGTACCAGAACAGTGGATTCGCTGCCTCAGGAATGGCCTCAACCCGTGTCAGGGATGCTGGTATAAGAAAACTGAAGACCACAGTCCAACGACCTTGTGGAAAATAGAGCGGGTCTATACCACACATGTGGAAGCAACAACATGGGAGACACAGCAGGCGATGCACTCTCTGGGTCCCCCGCTGCTGGAAGCTCAGCAACCTTTACCACTGCCGCAACTTTCGGACCTTACACCGGTCTGTGTGCTGGACTATCTGGACTACGTACGACCTTTTGCCCTCGCAGTGCCTTCGTACCAGCTACCGCTGGATCCCAGGGATTGGGGATGGGCAGCTGACACAAGGCAACACAAGATCACCCCACTGTATCAATACACAACGAAGCTTGGGTATCGCCTTGCGCATCAGAAGGTGGATGTGGACTGGGCGGTGGCCAGAAGATGGATGTCAACACAATGGATCCAGGATACTCTTCCCAGACTCTCACAAAGTTTTTCGGGGTACTGGAAACTACTGATGGATCTACCAGTGGTGAAACAGGCGAGCTTTCTCTGGCTGATGGCCCATCTGGCAGTTCCCAAAGCACAATGGTGTGCAAAACGAACAGTCAAGGCCAYTCCGCTYTGCACTCTATGTCCAGGAATGAGAATAGAGGACTTGCAACRCATGTGTTTACATTGCGAGCTTTCAAGGCARCTGTGGGATTGGTGGAGATCGGGGACGGTCCCCATCCCCCACTATGACACCAGATGGAGAGACGAGTATGTACTACTAGGTGCAGTGGSCCGGAGACCGAATGGGAAAGGACCCCTTGCATACCCGGAAGAGTGTTTAAGGGGAGCYATTCTTTGGACCTTATGGACATTGCGGAATTCTGCGGTCAGAAGGGGGGAGAGATTGACCCCCCYGATGATTCGGGCCGAAGTGAAATTCTCGATTAAACAGATGGTCGCCACTGATTGGTCCATGAGAGTACAGAACAGGGGATATGCACCAAGACCTCTGAGGCATTTTTTGCAGCATTGGGAAAAATTCCCGGACTTATTTCGGGTTCAGGATAGGCAGCAGCAACCACCACAACTAGTTTTTTCGTATGAAATCTGATGTTTTCCTTATTTTTTCATGAGTTTTACTTCGATTTAGTTAGGACTGTTTAATAGGTTAGCTTTTGTTGGTTTGCTGGTTTTTTGCTTACCTCCCACTGGGTTTCTGTGTATTTCAGTATTTTTCACTAGGTTTTCACTACGTTTAACCCAAATGCATTTCAGGTTGTAGCGGGTTGTAGCATGAGCTAGATAGTACTTGGCCACAATGTCTTCCAATCGTGGTATGCCCGATTGGTTTGGTTGATAGGTTGGTCGGCTTTGCCGCCCTTTGTTTTTGCAACTTTCCAAGTGGACACTCTATAGAGGCTGGCCGGTGATGCCAAGCCTGATAGTGGAGTCCACCCGCCCATTTTGTAAGGGACACTGGGCCCGCTTCCCGGTCTGTATAATAAAGTTTAAAAGTTGTTTGGTTAAAAAAAAAAAAAAAAAAAAAAAGCAGTACAGTAGTTCTAGAAATAAGAAACCTAGGTTGAGGCAGAAGTGAGAAAGATACAGTTGTCGCCTATCTACATTGGTAACGAGTATTATCTCAGCATGTTACAAAGAGAAAAGCAGGAAAAAGTGTGGAAGTGGAGAAAAGTCAACTAAGGAAAGGGAAAAAAAAATGTAAGGAAATTAAAAAAAGGGTATATAAAAAACAATTAAGAAACGTTTAGCAAAAAAAAAACAAGCAGTAATTTTGAAATGATAAAAAAAGAGAATGGCTATAAAGGTCATGCATGCTATGGGTAAGGATTCTTTGTGAATATTTCAAGTTTATAACAATCTCTCTGAAGTAGCTCAGTTTTGATAATCTTATCAACCTTTCAAAACCAATTTAAATAAAATATTTCAAGTTGACTCGTAAGTTTTTGTTGTATTATCGATTACTGCTATAATATTTTTTTTAATTCTTCCAAAACTCCTTCAAATAACAAGGCTATGAGTCATTTGAATCTTGTTGAAATTGTCAGCCTTTATACTCTTTTGTTTTTTAATCCTTACACAAATATTTATTGGACCCTTTCAGACCACCCTAATGGAATATTTGGTTTTCACTCTTTGCCAAAAACAAATAAACTTTTTAATTACGAAGATTCTCACGCCCGGCCGGTCCTGCCCGGCCGGGCACCCGGGCGCGACGCCCGGGGTACCCGAGCGTACAAAAAAAATATTTTTTTTTTGGTTTTCTGCGCGCTCCCAGAGGACTTCAAATCCGGGCTCATCTCGTTTTTTGCGAGTTGGCTGTCAAGGGGGGGGGAGGGGGGTATTAATTGGTTTTAAAGGGGCTAAAGGGGTCTAAAGGGGGGTGTCTTTGTTTGATTCTGTTATTTTTTTTTTTGTCTCCGATTCTGTGAGGAATTATAATGTGACCCTCAGCCAAAAGTGGTTTGCATTTCAATCCTACGCAACATATTTTTTTCCCGAAATTTTTTGAGTGTTGTTTTTTTTTGGGCACAGGGGCTGCCCGGAAACCTGCCTGAGGGTCAATGCCCGGCCGGGCACCCGGGCGTGTACCCGGGCAGAAGTTGAGTGCCCGGGATCCGGGAAAACAGCCTTGCTTTTTAAGATGGACCTATTTTCAAAATTTGAATTTCTAGTATTTGTTCGCAACTTCTTCAATTCAATTTTAAGAAGGAGCCATAAATTATTAACCAATAAATGTATGTTTTTTTTTTTTTTTTTGTTAATGAATGAGTCTTGTCTCTATATTCCATCAAGCCTTTTGAATTCTAATTGTAAGTATAAATTATCATATTCGAAAAATTTGTACAAAAGAGGAGTTTAGTTTTATAAACTTATAAATTGATCTTGTGTCAAATTTGTAAAACCTGTAACAATAATTTTCTTCCCCCCCCCATTCCGATGATTTTGATCATAACTTATACCCTTAAGTCCCATTACCTACTATTTGCAATGATTATTGATATATGTAAAATTAATCGTTAATTTTGATAACTCTGACTCACTAAAGTTAAAGGTTCAATAATAATCAGAAGGCGTCAAGGATTGTGCATAAACAAACTAGAAGTACAAATAAAATTCCACGTCCGGTTGGTTACCCCCATCTGGAGAGAATTAATATTTGTGTCAACTTTACGAAGAATAATACTTGTCAAAAATGCTACTTGACTGAAAACATCACACATTTGATAATTGCGTAGATAAATTTAACGTGAAAAAACTAATATATGTTTTTCATATTGCAAGGTTTGATAGATGTTTTGAACCCAAGAGCGACTGGCTTGATGGTTATAAGACTTTTATTCTTCTACCTCAGTGAATAGTAATATCGAATATATGAAAAAAATGTTTACCATGTTCTTTGCCTTTATCTTTACTTTAGCTTTTTAATATTCACTTTCATTTTTTCCATAGGAGGATTTTCACGCCCGGCCGGACGCTCGGTCCTAGCACCTGGGCGAGTTTGGCGCGGGGCTGGTCCTGCCCGACCGGATATTGGGGTGTGTAAAAATAATAATAATAAGATTTATTATTATTATTATTATTATTATTGTTATTATTATTATTATTATTATTATTATTATTATTATTATTATTTTGCTCTTCCGAGGAAGTGGTATAAATTGGTTTTAAAGGGCCTAATGGGATTAAAAGAGGGGTGCGTTCGTGTGATTGTGTTATTTTGTTTTTAATCTCCAATTATGTAAGGAATTTTAATGTAATCCTCATACAGAAGTCCTTTGTATTACAATTTTACACAATATATTATTTTTGTGGAATTTTTTGTTTTTTGCGCTAGGGCTGCTCGAAACCTTCCTCGGGAGTTATATCCCTGGTCGTGCACACGGGCGTATACCTAAGCATAAGTTGGATATGTAGGTGCCCCGAAAAACGGCCTGCTTTTTCCACTTTAAGACTAAAATTGATCTCTCTTCAATTCAGACTTTGATTTTAATAATTATCTCCAAGTGCGGTTTTTAAACTAAAGTTATGAAACAGTGGTTTCATCGACGGGTTTAATGAGATAAAACAATAGTATAAAATAGACTTGAACTGCTTAAGTAAATTGACCAATATTTTGAAACAGGAAAACCGCCAATACGATTGATGAGATAAAACAATCTTAGTTAAGCTACAAATGAAGCGACTTCATCTTTTAAGCAATAATAGGAGGAACCTATTTTCCTATATTACGTGATGGGACGTCTGGGACCCCCTTGACCATGTAGGATGTGCGCCTGAACAACTGGGGCAAACGTCCGACCGGTTCTCTCTCTCCGAATTTTCAACCGGGGCAAGTGACCCCGAGCCACTATGGTAGCCTAGTTTTATTTTTCCTTTTCGAAAAAAAACTTGTACGTTCATAAGTTTTTCAGTCAATTTGATTTTTTTTTTTTTTAAATCAAAGATTGTGCTGAAAAAAAAAAAAAAAGACATCCTCCTCCTCCCTTTTTTTGAACTCTTACTCCTTCTCCTTCTCCTTGTCCCTAATGGTGGGCAGACGCCCCCTAGTTTGTTTTTCTCTTTTCCTTTTTTTTTTTTGGCCAAAAAATTGTCGTTCGAAAGCGTAGGCAACTCCCCCCTGACTGCTTTTTTGAGACATCCAAGGGAGACATCTTTGGATCGAACCGATGACAACCTAGTTATTTTCTACATTATTGCTTATTTTTGTCACCAAAAATTTTGATAAGCTATGGAAAATATTTATATATTTTTTTGCAAAATAGCTAGGTTACCTGATCGGATGTCCGGGACCCCCCCTGACCGTCCGGGATGTTCGATTGGACGATGGACCGGAGACGGTATATTCGACCTACCGTCAAAAAAAAAAAAAAAAAAAAAAAAAAAAAAAAAGTGTGGCTTCCATCTTGTATAAGGTGTATGCCACCAAATTTTTGGCTCATTTGGGCAAGTAGAATAAACAATATAAATCTTCAAAGATTCTAATCCCCATAGATACCCCTCCTATCCCC
>BFEA01000092.1:3275342-3287292 GCA_003427395.1 Chara braunii
CTACCCCAAATACCACCCTATCACCAAATGCTTAGAAAAATCTGAATTGCTTTGTGGGGGGTTTCTAGGGCATGTGCAACACTATCATATATATATATTATATATATATATTATATATATATATATATTATATAATATTATTTAGTGTCATAAAAACGACGTCCATAAATTCGGACGACGGGGGTACCAGACGTATGGGGGAGACGTCCGGTCTCCGGACCATTGGTATAACGATATATATATATATATATATATATACCCCTCCTATCCCCACCAAAACATCTCGTACCCCCCCCCCGTTACCCCAAATACCACCCTATCACCAAATGCTCAGAAACATCTGAATTGTTTTGTGGGGGGTCTCTAGGGCATGTGCAACACTGTGATACATGTATATGTTTGTGACAATATAAAATATATATATCGTCAAATAGAACTGTCCGGTAAACCGTAGGCAGAGAGGGAGAAGAGGACAACAAACGAGGGGTATATAATATTATTTAGTGCCAAAAAATCGTTGTTCTAAAATCCGGACGACGGCGGTACCAGACGTATGGGGGAGACGTCCGATCTATTCGTAAGTTAACAAAATAGGTTAATCAAACTTTTGCAATTCATAATATATATATTTATTTTAAAATGAATATGAGCATATGTATATATATACATGGTGCTTAGAAGGTTCATTCATGCGTTTTTGTTTATGTACAACATCAATCAACCTCTCATTGTTTTCAACAATCTCATGTTGTATGGCATTGTAACGTGATTTTTAAATATTTTGCTCAATTTTTTATTGTTTTTAGCCACCTATTATGATGAGGTGTAACTTTGATTAACTTACGCTCTCCTGATGATTTTCATGCTTCTTAACTTATCTGAATAACTTTATTTTTGAATTACAATTTCCCCTTTATGATTTGTTGGAGTTCTAAAGAGGTTTTATGAAACCGACATTGCATTAATAATGCATAGTTTCAGATTCGTCCAATTTAGGTGCTTTAGTAATTTAATTTTTCATAATTCGTCAGTGTTTTTTTTTTTTCGCCGGTTATGCATATTGCGTGAATTTATGAGTTTGTCAACATATTTGTTATTCGATGTGTTTGGTGTTGAAATGTGGTTAAGCATATTGAGTTTATTTATTGTATAACTTTGTTTTTTAATATCGAGTAAACTTTGAAGTTATTGATTGATTTTTTTTTTTTTTTTTAACTGAAAATGAAAGGTTACAAGTGTTAAATCATTAATGAATAAAGTAAGACAGTCTTTAGGTCATTGTGTGATGTGTCCAACTATTTATAATTACAGTTGTATATGATTTCGTGTTGGTTTTTGTTTGTCATTTTTTAAAGTTTTGTGCATTTTGATTTAATGAGAGAGCGAAAGTGATGTTAAGGTTTAGTGAAGGTAACCTTTGCATTTGTGAGGGACTGGAATGACTTGAAGTTGTAACACAATTTAATGTACTAATTTCAAGTATGAAAACCGCAAAAAAAAAAAAAAAAAAAAAAAAAACCGTGATACACTCAACAGTGGGACATCTATAACAGGTTTAGTGATGCTTTTAGATTCTGAATAAAAATTGTTAAGATTGATTATAAAAATAAAAAACCTGTTGTCGTAAACTTATCTTGAAGCTTCCATAAATCATTATATGTGCAAGTCATGGGTTTATATTCCTAAGAAAACTTGACTAGTTGCAACTATTATTTTTAATATTTGGCAAAAGGTGGTACGAGATTTATATGTTAGGTATTGTGCTTCGTACTTAACGTGGTTGAAGTATTGGGCTCCTTGAGGGTTTTTGAACAGAACGGTTAAGAGGGAGGGGGAACAAAAAAAACAAACACCCTATTGTGAAATATATTTATGATAAAAACCTTATTTAGCATTGCTCACATGGCTGAATAGTACACCTACGTAATTTTTATAAACAAAGCTAAATCCCAATTTAAAAAAAAAACAAATGTTAACTAGGATACGAAAGTGGCCCGGGTCCATTTGACTAAGATATAGTCCTTGTAAATTTGTCAAAGGTTTAAAGACGTGAGTTGGGTTGTCTAGGCTCAAATAAAATTTCACTATATGCGGGAACGTGCTCTGGCCTTCGGCCCTTTGTTTTGTGTTCTTTTTTTTTTTCATTTAAACTTTTATTTTAAATTTGGTAAGGAATTTTGATGCGAACCTATTCAAAAATTGTTCAATACATTTTTTTACATAACATAGTTTGTTTTCGGATTTTTTTTATTATTATTTTTTGGGCTAGGACCTTCCTCAGTCCTTGCACGGCCGGGCCACTCGGGAAGATAGGGTGACCCGGGCGGCCCGGCTAGTAGCCTAAAGTGTGAATTATATAAAAATAATTAATTTAATGGATCTCGTTTAACGTATTTAAAAAACTTTATAAGAAGTGATGCGACCTCGTTTCACTGTATTGTAATTTCATCTCGTATAACGTACATATCAAAATATTTATAAAATGATGCATAGAGATATTGAAAGAAGCTAACCATTTTATCATAAGATCTCAGAGCACCTCCAAGAGTACCTTAAGTTGTTAGGTTTAAAATAGTGGTTTCTCATATGCAGTTTTATATAAGGATTTATTTGCATTTTTCTCGTTCTAGTGGGAATCCATTCATAAAATTAAGAGAAATGGCATGACCAACCGACGGACGACCTTTTAAACCACCGGTCCCCCTGACGTCAGAAAACCTCAGGGGTACCGGTAGCGCCGTTTCACGACGGGTACCGGTAGTGCAGCATGGAAAATTGGTCCTCCTCACGTCAGAAACCTCAGGGGAACCGGTTGCGCCGTTTCACGACGGACGGGCCTCCATACGGAATTTGCGACAAAAATCAAAAAAATACCAAATCGGCGCGGCGAATATTTCACCGTCAAAATGATTTTTTTTAATTTTTTTCTGAATTTTTTTCCTGAAAGATCAGGACCTAATCTAAGGACCCTCAAATTTTCAGACATTGTGATGTTTTTTTCTAAGCACAAAAAATCGGCAAAGTTGCCGCTTGCAAAATGGCGGGATTGGACCCGTCGACCTCCGTACAACCCGGCGCCTCCGTACGGTCGCTGCCCCTCCGTACAACCAGGCCCTAACTCGCAGGGACTAGGGGTTTTCAGTGGCGGGGGAACCTGTGGTTTAACGGACAATGAAAAATAGTCATTACGTTTTGTTGCCTATTTTGAATGTTATAGGTCTTGCTTACTACAATTATCTGTCCATGACGAATGACATCTTGTAGGGGATATAATGCAAAAGTTAGTTTGGACGCTTTGATGAATAATATAGTTGATCAATAAAAAAATGGGGCATTCATCCACAACTCTCGATTGGGGATGCTGGTTTTCTGTCGTTTGACATGAATGCATAATAGACCTCTTGAGCAAAAACCTTTTAATTTTTATCATTATCCTTCTACATCTGTTCCAGAGGATTTAAGTAGTTAAAACGCTATCTCGGGGGAGTTAACATGTCATGATGCCTCCCCACATGATATCCTAATAGCGTGAAGAGAAAATTCCCTGGATATGTCCACAACGTGAATGAAAAGTTTCCTACATCTGTTTTTGTTGAACCTACATTTTTCTGCGGTTCGAAACAAAGCTTAAACCGTGATTGGAATTGCATAAATTCTTGGAAGTGGTAGTGTGAGTGTGTCCTCATTGAGGGCATCTCAACCTCGTGGCCAGGTTGTCGGAAACTCGGATTCGACTGTGAAAGTGGTTGGATACATTCCTCTAAGTGCCAGTATGATCAACGTCACAAAGAATGTGACCGTGTTACCTGTGAGATTCATTTTCTGAAAGAGGACAGTGAGCACGACCTCCCTGACTACCCTCGCTGACATCATTGCAGTTAAGAAAACATTTTTTTTTTATTTTTTTTTTATTCATACGCGCGAATGTAAAACTAAGATTTATGGGACTTGTCAATTTTGAGTCCCATCACCGAATTCTTCGAGGGCAGGCTAAAAGTCGTGATTTCCTTCAACTGGCGGAGACACTAGTGGTTTAAAATTATGAGGACCAACGCGGTAAAAATAAGCTATCATGGGGAGGTTGATCTGCCCTAAAAAAATAGATGGTTAAAATGAGAAAGTAAAGTGGAAAAAAAAAAAATAGATGTTTTTTTTTTTAGTGCCTCCCCACATTTATCCTAGCAGAGTGAAAAAATAATTTCTTTCATATGTCTACAAGGTGAAGGGAGAATTCCCTACATGTTCAGATGATATGAAATATCACAGGACATCACTTGGGACAACTCTTACACCCCAAGGTTGACTTGGGAGCGGTTCTCATCCTTATCCTCATGTAATGGATTTTTTTTACGAAGATGATGCCAATGTTGCCAAGAATGTTATGCAGCTCACAACTGACGGTTGATTGTTGCGACATGCTATTTATGTTTGTCTTGTATGTATAGAGGAAGAAACCCACATGCATTTCAACCTCCCAAATGTGACTGCATAACACCCATGTAATTTTTTATTTCATGTTAAACTACTTTATGTCCCTAGCCTAGTGCATACCCTCGTTTGCTTTAACAATGTCGTGCAAGGGTTCGAGGAAAGACACAGTTGTTGTAATAATCTCGACACCTGGCGTTTGTTGTGGAAGCAGTTGGTTATAGCATAAGTGTCGATGCTAAGGTTGCACCATGCACATTCCATTTGTTTGCTTTATCCACAAAGTTGAACATACAGTTTTATGCGGCAGCCTCCTTGACAAAATAAAGGAGGACATTAACAAGAAAGGGGAGTTCATATGATATATATCAACTGCTTACGAGGAGCTTTGCATAAGCAAACTAATTATTCTCAATCTTAACTTTTTTTCCCAAACGGTTTCTTTTTCTATTATCTTGAATCGCCTCGGAACACACTACTATATCGTTGTCCAGCATTATCTGTCTTTTCGTCTGGTACCTGCCACAACAACTAGAGTTCTTCATCTCTTACTGTAAACGTCGATAAACGCATGACTTTTTTGATGATGGCCTTAAGCAACAAGCTATGCTGGTACAAACACAACCTTCATAACAGTTACACCTGCATGTGTAGGCTGATAGAGTTTCCCTGCAAACTGAAGGCCGTGCGTTTGTGAGCCGTTACACTTCAAACTCAAACTTTGAATTTTGGATGCACAATGTCAGGGATTCAGCATTGCACCTAATGAAGAACTCGCACAGACGGGCCATACCATTACCTTATGTTAGATACACTTAAACTGCCGGTACACGGCCCGCGCCTCGCTGAAAATAAAACTCGTCGCCTATAAAAAATTTGGAGGCCCAGCGGCATACATGAATTGAATCGGCGGCGGGCAGCGCTTGAAAAGGGCCCGCAACCGATAGCTGGATGTATTGGCGGTTTAAACCACATCGACAACTGATCATGTGGCTGCGTATATTTGTATATTTAAACCACACACAGACAACTGAACCACAAATGTGTAAATCTTAAAACACCACTACTTGGGGCATATATGGGCCGCGGGCCTTCCACGTGACTGCACTGTGAACGGGGGTCGCCGAAGCCAATGGCCGATAGGCCCATGTAGGCGACTGGGAGTGCTTTTCGGGATGACACCTCAAAAAAAAAAAAAAAAAAAAAAAAAAAACATAGAAAAACAAGCAAAGAAAAACGGTTCGTTTTTTGTTGGCATGCAGGCGCGCGCGCGCGCGCRCGAGAGAGAGAGAGAGAGAGAGAGAGAGAGAGAGAGAGAGAGAAAGTTAAAGAACGAATCTCCCCACGTTGCAATCAGCGCGGAGGCCCGCCGTGCAGATCGCTGAACTTTTTTTTTTTTTTTTTTTTTTTTTTTTTTTTTTCTCCCTCTCTACCTCCGTGCAGATTGCAACGCGGGGAGATTAATTCTCTAGCCCTCTCTCTCACACACACACACACACACACACACATTCTTCCTCCTGTGTGTGGAAAAAAAACATAACCGCTTTTTTTTTTGGTTTTCTTTCATTTTCTTTTTTACTAGTGGGATGTCGTTTTTTTTTTTTTTTTTCTCTCTTTTCGTTTTCTATTCTTTTAGCAGTAGGCAAACGCCTGGTAGTCTGAGCCTTGACAAGGATGGGCATACTGGTTGGCCGAGGCTCGGACTTGATAGCCGAGCCAAGTACTTCGAGAGCGTATGCAATTAAAATTCACGTACAGTTCGGAGGAGAGAAAAAACAAATCATATCGGATTTTGTGACATCCAGCGTCATCAACGGGACCTCATTTTATTCATGCACTGCTTACTTCTTATCTTTCATTCTTATCTTGTCATACTTTTAATGGTAATGTATGACCTTGTTTTCTAGGATTTGAGTTTTGCCAAAAAAAATCTTAATTAATTAGATTAATTGATAAAATATTTAAATAATGAGAGCCCAGGCTATGTGGCTGCATCGTACATAAAGTCAAACAATAGTTTCTAATAAAATAGGTGTGATCGTTCTGCTCAAATAATAATGTCAAACTCGAGCGAAATGGAGTGTAAAAAGGATAAGAGATAAACCAATGTCATCCCTCACTCTTCTCTCCGATATCAACTTCATCTATGTTCTTCCTCCTCTTCAAATAATCATTAAATCGAATTTTTGAACAAGAATCATGTCAGAGCAATCCCCCTTACGGTCAACACTCAAAGAGCTCCCGTTTCGGCTTCCCTCTTCACACATCTGCTCTTGGCTGCATATCGAGCTATGGTGAAACATCCCAATGTAGAACGGATGTTGAAAGGACAACACAACTACAAATGCACCGCTGTTTCTTTTTTCTTTTGGGACAAATGGTGCAATCTATTCGTGGGGAGCAACACGTGCTGAACACCGGGCCCAACGCCCAATATGAGATCATATAAAACATTAAGATAACGGGGCCATTACCCGACTTCAGTTGAGTACAAATTTTGGAAGTTCAAATGAAACCACCAGTACCTTTCTCAACTATCGGTGTCGAGCCTAAAATCGACCTGCGCACCAAAAAGAAACGAACCGACTCAGATTCGATTTTGGATGGTGTCACCAGACATTTCGCGCCAATAGTTCCGAAGCTGCCTGCTGCCCATGTTAACCGGCGGGCATTTGTTTTTCAAGCGGGGAAAGGTACTGATGATTTAAGAGAAACCAAGGCACATTGTCCACGTTCCAGCATATAATCATCTGAAGCTGGCGGCACACTGTCCACGTCCCAGCATATAATCTATGAAGCTGGCGGCACACTGTCCACGTCCCAGCATATAAAAGATCCCGCGATTGGCGGCACTCTCACCACGTCCCAACCGATGCTGAGGGCACACTGGCCACGACTCAGCATGTTCAGGCTGATGCTAGACGGCTCACGGGCCTCGCCTCATCGTTCTGCCCGAACTCGGAATCAAATCTGCATCTCTAAGTATGAATTTTCGGAGCCGGGAGCCGGATACTATGCCATGGGATCTCGTGTCATCCATCTCTGCTAACTATTAGGCCTTGACTTCCACCTCTTTGATGATCCTGAATGGTCCCATCCACCTGGCCTCCAATCTCTTGGTCCACTGTGTCACGAGAGATGTATCATGCAGAAGTACAATATCCCCGACCTGAAGTTGTTCCTTCCT
Source organism: Chara braunii (assembly GCA_003427395.1). Lineage (NCBI taxonomy): Eukaryota > Viridiplantae > Streptophyta > Charophyceae > Charales > Characeae > Chara > Chara braunii. The sequence continues at coordinate 3,282,958 of BFEA01000092.1, forward strand.
GATGTACCTCTTGCTGTTCCATCGTGTCTGATCAGATAATCTGTTGTCTGACATCCTCCTTGTGGCCTCAATTATGGCCTCATCAACTTCATTGATCTGCATGACCCTCAGCCTCAGCAACTCCTCTGTGGAGTATGACTCTCTCTGCGCTAGACCACTATTGTCATCAAATGAGAGTTCGTCAACAGAGTATGTGGATACTAAATACTCAGTTGCAATGGACACCGGTGCTCCGGTTCGAAATCGACGCTCAGTTGAAAACGGCGCACAGATGAAAATGGTGTGTGGTTGAGAGATGGTTCTCAGATATGATACACAATTGAAAATGGCGTGCTCACGGCGCGCAGTTGAGAATAACACAAAGTTCAGAAATGACCCTCAAGTATGGTGTGCATACTGCGCACAGTTGCAAGTTGTGAAATGCTCCGATATGACCTTCAAGTATGGTGCGCACGACCCTCAAGCATGGTGCGCACATTGCGCACAGTGACAAATTGCGAAATACTCAGATGTGGCCCTCAAGTATGGTGCGCACACTGCGCACAGTTGCAAACTCGAATGTGGCCCTCAAGTATGTTGTGCACACTGCGCACAGTGGCAAACTCAGATGTGGCCCTCAAGTATGGTGCGCCCACTGCGCACAGTTGCAAACTGTGGAATACTCAGATGCGGCCCACATGAATGGTGCGCATGCTACGCACAGTTACAAACTGCGAAATGCTCAGATGCGGCCCACATGAATGGTGCGCATGCTGCGCAYAGTTACAAACTGCGAAATGMTCGTCAAGTATGGCCCTCAAGTATAGTGCTCATTGTGCACTGCCRTTAACTGCRAATGRCCTTYTGACGTGGTGYGCGCTGGCGCACAATTGAAAACTCAGATATAGCTCTCACGTATGGTGAGCACGCTGYGCACAGTTGCAAATGGCCCTTGGCCCTTGCGAATAGCACGATGTTCAGAAATARCCCTCAATCAAGTACGGTGCGCACGCTGCRCTCAGTCGCGAAATGCTGAGTACKGTGCRCACRCTGCGCACGGTTGCGAAATGCTCAGATATGGTCCTCAAGTACGGTGCGCACACTGTGCACAGTTGCGGAATGCTCAGATATGGTTCTCAAGTACGGTGCGCACACTGCGCACAGTCGCGAAATGCAAAAGTSAGATTTAGCCCTCAAGTGTGGTRTGCAGGCTGCGCACCGTTGCAAACTGMGAAAARCTTCCAATATGGCCTGTGCAGATGGTCTCAAAATCGACTTGTTTTCCAGTGTGGCTGCGCAGGCAGTCTCMAAATCAACTAGGTATTCCGTGCAACTGCRCTGRCAGTCTCAGAATCGGYTTGTTTTCTAGTGTGGCTGCGCTGRCAGTCTCAAAATCGACTTAGTTCTCAGTGCAACTGCGCTGGCAGACTCAAAATCGACTTGGTTCTCAGTGCAACTGCGCTGGCAGTCTCAAAATCGGCTTGGTACTCAGACTGCACTGATAATCTCAAAATCGGTTGGGTATTCAGTGTGGCTGCACTGACAGTCCAAAAATTGGCTGGGTATTCAGTGTGGCTGCACTGGCAGTCCCAAAATCGGCTTGGCATTCAGTGTGACTGCGCTGGCACGGACCTTATCATACTTAACTCGGAGTTATTAAAGCCGAGTTTTGTCGTCCAATTGCACAGTGTCGCACTTAAGTCCAAGTGCGCACAGTCGCAGATAACTCAAACAGCGAGAAACAATATACTCAGTTTGGGTGCTTTGTAAGCAATCATCATACTCTGTTCGGGTGCTTATTGGCATAGTCAAATATTCATATTCGAATGCTCATTTGTACAACCAATCATCATGCGACATTGATTATGTAACCAAAATAAAGCACTCAGATTCGGAGGCAATACTACATGTTGCGCACAGTCCAGGATCAGCCCGTGGATACAGTGCACGTAGGTGCACGGTACTAAGTCAACCCTTAGTTACAGCGTGCGAGCGCACAGTTCATGGTCAATCATCAGGTACAGTGCTCATCGGTGCTCGGCTCAAAGTCAACCCTCAGATACAGCGTGTAAGCGTATAGTTCAAGACCAATCAATAGATACAGCTCAGGCATAGTGCGCACAGATTAGATACGGCATGCACACAACCCATGGAGGGTGAGTGAAAAGGAAATGAAGACAGTTGAAAAGAAGAGGGAGTGAAAGGGAAGAAGAGAAGAGAGAGAAGAAAAAGGATGAGAAAGGGAAAGTGAGGGGCCAGTCTTGCCCCCCCCTCTCCTTATCCCTTCCGTGGCTTGCCTTCTGCTCATAAACTGGCTCCCAATCCCCCAGGCATGTCCCAGGAATGACACATGACAAGCCAGATACAATGCAATGAACTGAAATTTTAAAATTTTAACTTACATACATACAAAACTAGGGTCAATTTAGGCCCGACAGACACATAAGTCCACCACTGAGCCAAGCCATCATCGGCTGCTCATATCCAGCTCCGACATCCGAAATTATACCATAATCATAGCAAGCCGACTATTGGCTGCTGCTGGTGGCACACGGGCCACGTCCGAGCACATAATCATCATCAATAGTTGGCGGCTCACTGGCGACGTCCCAGCACATCATCATCATCTGTAGCTGGCGGCAACACTGTCCACGTCCCAAGCATAAAATCATCATCAGTAGCTGGTGGCACACTGTCCCCGTCCCAGCATAAATCATCATCAGTAGCTGGCGGCACATTGTCCACGTCCCAGCATAAAGTCATCAGCAATAACTGGCGGCACACTGTCCACGTCCTTGCATAAAATCATCATCAGTCGCTGGCAGCACACTGTCCACGTCCCAGCGTATAATCATCATCAGTCACTGGCGGCACATTGTCCACGTCCCAGCGTATAATCATCATCTGAAGCAGGCGACACTGTCCACGTCCCAGCGTATAATCTCTGAAGCTGGCGGCACATTGTCCACGTCCCAGCATATAATCTCTGAAGCTGCCGGCACACTGTCCACGTCCCAGCATTTAATCTCTGAAGCTGGCGGCACACTGTCCACGTCCCAGCATATTATCTTTCAAGGGAGGTCGGCCGTGCCCTCGGTGGGACCTGGTTTTCTCGAGAGTGGACCTGGAATCACAGCCCAAAAACAGGCGGCTTTGTTGTTGGGTATTGATGTAGTACCATACTCAAGTTTGAGTGTCCCGCCTTAGGGAGTGAGTGCAGCAAAGAAGGGATGGGCCTCGCTCCGCTATTCTAGACTCCCGAAGTTTCGAGAGTAACGCCTCCCTCCACTTACTCTAGACTGGAACTCGTGACAACACCCTTCGAGAGCGACAGACAATAAGCACTCTCAAAGGGCACTCTCTATTTGTATAAAGTTCACAGCCTGCAACGCTCAGGTTTTCTAGCGTCCTCGCTCCTAACCCCGCTCCGGCAACGCTCAGGTCTTCTAGCGTCCTCGCGCCTACCCCCGCTCCGACCTCTTTTTTCGTGAGTGTGGCTCCTGCCCCGACCATCAGAACGAGCCGGCGCTGTAGAAGGGCTGTCATGTAGCGCACATGAATTCGTGAGTGCTTCTATAGTTCTTGAGTCTGGAATAAGTGGAGCCATGCTTCTTTTTTCTAGAGTTCTAGACCTCTGACAGCTCTAGAAGCACTCACAAACTTTTTCGTGAGTCTAGTGTAGCGGAGCGAGACCCGATGTCCTTGGATTTCGAGAGTCTGACAGCTCTGGAAGGACTCTTGAAAATTAGTGGATCAGGAGCAATACCCTTGGCCTCCAGTCCGTTCCTGGCTGGGCACGTCAGCCTCTACCGGCTCACTACCGAAGTAGGCCTACTCGAACATCCTACCCTTCCGCGCGAAGTCTGCAATCTATCTTCATGGCCTGTGTACCTTCCCCCATCGGCAATGCCTGCCCACCCCTCGTCACCGTGATGAGGGGCTGGTACAGCCTTGCCCTCGCACCACCCTACACTGTGGGCTGGGGAGGGATCCGGGTTGGTTGGTGTTCCCCCATACTATATATAGAATAGTGAGAGGATGAGATAGATGCGTACGCCCGCCACCTAGAGATAGACCACTGGATCCGCCGATTGGCATTTAGCGAAGTCTGCTGATGTTCATAGGGGAGGGAACCTGAGGGGAGGCACAGGGATTGGTCCTGTTGGCATGGTCCCTGATGCTACCGGCTGCCCCCTAGCCAGTATCGCCCACCTGCAGGTCGGGAGCAGCCCCCGCATGTTCTCTCGTGAACACGGTTCTGGCTGCTAACCCCGTATGCCTACAATTAGGAGTAGTGGTAGGTAGGTAGTGTGAGGTGAAATTGAGAGAAGAATATAGCTTTTTAAAAAAAAAAAA
>BFEA01000092.1:3300335-3318835 GCA_003427395.1 Chara braunii
GGGGTAATGCGGGTGTTGGGGGTGGTTTGGGGGTGTTGGGGTGTATGGGGGTATTGGGGGCCACTGTGGGGGTGTTGGTGGTGTTATTAGGGGTTCTGGACCCCTTCTTCTTTTTTTTTCTTTTTTTTTTTGCGGGGTGCTGACAACCCCCGACCGGTAGGTGCCGACCAGCCAACCGGTCGGCGGGTCGGCAGCCGACCAGTCAAGGGCCGCCGACCATCGGGGTATGCAACCCTGCACCTCCACAAAAAAAAAGCATGACTGTGCTAGACTGTTTCGTTGGACTTTCACCGATTCGTCAGGAGGTGTGTGTGTGTGTGTGTGTGTGTGTGTGTGTGTGAGGTCTGAGATGGAATTCACGACGGATGGCCTATTGTTGTCCAACACAGGTTGATTTACGAGATAATGGTGCAAGCTGGTCCAGTGGTTGACGTCCACATCCCACGCGACAAGGAAACACAAAGGCACAAGGGCTATGGTTTTGCAGAGTTTGCCTCGGAGGAGAGTGCGCAGTATGCATTTAGACTGTTTTCTGGTCTGATCGTGCTGTATAATCGGAGTGTCAGAGTTGGGGTATGTTCCCTCGTCCCCTTCTTTCTCATCACGCTTTGATGCAGCGAGTGCAGCCTTATCATTTATCGCCTTTCTTTTTTCATACCCCCCACCGCGTGCCAGTTCTCTGTCAGCTCTCTTCTTCAATGTTTGTCATGCACATAGCGTCCCAACAACGCCTCTCACTTCTCCTTCGTGAGTCTGTGGGCATGCTTGCACCGAGAATTTCTCTAAGTGAAATTGATCGTTAGTGCACCCAGATACGTCTGAGAAAGTCCCCGTGTCGGTACGTCATGAAACCAACAAAATCTTCATCAAGGCTGCTTTCTCAGAGGATGTCCACTCAAATGTGGTTCAGTCACATGTGGTTCGTTTCCTCCCAAGATAAGATCATAACAGAAAATCAATCGTGCCCATTTTCTACCTTGGATCCTTCTTAGGGTCAGGCCCCAGTGGAAAGGAATGAAGCCAAACTGTATCACCTATGGAAAGGAGTGGAAAGTATGCCACCAAAGGAACAGGAGTGCGACTCAAGCTCCACGAAGACTGCTAAGACCTCTACCTATTCCCTCAGGACCAGGAGATTCCATATCTATAGACTTTCTGGACACCAAAGTCAAAAGCAGAAATGGGAATAGTCAAGTTATCGTCATCGTAGTACGTATGGACAATTTGTGCCTTTGCCAGCAAAAGCAAAGACAAAATCTGGCTACATGCTGAAACCTCGGAGTGAGATGATCTCACGGATCGAGGTCAGAATGGGATCAAAAAAATTGTCTTTGCTTCTGCTGGCGAAGGGCTGATTCTGCATACTTACTACTATGAACATAACTTGACTACCGTCTTCACCCGAATAGAACGCCCGGTCATTATAGCTGTATTTGATGCAACGTTCAGTCCAGATACGACAATAATTACCGGGCGTTCTATTCGGGTGAAGATGGTAGTCCCCCATTTCTGCTTTTGACTTTGGTGTCCATAAAGTTCTCGTTGCACATTGGGGGTCAAGGATCAAGGTATCTTATCCTGTACGCTCGTGGGTTTGCAACTTTGCACCATACTTGCAAGCGCACGTCATGCGGGCGGTTCCAGACGTGCGGTGCACGCACCCAACCGATCCCGTGAGGCGCACGAAGTGTGCGGGGAACGACCCGTCACCTCCCTCAGAACAAAAAGAGAGAAGGCCGGGGTCGAAACAGTGCGTTTGAGGCCCCCCGCCAAAATTATAAGCGGGATGAATTTTTTTTTTACAGGAGTGCTGCCTCACCTTGCTCCTCCTCCCTTCTCCTTTTCGTCTCCTCCGACTTGTCCTCCTCCTGTTTGTCCTCCTCATCCTCCTTGTCTCCTCCTCCTCCTCGTACTTCCTCATCTTCAATGCCTCCTTGTCTCCTTCCCTTCCTCGTGTCCTCCCTTCCTTGTGTCCTCCCCTTCCTCGTGTCCTCCCCTTCTTCGCTCTATGTCTCCTCCTCCTCCCACTTGTCCTCCTTCTCCTGCCCTTCCTCTTCCCTCCGTCCATCTCTTCTCCTCTCCCATCTCAACGACTCCGCTTCGTTGTCCTTGCTATCCTTCCTCCTCCACATCCTCCTCCTCCTCCTCTCCATATCCCCCTCCTCTCGCCATATCCCCATCTTCCTGTCATACCCCCCCCCGTACCCCCCTCCCAAAAAAATGAGAAAATAATAATAATAAAAATAAAAAACCTGCACGATTCCGCACAGGCAGCCCCCGCGCGGAACTCCGCACGAATGTGCGGCTCGTGCGGTTGCAAGTATGGTTTGCACTGAAGTGTGAGATAGATCTGCAAAACGTTACTGAGGGAACTTTAGGCACACTCCGTTCAAAATGACGGAGCATGCTAACAACTAGTAACAAGCATCCTGGACGTTCGCAATTCGCGTGGGTGAAGGAAGGTCTAAGGAATTTGTGCCTGAAGAAGAAATTTCTCAGAAATTGCGACCCGTGTGCAGAGCGACTGTGGGAAGCCCGAGATATCAAGGGAGAGCTAACGGTACGTCCTATGCGATAGACGTCCCACTGGCACCTTCACACTTTATCAAGTCTGCCATGCTTGAAAGTTCTTGCCTCTCCCACCTGATATGGATGGTAGTAAATGCACTGACCACACTGTAGATCAGGCTGAACTTCCAATCAATAAGACGGGGAGACCAAGTCACGAGCTGAGAGTCAGATGGCAGCACCAAGGACTGGAAGAGGATAGGTGGCTCCTCAAAGAGCAACTATGTGAGACCATACCTTGCATTGTCTCATTACGAGCAAGCAGGTAGAGGGTCCCGTGAAGTCGACAGGTAGACAACCATGGGCATAATACTACTACTGATGCTGTCATCGTCATTACAACCTCATGAACCATTCCTTATACCACCACCAGTACATACATGCCTCTTTTTGCCGAACCGGATTCCCCCTGCATGCCAAACTTTGCTGGGATGCCAGCGCAACGCTTCTTCCTTTCTTTTAGGGTGACGCTGCCAGCCACAGCCATTTGGTTCGGTATCCCCGAGCCTCCAGACTTTTTGGAACGAGCTGACTTCGATTCTCAAGTTTGCCTGGGCCACGTGCTGGTGGTTTAAACAAAGTTTTGTAAGTAGATCGTGGCACACCACCACTGCCAAACCTCTATTGCCTGGTAGACAGTGCTGATTGGAGGACCACGAAATTAGGCCCACCACCGCTGCCAAACTCCTACTGCCTGGTAGACATTGCTGATTGGAGGAGCACGAAATGAGGCCCGCCACAGCTGGCAAACTCCTATTGCCTGGTAGACATTGCCGATTGGAGGACCACGAAATTAGGCCCGCAGGAGTGGAGAGATTCACGCGTTTCAGCAGTCTGGCCCTGGTAGCGCATCCCATTTTCTTTTGTATCATAGGGCTGTACGTAGAACTTTCTGGTAGGTACCTTACAGGTGAAAATAGAGATCCGATAGTATGAGGCCTGTAGGAACAGTAGAAGTCCCTAATGGTCAGTAGGCTGAGATACGCCACGTGTCACATCCCGGTCAAGTCACAACCCAGTCGCAGGAATGGCTGAGCTTGTCAACGCCCGACAGGACTGACAGCACCAGCCAGTGGGAGGTATGAAAGCTTCGATTTTTCCTTTGATCAGTGTTTTGACACTGAAACTGCACCAGCATTTGCATGTCTGATACTGGACCTCCTTGGGCTGAACTTCACTGACATGGCAAACTTGCACCTGAGAGGCAGCCATTTACCACAAAACCCCAAAGGCCTTTTTAATGAAACCTGTCACCCATACATAGAGTGCACACCATACTAACGTGAGAGCAAAAAGAAAGAAAAATGCGAGGATCTGGGTCCTCGGCAGGCCTAAGGGGGCCCCTGCTGCAAATGTGCCCGCCCTAAGTGAAGGCGGGCCTAACAAATCCCGAGAGGGCCTAAGCTGTCAAATTCGTATTTGGGGTCCAGGCAGTTTCGTCGCGCCAGTTGGTTGAGGAAAACACAGGCCGAGCAACAAGGAAATTCCAMGGCCTTCTAGGCTTTTCCCAAAGTGCAGGCCCTGGGCGAGATTCGCAGCCTCATACACAGACAGTTGGGAGGCCCAACGGAATGAGGCCAGTAGCTACCCCAGAGGCGCAGCATCCTGGGGCCTACCGGAAGCTTCTGGGCCCAGGCCTAGGCCCTCCAGGCTGCGAAGGCAGGCAGACTCTTTCCATATAGGAAAGAGCTCGCTGCCTGGAGGTCATGCAGGCACTCGCATGCTAGCGGCAGCGCTGCTGGAGCAGACGCTCGTGGGCTGCTGCCCGCGCTGAGAGGCGAGGTGCAAGCGCGTGCGGTCGTGCAGGGAACAGGGCGCTGCTGAGGGCAGCGCCATAGCCCAGTCTTCATAGCTGGCTGAGGGCAGCGCCATAGCCCAGCCTTCATAGCTGGCTGAGGGCTTGGTTGTACAGTGAGGCGCAGGGGTGGTCTTCGGGTGTACAAAAGGAAGACGTGGGGAGGAAGATGAGGGAGAGGGAAAGAGAAGGATGATGACGATGATGATGTGAGGGCACATACCTGGTATTGGCGATGGTCTGCATGGGCGACATCTTCAAAGTACTTCGGAGGCTGCTGACGTCAACAGTTGCATTGCCAATTAGTAGGCTAGTAGTAGCTGTGTAGGGAGTAGGCTGGGCGCCGAGCACCAAGTAGGGAGATGCTGCTTTCTGAACACTGTGATACAAACTGGCTTTCAATGTGATTGTGCAATCTGATTATTGTCATCTCGCTATTGCTCATTTTCCTTGCAATTTGGTATCGGAGCTGGTTCGAACTGCGTTCATTGGTTCTTCGCAATAGCTGTTCGGTGCTTCGCATGAGGTGTGGGGCAGTGATAAGGCTTGGGCGTTGGACGTAAGGCGGCCCAGGAGGGTCGTGTGGGCATGCCAGGAAGCTATGTGGTGACATTAGGGGTGTAGCTGATGTGGCATTTAAGCCGAGGTGGAACTGCATTCTGTTGTTGGTTGTGCCAAGGCAAAGACCGGTCATCATAAATGCACATCAGGTTGCCGGTGAGAAATCTGTGGTTGGGGGCAGCATTATGAGGTACGTTGCTTCCTTCCTTATCTACCCTCTTCATTGCTTCTTACCGTGAGGAAGTGAGTTCTGTCTGGAGAGTCCTCTCAATGTGAGGTGTCGTGAGCGCTCAACCTTGAGAGTCGACATTCTTCCTGGGCAGCAAGCTGGTGGGAGACAGGCGATGCCTCTAAAGGGCCCTGGATGAAGCACTCGGGTCACGGTCACCATGCCAACCCGCTGGGACTAGTACACGCATGCTTTGCTGCAAGTCCTTGGTTCTGCTGCTGCGCAATAGAGGTCATGTAGGGCATGCCAACCCTTTGAACAAACGCTTTCCAGACCGTCTTTAAATATTTTTAGCGGGGACTCGGTGTTGATTTTGGCTGTGATCGTCGTCCTGTCTGCGACGTTAAATAATTCCTGAGGAGTTACGGGGGATCTCCTTAAATGCCTCCTGATCAGCCAGATCAAACCGGGTGTAAGGCTCGTTGCATGCGAGGATAAATAAGGTGCAGGGGCTGGCAGGTTCGGCGTTGATTTGGGGCACAGGGGTGGGCCGGATTGCACACCTTCAGACATGCTGCTCAACCAGATGCTCAGGGCGTTGACACAAAGAGACAACTCAAGAAGGATACAGGGAGAGGGGGGATTTCGGTAACTATTCGCGGTGGCACTAGTTAGACAAAACTGCCATTGAGCATGCATCTCCACAGGTATGTTATTTTTATTTTTGATTATTTAGTTGTTACAGACTTGTTAACAACTGACAGACAACTGCAGGTAGGTTAGTCCTTTTCCTTGCTGCATTGCAATCTGTGCAAGAGTAATCTAAAAATAAAATTGAACTTACCTCTAGGACCTGACATTGATTGCTGGTTACTACTTGACTACTTCTCTCCAGGTTGACCGGAATTAGGTGTTTGATCATACCCAGTTGTCTGTCATGTTGAGGTAGGGTTCAATGTGGACTCTAGTTTAGATCACAGACACTGTAACTCATGAGTGATGCAGGCGGTAGTGAGGAGGAAGAACGAGTAGTGGAACATCTTAGAGTGACTCGTAGAACTGCACTCAGTCAACCGATTACCTTCGTGGAGTTAGGCCACGGAGAGGAAAGGCGGCTGCGAAGGGTAGCCAGGGAAAGGACGATATTAGAGAGGGCTAGGACAGCGACAACCAATGCTGAATGGACACTTGCATCAACAAGACTAGCGGACGCTAGAGTTCAGGTTGAGGTGGCGATGGCTACCTCCTCTCCAGTGTCCCAGGCCTTGTCCCAGGCCTCTTCGTCAGGTGTCAGTCAGGGTATCTCTCAGAGTTCTGTTAGTCAATCTGTTGGCTGACAAGTCAGCCAACAGATGCCACTCACACCAGAGGATTATGAGATCCTCCAGGCAGAGGAACTTCATGATGAGTTGCAACGGAGTTGAGAGAGGCAGCGGTGAGGAGAGAGCGAGTTATTTTGAGAAAAAACAGACTAGGGAGTAGGAGACAGGAGCTAGGCAAACTAGAAGCATTAGATGAGTCAACACTTGATCCTGCGATTTGAGCACTGCGTAACTCGCTCCTTTGCGTGGCTGAAGCGGAGGCTGTTCAGCGGGAAGTGCTGGCTGAACTAGTGGCAGGCCAGAAACAAATTCTGGCTGCATTGCAGACTCTTCGTCCCCTGATGAGACAACCTCAGTATGCTGTAGCTCCCCCTTCGGGTGCGGGCCTCTCAGGGACGCTGTCGCCAGTAGGGCCATCCTTCTCTCCTATGTTTGGCATTCCTCCTTCGAGTAGTCAAGCAGTAGTTAGTGGTCCGGTTCCTAGAACATCTGCCGTACCATCCACGACAGTGGTTACTATAGTCCGACTTTCAAGTCAGGCCCATGTTAGTATGCAGCAACCTGTTTCGGTGGCTATGTAGCCACTGCAGCAATCTCCTGGGCCAATGCAGCCTATGCAGTGGATGCCCAAAATACCCTTACTTAGTCCTAAGCCCTTCTCTGACGACAGGAAGAAGAATGAGGACTTGGATACCTGGGTGAGGACGGTCCCTACCTATGTGAGGCACAAGCTCACCGGGCCGGAGCAAAAAGTTGCAGTACCTGCCTCCTTTTTAGAAGGGTCAGCAGGCCGTTGGTTGAATGGCCTAGTGCAGCAACAGGGCTACGGTCAGGACTTTGATGCCTGGGCCCAGGCCCAAACATTGGAAGAATTCGTACGGTCCGTGTATAACAGGTGGCATGACCCTCAAGGGGCTCAAAAGGCCACAAATGCAATCAACAGTCTTTATGCCAAAAGGTACAAGAATGTTCGTGAGCTCAAAGGATACCGTAAAACGTTTGGTCGTGGTACTTGATGTGCGCTATGACCAGTAGGTTCTCCTCACGGATTACCTAAGATGTCTGCCTTCAGAGGTTAGGACAAAGCTGGTAGATGAGGCCTATGTCGAACAACACAACTTCGCTTCTTTTAGCAAGAAGGCCTTAGACATAGAGGCAAAGTCGGGATCCGCGCATCAGAGTCAGGGAGATAGTAGGAAGAAGAGACTCCCCCAGGACCGGAAGAAGAAAGGGCAACTAATGTTCGTCGACCACGATGGTCAGGCAACAGAAATTGACAACTTCCCAGATCTTGGGGAGGAGACAGAGCAGGATGGGGCCAGCGAGACTTTAGATGGGGGAGTCATGGCACCCATCAAAGAAAAGGCTAGGGGGACCGGGAAGAAGAAGGTAGTACGGTCCACGGGTCAGGGCGACCAAGGAACGCCCGCATGGGTGAAACTTGGTTTAGAGTATGAGGTGTGGAGGGACCGAGTTGCTAGTGGCACGTGTATGAACTGTGGCAACTATGGCCACACGTCCAGAACGTGCCGAGGTAAGAAAGTCCTAACAAGGGTAGCCTCTCCAACGATGGTGGGACTGTCGTCGAACCCTGGCGGTGCTTCTGCGAGCACTTCATAGGGAAACACCTCGGGCCAGTAAGAGTTTTAGCCACTCTTACTCGCGCTGAAGTGGTAACGTTGCCTTCTCCACTTTAGGCGTTGGCCAGGGCTAGTGACCCACGTATCGCCCCGCAGACACATTCAGACCCACCGACGCTCCGTTCGAGAGATGTGTCTGAGTCCCTACAGGAGTTAGAGACTGAGTGGTCAGGGAAGGACCCCAGAGACTCTTGGGCGATGATCAATAGAGGTCCAAAGGGTGAACATTTCGTGGTAGAGGTTGATGTAGGTGGCCGCAAAGTTGGCGCCTTCGCAGACATAGGCTCTACACGAAACTTCATCAGTCGTGCTTGTGTGGATAGAATGCGCTTAGGGGACCAAGTGCAGCGGCTTAGCAAAACTGTAGCTTCTACGCTAGCCAACAAGCACCAAATGATTGTTAAAGAGTATGTCAAGGACGTAGTCTGTTCCTTCTCTTATGGAGGAGGGGAAGTGAGACATAAAATCTCATTCCTCGTTAGCGACGAACTGCCCTTCGACATGTTACTAGGCATGTACTACCTCGAGGTTGCTCAACCTCAGTTTGATTGGGATAGGAAGGTGTTGTTACACAAGTTGCCGAAAGGTAGGATTGTTAAACTGCAAAAGTATAAGGCTAGCAGTCTAGTGTAGAACTACGGCTGCATGTGTGCTTCCTCTTTCTATAACTCTTACAAGCAGAATCGCGAGGAGGGCATGTATCTAGTCTTTGTCTCTGAAAAAGGGGAGGCCGTTCAAACACCCCCAGAGATAGAATCTGTCGTCGCAACATATTCAGACCTTTTTCAGGAGCCCACAAGCGTGGTAGAAAGGGAGGTCGTCCATGCAATAGAAGTTGTCGCAGGTAATAAGGTACCTAAAGGACGAATATATAGGATGTCTCCTGCGGAGTTGGATGAGCTCCGCCGCCAGCTCAAGGAGCTCACAGAAAAGGGATGGATTCGACCTAGTACCTTCCCTTACGGTGCGCGAGTCTTATTTGTCCCAAAGAAGGGAGGTACCCTGAGGTTGTGCATTGACTATAGGGGCCTCAATGCCATCACTGTTAAGAACGCGGAGTCCCTACCCCGCATCGACGACCAACTGGATAGAGTGCAGGGATGCCAATACTTCACCAAGATAAATCTGAAGTCCGGATACCATCAAATTGCCATTAGACCTGAGGACCAGCACAAAATTGCATTCCAGACGAGGTACGGTCTGTACGAGTTTGTGGTGATGCCCTTTGGCCTATGCAATGCACCTAGTACATTCGAGCACACAATGAACAAGATATTTCATGAATACTTAGACAAGTTTATTGTCGTGTACCTCGACGGTATTCTTATCTTTAGTAGGACTGTAGAGGAGCACGCTGAGCACTTGAAAATAGTGCTAGGTCTCTTAAGACAACACTAGTACAATGTTAACTTGGAAAAATGCAAGTTCGGTCGCACCAAGGTCTTCTACTTGGGTCATGAAATCTCAGCGGATGGATTGAGGCCGGATGATGCTAAGGTGGCCAACATACGTGACTGGCCCAGACCTCAGACTATTACTGAGGTAAGATCGTTTCTGGGGATGACGGGCTACTATCGTCCGTTTGTTAAGAACTATAGTACTATAGCTTCCCTACTAACAAATCTAACTTGACTCGACACCCCTTGGGAGTGGACTGAAGAGTGTGAAGCGACTTTCAAGAAATTGGAGTATGCGCTGACACATTACGAAGTCCTCAAACTTCCGGATCCTGAACAACCCTTTGTTGTGACCACAAACGCCAGCCAATATGGCATAGGCGCGGTCCTTGCGCAAAAGGAGAGAAAAAAGTTGAGACCGATCGAGTATATGAGTAAGAAGATGTCGTCTCAAAAGCTAGCAAAGTCCACGTATGAGCGTGAGCTCTATGCCCTATATAGAGCGCTGGTTCATTGGAGACATTATCTCCTAGGCAGATTCTTCTGCATGAGATCTGACCATGAGACCTTCCGCTGGATCAAGAGACAGCCTGTGCTCTCTGATGCACTCAAGCGATGGATACAAGCGATAAACATGTATGACTATCAACTTGATCCAATCAAGGGAGAGTACAACAAAGTGGCTGCTGCACTATCTCGTCGGGCAGATTATCTGGGCGCGTTAGTTACTAAATTTGGCATATCTGACGATTTAACTTGATCATTGGTGGAAGCCTATCAACAAGATCCAGTTATGTCTGAGATCATCCGTAAATTCCAAGCGAAGGACAAAGTGACTTCGGATGAATTTACGATGGTAGACGGCTTGCTGTTTTTTGAGAAGGCAGGGAATAAAAGACTGTGTGTGCCTAATAGAGAGTTTTTACGTAGTTTATTCCTAGGTGAGTGTCATGATGCAACTGGCCATTTTGGTTATAAAAAGACTTCAGCTAACTTAGTGCAGAAATTTTGGTGGCCCACTATGATGCAAGACGCGAAAAAGTATGTTGAAACCTGCCAGGTTTGTCAAAGGGACAAACCTAGGACTCAGGCTCCGCTTGGGCTCATCAAGCCCTTGCCGATTTCTGAAGGTCCTGGTCAGAGTGTGTCCATGGACTTCATGGATACTCTTGTGACCAGCAGGTCTGGGAAAAGGCACATCTTGGTAATAGTAGACCGCTTTTCTAAGTATGCAAGACTTGTCGCTATGCCAGAAACTGCTAAAACTGACTATGTCATCAAACTGTTTCTAGATAACTGGGTTAGGGATTTTGGACTACCTACGTCGATAGTAAGTGATAGGGATGTAAGGTTTACCAGCGAACTGTGGCAGGCGACGGCTGAGCAAGTGGGTACCAAGCTGCAAATGACGTCAGGGAATCACACTGAGTCAAATGGTCAGGCAGAACAAATGAACCGGGTAGTACAGCACCTTCTTCGACATTATATTAAGCCAAGTCAGGATGACTGGGACGAGAAGTTACCTCTCGTCGCCAGCCTGTACAACAATGCTGTGCACAGTACTACTGGTATGACTCCCAACCAGCTGCACCTTTGTTGGAAGCCCAGAACTGCACTTGACTTTCTTCTACCAGAAAGGCAACCCACTGCAGCACCTGGCAGCATAGAGTTTGTTGTCAAGTATGAGCAGATGCTGCAGCAGGCCGTCGAACATATCAGGGAGTCTCAGGATGCTATGATCGCATCTGAGAATAAACATAGACGGCCCTCTAACTTTCAGGTAGGTGATAGAGTCTGGGTAAAGTCATCTGAACTAGGTCAGGAGTTGGGGATTTCTCGCAAACTGATGCCACAATACTTTGGGCCCTGGGAGATCTTAGATATTGTAGGGGATCAACCAGATGGGCCTTCATACGTGATTCACATTCCTGCACACTTGCATACTTACCCTGTTTTCCATGCATCCAAGTTGGCACCTTTCGCTACCACAGATCAGTTTCCCTCCAGGAGATCAATGCTGCCCCCAACCATGGATGGACACGTGGACATTGACGATGTCATCAAGCACAAGCTGATGCCCGTGCCCAAACCTCCAGGAAGGGGCCGACCGCTAAAGCCACAGATGCAATACCGAGTGCGGTTCAGACATCACATTGATCCTCAAGAAGACCGGTGGTTCAAGAGAGGAATTAATGAAGACTGCTCCCCAAATTATCTAAGTTATGAGAGAAAGCTGAAAGGGAAGCAGCCTGTTACATAAGGACTTCTCAGAGGACTATCGAAGAAAAGGAGGAGGGAATGCAAGGATCTGGGTCCTCGGCAGGCCTAAGGGGGCCCCTGATGCAAATGTGCCCGCCCTAAGTGAAGGCGGGCCTAACAAATCGCGAGAGGGCCTAAGCTGTCAAATTCGTATTTGGGGTCCAGGCAGTTTCGTCGCGCCAGTTGGTTGAGGAAAACACAGGCCGAGCAACAAGGAAATNAGGGCCTAAGCTGTCAAATTCGTATTTGGGGTCCAGGCAGTTTCGTCGCGCCAGTTGGTTGAGGAAAACACAGGCCGAGCAACAAGGAAATTCCAAGGCTTTCTAGGCTTTTCCCAAAGTGCAGGCCCTGGGCGAGATTCGCAGCCTCATACACAGACAGTTGGGAGGCCCAACTGAATGAGGCCAGTAGCTACCCCAGAGGCGCAGCATCCTGGGGCCTACTGGAAGCTTCTGGGCCCAGGCCCAGGCCCTCCAGGCTGCAAAGGCAGGCAGACTCTTTCCATATAGGAAAGAGCTCGCTGCCTGGAGGTCATGCAGGCACTCGCATGCTAGCGGCAGCGCTGCTGGAGCGGACGCTCGTGGGCTGCTGCTGGCGCTGAGAGGCAAGGTGCAAGCGCGTGCGGTCGTGCAGGGAACAGGGCGCTGCTGAGGGCAGCGCCATAGCCCAGTCTTCATAGCTGGCTGAGGGCTTGGTTGTACAGTGAGGCGCAGGGGTGGTCTTCGGGTGTACAAAAGGAAGACGTGGGGAGGAAGACGAGGGAGAGAGAGAGAGAAGGATGATGACGATGATGATGTGAGGGCACATACCTGGTATTGGCGATGGTCTGCATGGGCGACAGCTTCAAGTACTTCGGAGGCTGCTGACGTCAACAATTGCATTGTCAATTAGTAGGCTAGTAGTAGCTGTGTAGGGAGTAGGCTGGGCGCCAAGTAGGGAGATAGGGACTGGATACATATGTTGGTGGTGGCGAGAGAAAGCTCTCATTGACATTGGTTTTCAGTGCTACGATTCTCTGTTGGTGTCATATTGGTGCAATGCTGCTTTCTGAACACTGTGGTACGAACTGGCTTTCAATGTGATTGTGCAATCTGATTATTGTCATCTCGCTATTGCTGCAATCAGACTCGCATTCATTCACACTACACATGTATGCAAACAGGTTGCGCAGCAAACTGGCGCCAGGCGCCCAATCAAAACTCGGAGATATCGTACCAAGAACACACTCAAATACAAGTTCACTTCACATGGCTATGGCGGCACATCGCCTGAACAACTCTCTGCTCGTCGCTCCCTCGACACTGCTGTTCGCATACAGGATCACCCTGGATACCCCACACGCACACCCTGTACACTTGCGCACACACTCACACACACCTACAGCTAAGGCGGCTATGGCCGCTTCTACCCTATCGCTATGGCTAACTCCTTCTCGCCCTGAATGAATGATTGGGCGCTGCCTCCTGATTTATACTTCTGTAGCTCGCTGGTCTGGCCCTTTTCCCTCGGCCCATTGTGCACACAGTCCCGTACGGTACTTGCTGGACTGGACTGGGACTGACTGGACTGTAATGCTGACTGCATGGGGTTGGACTGCAGCCTCGCTGTAGTGGCACTGCCAACGCACTGAGGTTGGCTCCACCACTTGCCCACTTGCCTCTGTCTAAACGTGGACCTACTCCGAAAGGCCACTTCCGGAAGTCTGTTGACTTGGCCTTTCGGTACTGTAGCAGCTACGACCTTGACCTTTCAGGACTGTAGCAGCTACGACCTTGACCCTTCGGACAGGCTACAGCTACGACTTCTAGAACTCACTAGGACTCCTATCCGACAGGTCTACAGATCAAACCCCTACCCCTACTCCGACCTACGACAGACAACAACAACTGTCAAAACACAGGTCATGGGTTCAAACACTCGGGGTCAACACAGATACTGTACACAGGTAAGGTGAGAACTAGGGATCGAGCCCTGGGATCTGCACTCGCTACTGCTGACAGGTGAAAACCGTTTCATTGCTCATTTTCCTTGCAAAAATAGAAACCGTGAAAAAAAAAGCCAAAAGAGGCCTGGGCCGCTGCTTTCCTCCCTCTTGTATATTCTCCCCCTTTCCTTTGATGGGTGGAAAATACTTGCTTGGCGGTGATAAGCAACCGGACTGATGACCCCCAGAATAGATGGGGCTTTGTTGTTGGGGAAAAAAAAAAACCCCTTAAAAAAAGCCAAAAGAAAGAAAGAAAAGAAAGAAGTGCACAGAAACATAAACAGAAGATGGAATCAGATGAATGCAATGATGTTAAAAGTGCACAGAAACATAAACAGAAGATGGAATCAGATGAATGCAATGATGTTAAGAGTGCACAGAAACATAAACAGAAGATGGAATCAGATGAATGCAATGATGTTAAGGGCTACCCCCTTTTCTTTGAAAAAAAAAAAGAACTTCACAGAAAAAGTCAACAAAGATGACTTCAGTGTGCCTCCTGTTGTGTGCTCCTTTTCTGCATTTGTTTCGCAAAATGTGCTCGTTCAGTTAATAGTAACTTAATAGTACTATTAAGTTACTATTTAATTAATACATACGCGCTACTACGAGGCATACAGCAGCTACACACTCTCAAGTTGTCAATATCTTATCCTGTAAGTCCAAGGATTCTTTACACAAGTTTGCATTCCCCATTTTCAACATTTTGTGTTTCAGCAGCGTTCTGATAGGGAAGCCGAGCCAGCATTTGCACGTCGGAGATACTGGAATAAAGGCGCATAGTACTGCATACTATATAGCTGTGTGACAATGTTCATCAACGTGGGGAGCCTTGTACGTGAGAGGCACGGGGAAGGGGGAGTTGAAAGAAGAATGAGAAAACTGAATGGTTTCAGTGTGCCCCTCATCTTTGTCTTGTTTTTTAATCTTTACCGTTTGTTTCGCAAAGTGCGCTGTTTGAGTTCATAGTTATGTGACAATATATATTGTCAAACAGAACTGCCCGGTAAGCGGTAGGCAGAGAGGGAGAAGTGAACAACAAACAGGGGGCTGTGACGGACTGTTTCGCCGGAGGCCGGAGTTTCACTGTCTCATCAGGAGGCTGAACCCTCTACGTACAGTCTGCAGAGTCCCCTAAGCGATGATACTGAACGTGATAATCCGCCTTAACCCCGGTTGTGGCTAAGCATCAATGACTGCCCGACAAGACAACTAATACCCTGAGGTGGGCACCAACCACTGCCCTTAGCACACTGTCACTCACGCACGTGTGGGCAGCTTGCGCTCAAGTTCATCAACGTGGCGAGCGTTGTATGTGAGAGGAACAGAAAAGGGGGAGTTACAAGAATAGCGATAAAAATGAATGGTCTCAGTGCGCCCTTCATGTTTGTCTTGTGTATTTTTATCATTTGTTCCGCAAAGTGCGCTCATTTAGTTCATTGATGTGGTATTAACCACAACCGGGTTAAGGTGGATTATCACTTACAGTGTAATCAGTTAGTGGATTCTGCAGACTGTTGAGGGTTCAGCCTCCTGATGAGTCGGTGAAACTCCGACGAAACAGTTTGTCACAGCCCCTCGTTTGTTGTCCTCTTCTCCCTCTCTGCCTATGGTTCTGTTTGACGATATATACATGAGTCGGTAAAACTCCAATGAAACAGCCTGTCACAGCCCTTCATTTCTTGTTCCCCCCCTCTCTGCCTACGTTTCACTGGGAAGTTATCTATCGCGATATGTATAATCTCTAATCTCTGACACTCCTAAAGGATAACCCGGTCCTTGCGTGAAGCCCCCCCCTGGGCCCAGAGAAAACCAATGGCACTCGGAACGTCCTGAAAGGCGGGCCAAAATGTCTGGAATTGCATGTTGGGCTTTTGAGCAGCTGTGTCACCGGTCGCCGCGTGCGGCCCATGTCATATGACCCAGTCTGCATAGTACCGTCCATGTCTCTGATACTCCTAAAGGATAACCCACGTCCCATGGACGAATCATGCCTGATGTTGGGAATGTGTTATGAGTTTTATGACCCAGTTTGCCAGGGTGCTGCCTGATCCACATGATACTGCCCGGCCCACATAGTCTCACCTGCGCCTCATGATACTGCCCGGCCCACACAGCGTGGTCATGCCAAGGGCCGGGATGTGCCTAATTTTCGTCAGGTGTTTTCTTTTTCTTTTTTCGCCTGTGTCAGGACGAGGAGGAGCAGGTGTGCTCCGCGGGCGTAGCCACGGCGGGCATCCACTTGTAAATACTAAAAGAAGAAATAAAAGAGACACCATGAAGAAAAGCCAAATCAAGGAAAGAAGAGAAAGAAGTGTGCAGGAAAAGGCGAAAGAACGGTTTCGGTGTGCTTCATGCTGTCTGCTATATGTTTGTTTTTGTTTGGTTTGCAAAGTGCGCTCTGTTAGTTGATAGATACGCGGCATTGTAGACTTCTGTAATGAGTATGCTCAGCTCGGCCTTTCATGTCATCACCCACCTCATCCCTACCGTTCATGTCCTCTCTCTGGTCAAGGATGGACTGCCTCCTGAGTGTTTTCTTATCCGTCCGTATGCTCTCATCCTTATTCCACACTTCTTACTTTCTTTCTTTCTTTCCTCCCCCCGCCCCCCCCCGCCCCCCCCTTCTGAAAGTCCAGCCCCATCTACTCTGGGGGGCAGGTTGCTTATCACCGGCAAGCATGAGAAAACAAGAAGGGGAAAGGACCAAGAGAACCTCTCCCGCCCTGGGGGACAGTTCGGTGGCGCATGCCTGCACTAGGCCCCGCATAGTGGCCGGGAAACCTATGTTCGATACCCAAACGCACACTATGCGTGCCCCAGGGGGGTGTGGTGGTTAGGTTAGGGCCAGAGGGCTGATCCACCAGCCACCAGGTCTCCCGTTTCTCTCTCTCATTAATCTATCAACCACCAGATTGCTACTAGTTTCGTTTCACTTCGTGTACCGCCCATCCCTCCCATCCTCTGTACTTTGACCTCCTATACTTCTAAGCTTCTAACCTCTGCCTTCTCCTACCACCCCCCCTTAATTCCTCTCTCCTCCTCCTAAACTCAAGTCCCTTTTCCCCCATGCCACATTATCTGCCGAGCCCATTCAATTGGCCCAATGTCTTGTAGATATTCCCAATCTCCCAGTTTTACCCCATTATGATCCATCTTCTATTCCCTCCCCTAACCCCTCCCTCTCAACCTAACAGGTGCTCCCCCCTTCCCCCCTTCCCCCCCGTCCGATCGTACACGGGCCTGTACTGTCTACTGTCCACTAACTATTGTACACAGTCACCTGGGCCCTACTCTTCTATATTACTCCTTATTTTCCCTTTGTCTTCCTTTCCATCTTTAGAGGCACAGTAAAGGGAGTGCTAAAACAAGAAAGAGAAGGAGAAACAATGAAAAAACTTCAGAAACGCCAAACGGATGAATGAACGACAAGAAAGAACTTCCCAGGAAAAGGCAAAAGAACGGTTTCAGTGTGCCCCATGCTGTCTGCTATATTCTTCGATTGTTTTGCCAAGTGCACTCTTTTAGTTGATAGACATGTGACAATATATGCACACAGCTCAGCATTCTCAATACTGAGTCAGTACTACTCAATAGTCAATACCCTATTCTCCTGAAATGTGGCCACAGTTTCTTCAAGCAAGGTTCCATTTGTCTGCAGTGAACTGCCCACTTCCGCTCAACTGGTCAGGTCGTCATCCGCGCGATCATCTGAAGGGTCCGTTATTATCTTTTCAGTTGCGTTCTGAGCTATATACCCAGACCATGGAGTCTCTGACACAGATGCAGCTGACTGAACCCCCCTCGCTTCCTCTGCCTTGCACCCACACCTCCCCTCCCCCAACCCCAGCCAAACTCCCTGGGACTGATTGAGACGAAATAAATATGCGTGAATTCCAAAATTGAAAATTACTCTTTGCTCCACGTTTTCCACCAGCTCACAGTGCTGATCAATCGGCAGTTTCTTGTACCAGGCGGGTTTCATTTTTCGTGGACCTTTTCAGTTTGGTGGGTCACATCACAAAATGGCAGGATTGTCATCTGAAACGTGCAGAATGTGTGTCTATTTGTTGATCCCATTTTTAACGACTTTCATTTTTATCAGGTATTGATGGGCCAGCAGCAACATCCGCGCTCCACGTTGATTTCCGTCCCCTCCGCATTTATGATATTGGTGTTTGGTGTTTCGGCCTCCTCTTTGTGTTGATGTCTTCACGTAGTGACATCAATATGTCTACTTTTGTGTGATAAGCAGATGGCAGGCGGTGGAGATAAGAAGCCCTCTGCATCTGCTGAGGAAGATTCCACTGTCCAGGCCACTATCACGCCTCCTGCAGAATCAGGTGTGTGTGTGTGTGTGTGTGTGTGTGTTTCTAATCGTTAACTTTGGTGAAGGTGCATCATTCTTACTTTCAGCTTTTGGCCCCTGACTTTTTTCACTAAACTGTGTGTTGTCATTTTCCTTAACTTTTGTAGGCGTGCATGATGTCTCAGTTGCACCTTCCACCCATCCCACTTGCGTTTCTTGCTGTTCGTATGCTGGGGGACTGAGAACACTTAAACCACCGGTACTTGGCCCATACGTCGGCCGTAAGCCCTTACTGTATATGCGCCGCCCTCCGAACCAAAATGGCTGGCGGCGCCAGCCAAAAGGAGACCGGTTCGGTTCTTTTTGGCGCACGCCGCACACGACGTTTCCAGGGTCGGAGAAAAGTGCCTTGGAAGTACTGGTGGGTTAAGGCAGAATCTCCGACTGTGACTTTGATCAATCAATTGAACATCACCTTAAGTCAGGATTTCCAACG
>BFEA01000092.1:3323732-3355870 GCA_003427395.1 Chara braunii
GTGTGTGTGTGTGTGTGTGTGTGTGCCAGTGCATTGTTGCGAAGAGTGCCCTCAATCTTGTCATCCTACACGCTGCCACATATGGCAAATCTGTTTGTCGTGCGAGGAATGAGCCCCTCGGCAGTGCTGAAAAGGCCCTGCCTCCTTTTTTTTCTTTTTTTTTTTTAACAGAACCTTATGACTCTGGCTCCTTTTCCATTCTGGGGAGCATCAGTTTGGTTCCTATTCCACTGGCAAGTCCAAAACTTACATGAGAAACTTGCACACACTCCTCCCCCTTAAGGTGGGAAGGCCTGAAGGACAGCATTGATTACTTCCATACCGGAAGAATGTACCCCCCTCACCCCTGCATTCTATTCCTACTGTTTCCTTATCTGGTTGACACCTACCCATGCTATGCTGTTTTTAGAGCTAGTTCAATAATGTCGTCTAGCTTAAGAAGGCGATCCTCCTCTCAGCTGACGCTGACTGAAATGCTTAAGAAACTGGATGACGCTGACTGAAATGCTTGAGAAACTGGATGACACTGACTGAAATGCTTAAGAAACTGGAGCGCTGAGACCTCAGATGATCTAACCTTGCTTTTGTCTTGAAAGTGTGCCGCCTTTTTTCTTTGTTGCTGTGGAGTCTGGGAAGCCTTCCAATCCGTAATTCTGTGGTCCTTGATCATCTTCTGTTAGCTGGGGGTGGGGCCCAAGGTCCTATGCGACTGATGTCAAAACCCAAGTCTTTGAATATTCTATAGCCTGGATGTTGAAGGTTCTTGGGAGTACTGACTACCTAAAACCCTAAACCTGAAGTGTTCTCACACTGTTTCCTGCGACCTGGTGGTTCGAGGATGTGGCTTGGGGCGGCTTGGGGTGACGGTGGGAAGGGGCTGAGGGATGTGGATAGGGAGTCGAGACGGTAGATAAGTTAGGGTCCGGCATTTGAAACTGGAAGAAATACGTCTGATGGTAACTATTACTATTGCTGTATTACGCAGGGCCAGTTTACTTCCTTGAACCTTAGGTGGTTACAACCAATCTGTCCAGTAGTCTGCTATCATAATGTTTGGTTTCGGGATGGTTGCGTCGAATTCCCTGGATCTTGGTTGTTGTGTTGGGTGGGGGTAAACCCGGTAAACCAGTCTTTCAGAGATTAATCTGCTCCCTATTATCGAGCCTAGTTTTCCTCCTCCGAGTTTTGATGCAGTGAAATTTTTAATACTCTCAGGCTTTTTGGCCGGGGCGTTTTGCATTTGGGTCTGTGTTTTTTCCAGAGGGCATGGATTTCAGTCTCAATTAACTGTTTAATAAGGAGGAGGGGATTTTCAGGGTTAGTAGGAAGGTCTTCAAAGGTTAGGTCGCATCTTCTTCTCCAAATCGCCCGACGAGTCACTTTTCTGATTAGTGAGAAGAAGAAGAGATCAAAACCTTTGAAGGGTGGTGTTTGATCTATGCCAAGGAAAAGGGTGCCAGGCAGCCAGGGTTAATTTTAACTATTTCACTAGAGAGTTTGCTCCAAGTTTGTTCTATCTCATTCTATAGGATTTGGGCTTTCTTGCATTCCAGGAAGCAGTGGTTGAGTGTTTCTATAGCTTGGGAGTTGCAGACTTTACACCATAACTCCTGTTCTGATCTGTCTTCCTTCCTTCGTCTTTGTGCTAACCAATGGTTCACTGGGACCGCTCTATGAAGATATGAGCCAGAGCAGACTGGCCAGTTTGACCGGTCTTGTGCAGAAGATTGATGACCAGGAAGGTTTGAACTTTGAAGGATGTGTTAGCGAGGAAGCTTTCCTCCTTTTGCCATCTTTTAAGTAGAATAGCCAAAATAGGAATGGGTGTGGACTGAAGGATCACCTTGTTTGGAAGCCATGGAAGGTGCTGGAGGTGATTCCCTACGGCCTCTTGAGTGGAGAAGTCTCAGCAGAGCAGGCTGCGGTAGCGGCAGCACTGGTAGAAGGGCATGGCATCTTCACAGGCAGCCTCGAGGACATGAGCGCAAAGCTGGGGGAGGCAGCCAGGCAGGTTAGACTCTGCCACCCTGCCCCTGCAAACTAGGGAACCAATAAACAAATAGCAACACGACCCATAACACCATGGCATCACGCCGCAGGGCAGCTACACCAACCCAATCAGAGAGACAGATCAGGCATTTTAAGACAAAGCCAAGGGAGCCCGAACTGTGGGTGATGTCATGGAACGTGAATGGACTAGCTGCTATACTTTCCATAACAGACAAATGGGACAACCTCGTAGAGGACGTAGGCTGGTTCTTAGTGAACCCCCCAGACATAATCTGCCTACAAGAAACACATCTGACAAACACACAGGAACACAACAAGATAAGAGATAGGATATTAGCAAAACTAAAATGGGTTAAAGACTCTGACTGGGCACACGCTCCGTGCCCCAACTCAGCTGGAACAGCAATAATACTCCATGGAAGATCAAGAGCATCCAAGAATATCACCAGCTCACGTTTCAGAGCGACCAGGAACGGGGAAGATGGGTAGAAGCATTCTTTTCCCTAAAAGAGGAAGAATTTCAGCTCATCACAGTCTATGCACCAAATGACCCGACTCAAAGGCAAGACTTCCTACAAGAAATCACGGAGAAGTGTAATCAACAAAAACATATCACCATAGTAGGTGATTGGAACACAACTCTAGACCCATCCTTAGACCGGCTCTCGGCGGCTGGAACAGACAGGGAAAACACAGCAATGTTAGAATCAACGGCAATTCAAACACTAATACTAGAAAAGAACCTTTCAGACCCATTCAGACTACTCCACCCAGAGGCCAGAGCCTTCACCTATAGGAAAAGGAACAGAAGCCAGCACATCACAAGCTCCCTCCTAGACTACTTCCTGGTGGATAACACTCTACAGGGCACTGTGCTAGATTCAGGAACAGGGAAGATACCGCACCACATCGGGCTGGACCACAGCCCAATCTTCCTAGATCTAGCATTCGACCCGGGCCAGAGAAAAGGTTCCAGCTTTTTCAAGATAAACAACTCACTCGTAAAGCAAAGGGAAATGAAAAAAGTAGTACAAGCATGCATTGACAGCGACCAAGAGCATCTAGACTTCCCCAGCCTAGTAGTTAACATTTCAACAACAGCTTCCAAAGCATCTAGAATCATAGCAGCCCGTAGGAACCAAAGGATGAGAGAACTAGAAGCAGCAATGGCAGTAGCGGAAAAAAATAGAATCCAGCATCCATTAGAGACACTTTACGAAGAAGTATGGACGAGCAAGAAATGAACTGCACAATTGGCACATCTGGAAGACTTAACGGCCTAAGAATGAGAGCAAGGACAAAAGAATGGGAAGAAGGAGAAAGGATGACAAAACACTTCTTCCAAAGGATCAAAGCAAGGGGGAGAAACTCAACCATCCAACARCTAAAAGATGAACAGGGACCCACATCCAACCCGAAACGCATGTTGGAAATAGCGGAGAATTTCTACAGAAGCCTCTATTCATCCAAAACAGATAACCCAGCCCCAAGGAGAGTCAAAGACGCAAGAGAATCCTTCACGAAACACTTAGACAAGACTATTACGAAAGAACCAATACAATCGGAAGAGGTCCTACAAGCTCTCAAGTCCATGAAACCAGGAAAAACGCCGGGCCAAGACGGACTATCAAAGGAATTTTGGATACAATATTGGGACATACTAGGAGTAGAATATACAAATTTCCTTGAGACAGCGTAGCTGGAGGAAAGTATGGGAAAATATCTCAGCATGGGAATAGTATCCCTATTATACAAAAAGGGCGACCCAACAGATATAACACACTATAGACCCATTACCCTCTTAACAATAGCATACAAGATACTAGCAAAACTACTAGCGAACAGGATCAGCACAATCACTAAAAAGTGTTTCCACATAGATCAAATGGGGTTCATACCAGGAAGATTCATCTTAGACAATGTTATGACTCTAGCAGAATCGGTAAGAACCCTCAAAGACAAAAAAAGTGAATGCAACCATTCTCTTCTTTGACTTTGAGAAAGCATATGATCAGGTGAATTGGGACTTCCTACAACAATGTATGGAAAATATGGGAGTAGGCCCAATGTGCTGCAGATGGGTCAGAGTCCTCTACAACGACGCACATGGTGCGGTACAAGTCCATCTCCAATACATATCGTACGTCCAGATCTGTCAGACAAGGAGACCCGCTCGCGGCATCCATCTTTCTTTTCATAATGGAGGCGATTGCATCCTTCCTAAGGAAAGACCCATCCATACACAGACTCTCAGAAGAGCACCCAGGAGGAAACCAACACCCACTAATACCCACCACAATCCTATTTGCAGATGACCTGACCGTATTAGTCAGAGCATCTAACTCATCCTTTGAAGCCCTCACAAGAACCATGTGGGCATTTCAGCTAGCATCAGAAATGAAAGTCAACTGGCAAAAGACGATACAGAGGGAACGATAGATAAACCGCCCTCCTCCCCTGAGGGCCTACTATGGACTGAATTAAGCGACCCCTTGTGTTTTTTAGGCATACAGGTCTCAGACCAAGGCACAATGAACAACATGGCAGCCAACCTCCTAGCTAAAATGACAGATAGACTAGGCGACTGGACGAAGGTCCACACCTCCTTATACGGAAGAGCGCTAGTGCTCAACATGCCAGTCTTTTCTATGATGTGGTACATAGCAGCCTTCTGGACCCCAGAAGAAGGTGCTCTTAAAGTACTGAAGAGGAAGGCTTCGGCCTACCTGTGGACCGGAAACCTGACCAGAACCAACTTCATCTGTAAAGTAGCCTGACAACACGTCACAGCCAAGAAACATGAGGGAGGTCTTGGAATCATTGACCCTCCACTGCAAATTAAGGCCTTACAAGTGAAATGGATCCTTAAGCTAATCTCTCGCCCGAGCCTCCCATGGAGGCCACTAGCCCTAGAACGATTTAAACAACTACCAGCCTTCACCTCTCCAGACAATATGGCAGGCTCCTTCTAGCTAACGAGTAAATCATGGGCCATGAAAACAACAAGAACAGAGAGGTCAACATCAAGACTCAATTCACGCCTAATCTTCTGGCAGGAACAATACAAAGCATGGAAGGAAATCTTCCTTGCAAAGGTCAGAAGACCCGCCAACAATAAAGAAGTACTAAGACAACCCCTTTTCTACAATCCAGACATAGTCAACTCGGAAGGGGTACCCTTCACCGTCACCGCCAAGGATACCAAATGGGGCAACTGGCTCGAAAAAGGAGTATGGCAAATCAAACACATCTGGAATGACACATCAAGAGAATGGATGAGAGAAGCACAGCTAAGACATAAACTAAAAGGTTGTCATAACCTGGCAAGGAACCTACAAGTAATACATAACTCAATACCGCACGAATGGTCGGAGTTACTACGAAAAGACTTCCTATGGATCCCCGGTGAATGGGCGATACTCAATGACTCCGAAATACCACTCCAAGCTTTCCACTTTGAGGACATAGAGCACGACCGATCTAATTGGCTTCACTTCTCTTCCCACGAAATAAAGAATCCAGGAACAGACTTTTGTAACCTGTCAAACAAACTAGAATCCCAAGTAGGAATAAAAAGAGACTTGCTAAGGAAAATAAGAGTAGTGGAGCAAGAATCCCTAACCATCTACCACCCGCTGACCCCATTACAGGACCTAGAAGTAGATCCAGCAGAATGAGCCTGAAATCTCAGACAAGGAAGGCTAAGACTGAGTCGGAGAACCAACCTACTGGACTATACTACGAGACTAGGGTACAGACTGAGGAAAAGGTCGGAACCATCTGATACAGTAATAGCCGAAAGATGGTGGAAACGCCTAGAAGTGGATCCCAAACACTTCACGGACATTCCATGGGGAAAGCTGGCAGCACTCAGACCACCAGGCTTCAGAAGCCTCCAGTGGCTAATCTGGTATCTCGCGGTCCCAACAAACGTATGGCTCAATCCCAGACGAAGAATGCAAGATAGAAACGGCCTGAAGGAACTATGTGCCAACTGTAGGGAAGAAAAGAAAGAGGACATTCTCCATTGCTTCCTGAGCTGCCAAAGAGTAAAACAATTATGGCAGCTGGCCGAAGCTGTCTGGCAGAGAGTCACAAACAAAACATTCCCAGACAACCCCCTGTTTTGACTAACGGGACAGGGGGAGCCTGGCTCATGGTCACTCACTGAATCCCTTCTCTGTGGGAGCCTACGAAAAGCCCTTTTATGGAACATATGGAAAAAACGGTGTCAAGAAACCCCGGGCAAGACACCAATGCACACAAGAGAAGCTTGGCCCTCCATCCAAACACAGATAGAAACAGAATACCGCATTCAATGGAACAGGACCAAACTAAAAATGGAAAGAGAGGAAGACAAAGCAATAGAACACAAATTAAGATTTGAAGACCTAGTACTGGCCAACGGAAGGATAGGAAAAATAAAAGGGAAAGAAATCGTATTCACATTATGGGAGGACTCCCAGATTGCACAAGAACACACATGTAATACCCTAGACATTAGAGAGCAAGAAGAGATTACCCTTTCCCACCTAACTAGCCAAGCACAGGATACGGAAGACGGAATAACAGCCTACAGAGCAAAAAGTGAAAAACAGTAGTCCACACCAGCACTTCCCAAGCTAGCCAAGTAAAACAGACAGCCCCATAGCAGAAAACAGTGGAGGAGGAGCCTAATTTCAATCAAACCCGAAAAGTTAAAAATAGACGACTAGAGAAACCCGAGAGGAAGACAACATAGAGGGTTTAGGGTTTTAGACCAAAAAGACACAGCAACAGACTTAAAAAGCCAGAAACAGGCAGACCCGGGATAGAGGACAGGTTTGAAGGCTCTAAAAGGCAGGAGCACACACAAGCCCGGACAGCAGACACTCCTGGAGGAAGGAAACCCCAAAGTTCTGGGGTTTTAGCGAAATCAGCAGAGATCAACAGTTGCAGTTTGCTCTAGACGCACATGCAAAATTGACAGCTATACAGCTGAGAGGAGCAATTAGTGACGAAATAGGCATACAAAGCTCTACTAAATACTGCAAACACACACCTAGGACTAGCTACAATAGGCTAACTTAGGCAGGGGTGAGGGGTGGTACATCCTTCGTACCAGGGCCTCTCAACCATAATGGGGAGGAGCGTGGGGTGAGTCAACCTTGTACTATTCATTGACTTGCCGGGGGAATAGGAACTGGACTGTCGCTCCCCAGAATGGCAGGAGCCAGAACCAAGAGGTTCTGATTTTTCTCTTTAAAAGAAAAAAAAGAAAAAGAAAAAAAAAGAAAGGAATGGGTGTGGAGTCTGTGGACTCTGTGGAGAACAATTTGTAGCCCAGTTTTTGGGTGTAGTCCGTTGATTTGTGCCTTTGTAATGTGGTGGACTCGTCGCATGGAGAGCCCCAGGAACATTCAGTAGGATCAACTTCTAGCTGTTGGATGCCTAAGTCGTGCTGAAATACTCCATTTCGGTCACCCTCTATTGCGCTGATTCTTATCAGGTTGCTTACTCTAAAATATCCTTTTGCTCTGTGCGTACTCAGGAAGCTTACTCGGTTACCTGTTTCTTCCAAGGGAAAAATGCTGCAGGTTATCTAGTTATTGTTGTGTACTTCATCGTTTACCCAGTCGCCTGTTAACCACTTTTGTTCTGATCTTAGTAGTCTGTGCCATTCAATTGGGATGCTTTCAATGATGATTGGTAGGTTGGATTGTAGGTTGTGACTTCCTTTTAGCGTCGTTCTGAGGTCCTTTTCGACCTTCCAATTATTCGTATGCTCATTCCATAGGTGTTGTATTTGCCATATTCCTTTTTCAAGCCAGTTTCCCCATTTGGTGTCAGCTTTAGTCAGAGAGAGGCTTTCAACTTTGTCGTCCTTGATCCAGGGGTTGCCGAAAATAGGTTGCCTTAGGACCTCATCCCTCCTTTGCGGGCCGAGTTTATTTTCTGGGAAGATTTTTCCTCAGGTGAGCAGAAGGTTTTCCCAGAAGGATTTGGCGGCTTCATTTTCTGATTCTTCCTCCGGGTTCTGTTGAAGGTTCTGGGATTTTTTCGTTCCTCAAAGGGGCCACCACTTATTAAAAATCCAGAAAAGGCCAGACATGTTGTGTGGGGATTTGTAGGGTGCCAGCTCCTTGATGTGGTTGAGAACAAGGAGTATCCATTGCAGATTGCTCTGTAGAGTTAGTCTCCAAATCCATTTGATTCGCAGGGTATCCATTACAGATTGCTCTGTAGAGTTAGTCTCATATCCATTTAATTTGCAGGGCCTGAATTTGACGGGCTGGGCCTGAGCTGGGTCTAGGAGCATTGTGACTATCTGCCAAGCTACCTTATGAACGAAGTGCTGTTTGTCCGGGTTTCCAGTCCATAGGTATGCGGCTGCCTTTTTTTCTGATTTGTTGTTGGAAATCGGTAGAGGGAAACCAGATCGAGGTAGTATACCACATCATGGCTAAAATCGAGTTGTTCAATGCTAAGACCCTCCCTAGAAGCGATGTGCGAGAGCGAAAAGGCCCTGCCTCCTAAGTGAAGGCGGGCCTAAAAATTTTGACCTTGGCCTGAGATCAGGCCTATGAGAGCAGAAATTGGGGCCCCTTGGGAAGTTGCATCTTCAACCAACCGGGAGGGCCTAACCACCGGGTGGTTGAAGATGCTGAGGCCCAGGGCTCAGGCAGTTAGGTCCCAAGCAGATTCTGGAAGGGCCCAGGGCGCAGGGTATGGGAGAGGGGCGCAGCAGGCCAGACGAAGCACCGCCTCCAGCACAAAAGTCTGGCAGGCGGGGATTCTGCTGGCCGACAATGCGACAGCGCTGCGCGAGTGCTTGCTGGAAGGAACCTTGCGAGAGAGGAGGCTTCACGAGTGGACCAGTGAGAGGGAGAGAGACAGCCATGTGACGATCTCTTTTCTGATACGCGCGATTTTCTGCGCAACTGGACTTCGGGGTAGCGGGGTGGGTCTATGGGTTTAATTCCATAAATGCCCTCATCCTTTTTCCTTCCCTTCTTTTCTATTTTGCAAGAGCTTGGTCCCGCAGCTGTCGGTGGTTAGGACGTGCCTTAGCGAGCGCAGGAATAACGGTTGCCGCGACTTTTTCCTTTTCTGTTTTCTTCTTCGAAATTCAGATGAGGAACTTTGGCACAGTTGACGCGCGGGGGAAACCCTTTTGAATTTTTGAATTCTTAGAAAAGTATGCGGGCGACCACGTGGATATTCGGAATTTCCTTTTGCAATTACGACTTTAATTAGGCTAGGATTTTGGGCGTATCGTGTTTGTGCCTCACTCGTGCACGCTTTGCTACACTCTATCTTGCACTCTCTTCTCACCACGCCTTAATCATAATCTCAACTGTAATTCTCTCTTTCTCTTCTTGGTGAGTGCGGGTGTAACTGTAATCTTCTCCCCCTTTATTCTCTTCGCGCGGAAACTTGCGGCCTCCTTTCCCTTCGTCTCATTGGCCAGAACGATGCATGACTGGATCGACGTGTGGAGAGTGGCTACGTCCCCCACTCCGTGGCCCAGGCATGCCGATCGTAGGCACTTCCTTCCCTCCTCTTCCCCTCCTGCCACAGCGCAATCCCGACTATCTCGAGCAGGTGCTGATTGCTATAAATCTCACAAGCGCGACTAACTCGCTCTCTGAGCTGGTAATGAGTGTGCGGAGTTGACGTGTGGCCGCGACGGAGTGCGGGCCACGGGCGAACCTGGCTTGTGTGCTGAGACCAAGCGGGATGGCAACTCTGGGTTGTTGGTAGGTGCGAGGCGACGGACTGCCCGCATCAAAGTAAGGAAGTGGATGGTGAAGGTAGTGAGAGCGCGCAGAGTGTCGGGTGGTGTTGGGTTTTTTCTTCTTGCCCTCTTAAATTTTGGTTTCAATCTTTACAATTTTGCATTCGTAAATTCCGTACTTTTTGCAAGATTGCGTGACTTCTTTCCTCTCCCTTGAAATTCCTCTCTGCCTTTTTCTCTCTTTCCATGGATGATGCCACGTGTGATGGTTGTGGGTCTATCGTCTCAACTTGCATGTATTGTTAGTATAAACCATACAATAGTGTGCTTGGATTGAATAATACTTTTAACAACCCTTAGATTATGATCTTTGTTCATTACCTGGAGATTGGATGGTTGGGGGAATGGTTGCATGAAAAGTCTTAGCCCATAGGAATCGGGGTAAATGGTGGAGTTGGTTGTCCCACGTTTGTGAAACCGCGCTCTGATTGAGCGCGGGGTCGGCGCTCATGTTTTCGAACGCTGCTCAATCCCGCACTCAAAGCGCCTTGAGCGGGGGTTTGACCAGGCGTAGGAAATTTCTTTTTCTCGGGTGAACAATACGTGCAAGGAACCCGACTGTTCATCACTTGCTGGAGTGCTTCAAATCACATGCATAAACACAGATTTCACAGATTGCGATATCTCACACATGGCTCAATAGAAGATGAATAAGGACCAGGAAGCTCAACTCAATTATCATAACCAGATTAAGAGAGGAAATTCGTGAGTCCGAAGTATATAGCGCCAAACAGAGTTACAAGTCTTCTTCAACCAACACGTGTACCAGGTCTGGCGCTCATCAGCGCCAACTACCAATCATCATCAACAGCGCTCAACAAGTGTCACCATAGCTCACTCCTCCCCCTCTCTTGTCTGCTTTCTTCTCTCTCTCCCTCTATGTCTTTAGTCCTGGTTTGCTCACACTCATCATGCATTCACTCTCCCTATCACACGAGGAACTACTCTGAATACTACTCACCAGTACTTCTACTACTAACCCTTCTAATGCTACTAATTTCAACAGGCGCAGCTATGACTGCTTCTCTCAGCCAGCGCCCAGCTCCCTTCTTCTTCCCTAGTGCAGCTCTCTAGCCTGCGCAGTTCACTAGCATTCTGGTGCACAAGTGCGTCAACACTTCCACACTTTCATGCCAATGAGAATCTGCCGAATGGGAGGCTGACCAGGTCCTTCATACAATTGGATTGGTTGAATGAGGTCTGCGTCCAGCCTCCTTTCACCTGGTACTCTTACCCAGTACCTGCTGCTGCAAAATGCGTGTCCGAGTACCCTTTCCCATGGTCTGCTGCTGCTGTGGCCGTCGAGCCTATCTTTTGGACTCCTGGACTGAATTAGACGTGACACTGGGAACTGTGACTGTGCTTGAACTGTGACCTTTGACTTACTATTGAACAGACGTGACCTTGTCTTTAGCACTAAAACAAAACACAGTGCCTGTTCGTCCAGGATTTGACTGTGACTTTCCACACGACTTTTCCTTTTTATTTGGATGTGACCTTTGCCTCATAGTACTTGTCTTTTGGAATGCTATACGTGAAATTAAGTTCTGGTCGTCGGGCCCCACTATGTTGGGGTACTCATTTGGGGTCTGAATCGTAAAGACCCTTTTACTCTCGCCGGCCTAATTTCGACGTCCTCTGAGAAAGTTCTTATCTATTTACAACGTTGATTCCCCTTTTTGCTCGCTCATAGGCGGATACGATATGCGGTGCTGATTCAATCAGCTCTTCTCTGGTATACTAGCGATCTTCCCTTGGAGCTTGATATGCAAACCTAACTTTGTACTGTCGTTGGGGTCTACCCCTGCGTCCGGTCTGAACAACGCTTTCACCAATGATTCTATCCACGTCATATTGATCTGCGGCTGGGAAACAGTTCATTAGTTATGCAAGGTAAGAGCTTTGACGCGTGAAACACCGGGTAAGTATGTAGGTGTAGAGGAATTTCAATCACGTAGGAGGGACCGTCCACGTCTCCTATCACATCCAATACTTGTCATGGTCCTCTGTAGGCGGGTAACAACTTTTGAGAGATGTTTTCTTCTGGGATAAATTCTTTGGACCTAACCCATACTAGATCGCCTACAGTAAACTGAGAAGGTCTTTTGTGCTTATTTGTCTGTTCAACCATCTGATGTTGTGCTTTGACTATATTCTCTTTTACTTTTTCTAGATCTTTTTGGTATTGCATTGCAAATTCCCGTGTTCCCAACGGAAGTTTGTGTACTTGATCTGGGCTCAAACAATCTATAGGTCTGCGGGGACGCCATCCCAGATGCAACTCCATCGGAGTTCTGCAAGTAGATAAGTGTACAAAGTTGTTATAGGCACTAGCAACTTTGGGCAAATGCTCATCCCAGTCAATCTGGTCGGGACGAATGTACATACGCAGCGTCTATTGCATAATCTTGTTCATTTGCTCAGTCTGCCCATTCGTCTCTGGGTGCCGCCCTGATGACATTGTCAATTTAGAGCCATAAACATTCATCAGTTGCTGCCATTGTTCACTCGTGAACCACGAGTCTCTGTCACTAATTATACTCAAGGGATGCCCATAATTTTTCACCCAGTGGTTAAAGAATCCCGAATTACCAAGTCAGTTCTAGCTTCCGAAGGCAATGCTACAAAAACAACAAATTTACTAAGTCTGTCAACAATCACCATGACTTGAGTCTTCCCATTCCTGCTTTTCACCTTTGTGTCCATAAAATCGATAGACACAGAGTCTCCTGGACCTTTTGGGATAGGCAAAGGCTTAATTAGACCAAAGGGACGTTGTGTGGTGCTCTTGTTTTGTTAGCACACTTGACAACCTTGCACATACGCAATACAATCGGGCTTCATTCGAGGCCAGGTATAGGAACGCAGAAGGTTAGCATAGGTCTTATTCCACCCGAAATGGCCTGCTGTATCATGGCACTCCTCCAAGATCACACTTTTAATCTCTTCCACATCTGGAATACAAAGCCTATTATGCACATCTGTTCTTTCAAACAACAATCCTTGAGTTACACGATGGTTAGGAAACTCTTGTGGCGCTTCTTGAATACGCTTTAGCATAGCGCCATAGACATGATCAGTGGAATACGCATTCATAATCTTATCTTGCATAGACATGATCAGTGAAATACGCATTCCTAACATTATGCACACTTTTAATCTCTTCCACATCTGGAATACAAAGCCTATTATGCACATCTAAATATGTTACAATCGCACCGAAAAAGTCAGATCTTCGACTCAAAGCATCGGCAACAACATTGTACTTCCCTTTTATTGGCCTAAGTTCAAAGTCATATTGGTCGATTTTCGTAGTCCACCTTGTCAGTTTAGGTGTCATTTGGGGCTGCGTTTTCAGCCAGCGAAGCGTCTCATGATCTGAGTACACTTTGAAGTAGCGTCCTAGGAGATAGTAGCGCCAATGATCCAAAGCTTCCCGGAGAGCAAACAACTCTCTTTCATATGTGGAAGCGGCGACTTTCTCACTAGGCAATCGTCGGGACATAAACTCAACAGGCCTGTATCCATTCCCATCATCCTGTTGGAGTACAACGCCTATCCCGTACTGACTGGCGTCGGTTGTAACAACGAAGGGCAAAGAAGGATCAACGACTTTCAAGAACGGATAATTAATCAAACAATACTTCAGACGTTGAAACGAGGACGTACAGCGATTGGGAGCAGCGATTATCGTGAAGTGTTTAACAAACTTACGATAATAGTTAGTTAACTCAAGGAACGACCACAGTTCTGTCAAAGCGCGGGGGTTAGGCCAATCTTGAATGGCTGCAATCTTTTCGTCTTCCGGTTCGATTCCTTCTCCATCAAGAACATGCCCCAAGTACAACACTTGTCGCTTTGCCCACTCACATTTCTTGGGGTTCAATTTCAGCTTTGCCTCACACAACTTATTTAGCACGAGAACAAGAACGTTATTGAAAGAAAGGGACAAAAGAGAACTGAAAAAAAAAGGAAAAAAAAAGAAAAGAAAAGACGTTGTAAGGCACGCCACTTGGCGGGTGGAAGAAAGATGTTATAGAATGCGAAAAAAACAAGGAGAACACTCACACGAGTCCTCGCTCCACTACTCACCAAATATGCACACTTTTGCTTGATGGAGACAAAGCGTGTCCTCAGTGATTTCAGGCGCCGTCCTGCCTTGAGAGGTGGGAGGAAAGGACCGTCTATTTTTCTTATTTTATTTTTTTTCGTTTTTTTTTTCCCGAATAACTCGAAAGAAAGACAGAAAGAGGCCATGCGCTCCATGATTTCAGGCGCCCTCCTACCTTTAGAGGCGGGAGTAAAGGACAGGAGCTCGTCTTTTTTTTTTTTTTTTTTTTTTTTTTTTTTTTTTTTTTTTTTTTTTTTTTTTAGCGCGAAAAAAAAACAGAAAGAGGTCATGTATGTGGCCATGAACTCAAGATAAGTACATGGGGGTGGCTAAGAATGACGAGGCCTTGAGATATCATTCTCCAATTGCCGTTACTCAGGCTGTGGACGTGTTTGCGGTCAAATCCAATGTGAACTGGTGGTCATTGCGGTCAGATGCATTGTGCAAACTGCACGGGTGAGTATGCACTCATTCCATCGGGACCCCAGCTCACCTCATGCGTGTGCCAACTGAGGGCATACTCACACTATCAATTTTCCAGAATGCATCTGACTGCAATTGCGCTCACACCTCGATGAATCTGACTGCTAGAGCGTTGTAGAACGCCCAATCTTTCTTTTGTACTTATGTTTTCCATGTTTGGTGAGTGCTGGCGTGTACATATCAGCCCATGATTATTTTTTTCCTTTTTCTTCGGCCTGGCGGGGCTGCCACACGAGTGAAAACAACAGAAAAATAAAAAAACAAGATATAAAACGGGAAAAAAACACTACGTACAGCCTGCTTTTTGTTCCATCTGCTGGCAGGTGGTCCAACACTTCAGTTTTCAACGAGGATGATACTCGCTCACTTCCAGGCTCGGCAAAAATAATTATTTGGGTTGTCAAACAGGTCTGGGTGAACTGGTGGTTTAAACGGTTTCATAGTCGCACCTCACTTTCCTCGCGTTACGGACGAACTATACATCCGTGTCGATACGTTACAGGTGGCCGCTGAAACGGCCAGCCACATATCCGCGCGTACGTATGATTCGTCCACACCGGGGCTATATTTGTAATGTCTTTATCATGGTAACCGCCCGGACGACCGGACCGGGTTCCAGACATTCCGGTGTCCGGTGTCCAGTGTCTGGTGTCCGTTCCCCATGTCCGGATGGAGGCCCCTGGGGCAAAAAAAAAAAAAAAAAAAGGGGCGGCCCAGGACGTTTGTCGGGTCCTAGCCGCCCCTCGAAAAATAACGGGTGAAGTGTCCTTTCACCCCACCGGACATGGCCTAGAGGTCCAGACACAAGACACTGCAGGTTTTTGAGGTGGCGGGTTTCGCACAGGCCCGAGCAATTTCAAAGCGGCCGTTTCGACGTGGCGCCCACCGCTGCTGCCCGTTGGGGTGAGAGAGAGAGAGAGAGAGAGAGAGAGAGAGAGAGCACTGACAGTGCTGCCAGTCTGAAGACTCTGACGTTCTGAATTGAACTGCAAAGTTCGAACTTCGAACTTTTAAGTTACATATGAAGTTATGAACTTAAATTACTAAATCCAAAGTTCAAAGTTCAAAGTTAATCATACTATTTTAAAAAACAACTTCTCTGTTTCTTTAGTCTTGTGCCTGCTTTGCACTATTTGCAACTCTGCATGTCTGCTAGTTAAATGTGCTGGTTGATTTGCTGCAAGACACGTGCTCTGCTGCCTGAACTACAGTGTAAGTGCCTGCCAACACCCCCACCCAACCCCACCCCACCCCTGTTTGTTTGTTTGTTTGTTTTTTTTGTTTTTTTTTTTTGGGTCCGGACATTTTTGCACCCTGGGGACAGGTCCGGACTGTCCGGTGATGTCCGGATCACCGGACAGTCCGGACCGGTCCAGACACTGGTCCGGAAGACAGTCCGGAAGTGTCTGGTGTCC
Source organism: Chara braunii (assembly GCA_003427395.1). Taxonomy (NCBI): domain Eukaryota; kingdom Viridiplantae; phylum Streptophyta; class Charophyceae; order Charales; family Characeae; genus Chara; species Chara braunii. The sequence continues at coordinate 3,339,529 of BFEA01000092.1, forward strand.
GGGTCCGGGGTTACCATGGTCTTTATCCCTCTGATTTTGTCAAAACATGATTGTGTTGGTGTGAGTTTGTAGCATGGAATTCAGCATCCCATTTCGAGTAACAGATCACGAGTGTTTGAGAGGTCGTGAATATCTGAAATATCGGGAAAACGAATACTTCTCTCGCCACCCGCGATCGAGACTCCCCGACTTCCCGCATCAGACTGGAGAAGAACGCTTATGCGAGTGGGATATTCAACAGGCTTTTGGCCGCAGTCCCCGACCCATGCAATATCCTGACACGCATAAACTTCGGGTATTCACTAAGTTGGGATTCCTCGCCATCGAAACTGAATTTCCTCCTCACTATTTTATCCTCCCCTAGCACAATCTAACTGTTATTCCCTATTCATCATCCCGCAAACTCGCACCGAGGCTGAGTGCCGGGAACACAGCCTTCGGCTGTGACCGTCCACGTCCGATTCTGAAATCTGTGAGTCCCGTAGGCGCCACGTGTTAGAACAGCGAGACACCCACTGTGTCCCTCCCCTGCACCGCATACGAACCCGTTGTAGGCGAAGACAGCGACCGACCTGAGTACCCGGCCTTGAGAACCTCAAGCTGAGAAGAGCCCCTTCCAATCAGAGCCTTTCACATTTTTGTCCTTGGAACCTTGGCACCGGACATCCCAGTTCCGACCTGGGACTCCACCCCACTTTCCTAAAATCCTTGGCACACCCCCTTTAGCGCCACTTCTGGGCCCGCTCCCACTCTGATCAGGAAGTCGCGCTGGGCGTGAGGTTAGGGCGTCACATCCATAGCCAGGCCACTCGCTCTACTGCCGAGTGGTGGGTGAGCAGAGGTCTTGGGCAGCGAGGGACTGTGGTCGGGCATAAGGCGGGTTCAGCAGTGGGACGAGGTACTCACCTGGTGTTGAGGAAGTGGGCTGTTCGCTCAGGGTCTTCATGATCTTCTGTGCGGACCTGCTGCAGCTGTAAAGAGTCTAGGTCTGTAGGAGTGTCTGTCAGTAGTCTGGGCGCTGAGCGCCAAGTAGGAGGGCTACATTGAACATTGGTGATTGGAGACGAGAAGGGACTTTCATTATCATGAGATTTCGATGCTTTGCTCAATCGTATTTGGTGTGATTTTGCTTTGCATTCTGCTTTCAGTTTCTGCTCAAGTTATCTTGACTTCTGCGAATGCTGCAATCTGGTTTATTCAACTTTATTGTCATTCGCAATGCTGATTTCCATGCACTTGGACCGGGTGGCGCAATAATGAACATGGGGGGCATGTGCCGGTTCAACCAACTGACCGATGCACAGCACAATAACGAACATGTCGCCAAGCACTGGTTTGACCAACTGACCGATGCACAGCACAATAACGAACATGCGGCCAAGCACTGGTTTGACCAACTGACCGGCGCGGTTGCGCTTGGGCGCACCCTTTTCCCAGCAGGTCTGTAGTTATACCAATCTGTGATCTCATCAGCCAAAAGCATGTTAGCTCTTTTTTGTTTTTTTTTCTTTGGAATCTGGCTAGGCTGTTCTAGCCAATGCTGTGTTCAATTCTGGGGAGTAGCCGCCTTGACCGTTTTCCAGCAGCAAGTCAGAATTTACAGAAACAGCACACAACCAGCCTCCCCTTCACAGCGCAGAGACCCCGCTGAACAGCATCGATTGCTCCACATGGAGGATTTACTACCAGCCACCTGAAGAGGAACTTCATTTCTGCAGGTGAAGGGATAAACTTTGCATACTTCGAGGATCTATCCACTATGCCATCACCAAATCGTCTACAATCCCTTCTTGTTTTTTTTTTTTTTTGAACCATTTCTCGATTTACGCGTGTCATCCTTGGGTGGGGGGGGCATGCAGGACAATTGTCATCCTGGGGCGCGAGTTATCAGAGACTGTATAGTGGGTAAACTGGGAAGTCGTACCATGACGGCACCGTCTACGAACCATCTGCCCATGTACCCCTCCCTTCTACCCTTGACAGGGACGGTGCTGTTTAAACTTTAAAGACACGACTTTGCAATAACCCATGCTGTATGCCTCGTGGAAAGTCTGAGGGCCTCCTGACCGCACTTAGACCCAGGCCAAAGGGGAATATAAACCCCACGTAAAGATTCAGGGCCTGGACGAGATACAGTTGACTAAGTCAACTGTTGGAGACCCCAACAGTCAAAGTCAAAGTGTACCCAGCCCAGGCCGCCGGTCAGACGCACACATTTGTTTGTATGCAGGTACCCAGACAGCATCAGGCCCAAAGGGAAGTCTGCAACTGTACCCAAGCCAGGCCCTCGGCTGTGAGTCAATCTAAACGACTGTGAGGAGGGGACCCGAGGCCAAACAGCCTCGTCAAACACTACAAATGGACTGGTCTCGAGGTGGTCAACATTCAGTCTTGCTATGCTGCTTGGACGCTGGCTCGACTGTGACTAGACGCTGACATTGACGCTGGCACGACGTTGGCTTGATGCTGGCTTGACGCTGGCTGTGCGCATGCACTGTGGACAACGACGCGGGGTTGTGGCAGCATGCTGGCGCTTTCTGTTCTGTGCGCCAGGCATTGCTGATATGGCGCTCCCCCCTGTCTACATTACTGATGTGGCGCTACCACTTGTCTACCCTGCTGATGTGGCACATGCCACTTGTCTGCATTGCTGATGTGACGCATGCCACTGGTCTACATTGCTGATGTGGCGCTGCCACCTGCCCACATTGTGTGGCTGATGTGGCGCTGCCACCTATCTTCGTTGATGATGTGGCGCATGCCACCTGTCTCTACATCTGATGTGGCATTGGCCACGCCGTCTACATGAGGTGACTGGTTGCGACAAGGAGGGAGATCGGGATCTGTGGTTGATTGGGAACGGGTACTCACCTGAGGTTGACGTCATTACTATATTCTGCTGTTGTCTTCATGGTCTTCATGAGATAAGAGTGCCACGTGGCACTTCTGTGTGATCAGAACTTTCAGACTTGTTACTATTATTGATTGATGATGTGGAGCGAGAAGAAGCCCGGAGGAGGAGTGGGATTGGTTGGGCTATTATCTTGTGGTCTTTGATTATTTCTTCCACCTTCTCCCTTATCTATCCTCCCTCCACTCTCTATGTCTATTGGTAACGAGATACTGTTTCGGATATCATGATTATAGTGATCGACATGATTAAAGGGGAAAAAATTACGGGGGTGCATCATTTACAACAATGGCGAGCATTACTCAAATTGCAGTGTCTGCAGGGGCAGCGATTACCACAACCGACGGAGCATTTCCATACGAATACAAGTCAATAGTCTTCACGATAACTGGAGACTTGTGCAGATCTGAGACTACTTGTGGTTTGACGTCTGATGAGGCAGACTGGGTTCATTACAACTTATTCAACTCCATTGAAGATACTCTCTGTTAAGGGGGAGAATATGACATTGTGACAGCCGCAGCCCCACCCCTATTGACAGTTGCATGAACACATGAGGGAAAGATATCATCATGATATCTACTAAACCTACCCCTAATAGCAATTGTATATCAATTTTGTTGCTGTTATTAATGGTAACTTGGGGAAAGCAAAATCCTCGTGGCAAACCAATCACCCCTTGTCATCATAAAAAGTTAAAAACCTTATTTAATAACCCGCCGGAGGGGAGAATTTGACTTCCACTGCGCCCCCCCAACTGAGTGTCATATGAATGCACAATTGCTCACCAGAGTAGTATGACGAGAGGTTAACAGCTGCTGACTGTGCGGATGGAGGTCCCGTCAACCCACCTTGATTTTTCTCTCCCTCCTGCCTTGCCATCCACCTCACGGGATCCACCAGAACCTTCATTGCACTACGCGATATCCTCCACTCTGCCCCTTGTCCCACCATTCTCTCTCTCTATCCACTACACAATGTTCACTTCTCTGCAATGTGTCCCACCATCCTCTCTCCCCATCCACTTCAACATCCAATCCCTCGGCTGTTTCCCAATCACCCCGATGATTACCATACCTGTGGCGCAAGCGTGCGGTGCTGCATGCGGTGCAGTGCGCTGATCACTGATGTGCGGAAAAGAAAAAGAAAGAAAGACAGACAGTGGCCTTGATGTGTGCGCGTGCACGAGCACAAGACAGAGAGAGAGAGAGAGAGAGAGAGAGAGAGAGAGAGAGAGAGAGAGAGAGAGAGAGAGAGAGAGAGAGAGAGAGAGAGAGAGANAGAGAGAGAGAGAGAGAGAGAGAGAGAGAGAGAGAGAGAGAGAGAGAGAGAGAGAGAGAGAGAGCAAACAAGTGGCCCTTTGACATCAATTAGAATTTAGAAACCCCCCCGGGCCAATCCGAGAAACCCCTGCAGATAATTAGCAAGGGCCTCCTCGCCATCAACGAGACGGTGCTCAAACTCGTAGCAGGGCCGCTGCAGCACGCCGACCATATGTGGTGTATATTTCAGCAGTTATGGGACCACTGAGCACATAATTTTCTGGGCAGTAGCAGGCCAACTCACCACGTGATTTTCAGGGCTTCCCTCCTCTACTGACCAAATGTGGAAAACTAGAATGAATCTTCTGCTAGAACATGGAAGCATACGCTGCCATATGTTTTGTCTTTTGTGCAAGTGGTGACGAGTGGAGCCCGGCCCTTAGGGCCACTGCTCGTAGGAAAAGAAAAACAACAGAAAGAGAGATCTACGGTGGTAAGTAGTTGTGACCCATAACTGCTGGAACACAGACCTGAATTCGGATCCAGAAGATATATTGCTGGCCTGTTCCTCTCGCATCTGCAATTCAATGAACGTCTTTGCTAAGACGTGAGTGCCGTGCAGATTCTCTGCTGGGGCCCTTCGGAAAAAAAGCTATGTGCAATTAGGAATACGTGGCCCCAAATTTTCTTTTCTGTGCCCTTAGAATTTTTTTGGAAGGGAGGGGCACGTTTGGCTCAGCCAGCCATTTGGGAATTTTTTTATTTATTGATGCTATTTATTGGGGTGCGCTGCATCTTGTGCGCGCGCATGATTGCACGTGCGCTATGCTTGGGATGTGCGGAGTTCGGGCGCACGCGATGTGCCACAGGTATGTTACGTACCTTTCGAAGGCTGATTTTCCAAACCGCCACCAACCGATTTCTGACACTGATAAGAGCCTCCATGAAACTACCACCCTCATGATTACCTTTCCCAATTGTTGCAAGGACCAACTTCCCCTCCCATAAACCGGATGGCCACTGAAGAGAAATCATCGTCTTTGTAGGTTCGACCGCGGGCATTTTGAACGCCGCCTACATCTTGAGTCCTCTGTTGAATTGGTCTCTCCTCATGTCGCATTCCCAGGGCACCACCCTCTTGATTTGGGCCGGGAATGTTCTCCGTCCAGCAATCATTTTGGTCGATCGCAAGCTGTAGTACTATATCCTCTCCCCGCCGTGTGTCCATTCCCCAGCAGGAAAGGTTGTTATCACCATTGTCATGATCACCTCCATCTCGAGTGCCCGGAGGGGATATCTCATTGCTTGTTTACTCTTGACTGAGCCTGTATCTCTCTTAATCTGCATGCTCTTTTCGGCCTCTAAAATGATCTCATCTTTCGGCCGAGGCAGACTACTAATGAGAGACACCCAGAGCAGATTGCTGAAGGAACATGAGCGAGAGCGATAGACAGAAATCCAAATTGCAAAATCACGCTGAAGTCCAGATTGTCATGTACCAAGCAGAGGGCACAATGCACCAAGATACCATCCAAATAAGAGCAATACAACGAACTCAAATGTCAACGCCGACACTCTCTGGCCACAGCAGCATAGTATCCAATGACGCTCCTAGTGGCACCCGGCGCCCAGCCCACACTACTCAGTCTCTCTGTCCTATCTACGTTCATGAAACAGGAACACATCGAAGTTGAAGACCAATGTACGTGACGTCAACGACAATGCAGACCGCCACCTTACATGAGGTACGTGTCTCTCTTCTCTCTCCTCATCCCTCGACTTCCCACAGTGTGCATCCCCGACACCCAAGGACCACCATCGCTGTCACCCTCTCTGTGCCCAGCAGCCCGGCTATGGCCGCATAGCGCCCGCTGCTGCAGCAGCGCCCCACACCACACTGCGCCCGTGTGCGCCTCTTCCAGGCCCTGGCCTACCAGCGGCCTCGAGTGCTCAAACCAGCAGCGCTGCCGCCAGCAAGCACATGGCCAGAATATCCTCTGGCTGGCGAGCTCACTTTCCTTAATGGAAAGTGAGCTCTGCTCGCTGTGCCCTGGGCCTGGCAGGCCGAGTTTTCAGTAGCTTGCAGTCGGGCCCCAGTATCTGCGCCCATGCCCAGTTTCTGATACTGGCCCGGTCCTCGTGCGGTTAGGCACGCCCAAGTAGCCCACGAGGCCCCGAGTGTTCACTGCGATCTCATTGGCTCGTGGCAAGTGTGTGACAAAGAAACTGCATTCTCATTGGTCCTTGGCCGCTGAGGGAATTGTCAGCCTCTGGATGTGTGTGCCCAGGGCCTCAACCGAAAGAGCCCTGGGCTCAACTGTATCCTGCAGCTGCTGCTTCTGGAAAGAGCCAGGGAAGGGTTACGTTGCTCTGTAATCAACTGGCATGCTGCAACTGTCTGGCGCGAGGCCTAGGCCCCTTAAGCTCGCAAACAGTCCTCGTCGAAGATCCAGGACCACCGAGAGGTTCCAATGGGCTCTACTTCAGCCCTTCGCCATGATCACATTGGCCAGTACTAAGGCCTTGGCGCAGATTTTTAGGCCCGCCTTCACTTAGGGCGGGCAAGGCCTTTTCCAGCACTGCCGAGGGACTAGATTCCTCGCATTGCTGCAATTTGTGGAGGAATCGTTCCCAATTACAAATGCAAGCGCACACCGTGCGGGCAACTCCGCACGTACGACGCACAAGCGCACCGGAACGTGTGGCGCACGGCATGTCCGGCGCGCAGGGGAAATAGGCACCCATAAAAAACGGGGTTGTGGGCCTGTATCGGTGGTCACTTGCGTCCCCTCCGAGAATTTGTTGTAGGATGAAAACAAAACAAAAAAAAAAAACAAAGCAAGTTGGGTGAGTAATGTCACCACCTAACGGTCAAGTCTGCTGTCCTGGAGACCTATTTGAGCCTATTCCTCATGCCCAATGGGACAAAAATATATATATATATATTTTATGACTGTACTTGAACAGGATCTGTTCCTTGGGTAGTATAGTGACTAGAGTCTTCTCTATCTACAAAAACAGCAAAAGAGAAAAGAAGAAAAAAAGAAACTATTGCTCGTGCAGCGCACGGGTGTCGCACAGTGCACAGCCCATCGCAACGCACAGCCGTGTGGCCCCGCCGGCCTGTGCGGTTGTAAGTACGTTCCCAATTTGTGAGCGCAGTGCTATGACGATTGATCTCAGCTCCTCCCATCCATCGAAAGCATTCTCTTATATTGTTGAAAACCCTGTGCTGATATGTAGCTCCTCTTGCGTTGATGAATAGGACCAGTACTGCTCTAGACAGAAAGAGGGAAATCATCGAACTATTAAAATAGCCGGCAATGTCTTTTTGACACTAAGAAGGATGGCACCACAATATCCACAATGAAGAAAAGCGAGTCCCAATGCCACACCAGCTCTCAACGATAGGCCGTTGCTGGAGGCAGTGGTGACTTTTTCGCAGGCAAAGCATGTTACCTTACTTGAAGATCATCGAATACAACCGTGACAACTTTTTCTTTGCCATTGCATCTTGTTCTGATAGGCCTCTTTGAACATTTCTTGGGAGCACCAATTTTCCTGACCGTGTGGTGGTCTTCTTTGCGCTAAAGTACCAGCACGGTCCAGCAGTACATTTCCCAGCCATTTTTTCAGAGATGCGGCGTGCATGCTGCCAGCCATTTTTTTGGAGAGGCAGCGTGCATGCTGCCTCGTCGGGCGGAGATTCCCAGGGCGGCGTTTCGCGTCACATCCATCCAGGCAAAACGGGTTGCATGTGAGGCCCGTTTTGCCTGGATGGATGTCCAGCGAAACGGCATTTTGGTACTTCCCACCCGAGAGATGCTTAATGGACGACCAAAAATTTGGTGTTTTTCGCCGCACCACCACAAGCAATGTCGTCAAAAAATTCGCGAACAAACAATTCAGCCTCATAATACAAACATAAAAAAAAAAAAAAAAACAGACGGTCAAATAAAAAACAACAATTTGGGGAAATATGGCAGTTTCGGTGAAAATTTCACCCGAAAATGACACCACCCATTAACCGTATGTGTCCCACCCAATGCGGCAGCCGCATCTCCGAAAAAATCGCTGGGAAACGTACTGGTGGTTTAATGTGCTTTTGTGTTAGGCAGCTTTTCAAGACAGACCTTGCATAACCTTCCAACGTCAGTGAGCGTCTTCTTATCATAGGGCGTGGGGTTCCACGATATCAAACAACTGTTTGTCAGATGCTCTATGTGTGGCTGAAACAAGTATCTTCCATTTCAGATGGCTTGGCCTTGAGCTACGAACGGCGATCTTCTCTCGGTACACGCTGTGGTATGAATCTTCAATCAGTTTACTATGTCCTTCAGGCATCTAACCTCACAATTTTCCAAGTCTTCTCATCTGTCAGCCTTCCCTATGTTTCGTAAAGACAAATGTAAATGGCTAGTGAAGAGTCAGGCTGGCATCCAGCTTTTCCTCTTTCTGGTTCTTCAGGGAGGGCTCTTCTATGCTCTGCATCGTAACCCATATGTGTGGCTTCAATGAATAGCTTCTCTTTCAGATTAATCCGTCCTCAAGTTCGGATAGCAGATCTTCTCTATGTTCGCAGTGGAGTATGTTCTCTCCTTCAGGCATGTGGACACTTCGCTGACTCTTTCTTGTCCCTCAGCCATTGGTATGCTTCGCTGGGATGGGCAACCCCGCGCCCTGCCCAACATTCAGCACACTCTTCGTCGCAATACAGATCAGAGTGCGGGCGTGGCTGATGATATTAGGCAGGGTTGAAATTCCGGGGCAAAACCGGAATTTCCTGCATCAGTCCAAGGGGTCCAATCTGAGTTAGGGGGCAAATACATGGGTGAAAAAAAAAGGAGAAAAAGGTCACAATCAGTCCAAAAGGTGAGGGCTCTGGGGTTGTACCGAGCGGCCCTGGAGGGTCTGAACCAAAAATGGATAATGGCCCGGCAAATTCAGAAGTCCGAGACCCTCTTAGATCACGGCATTCACTACTTTTTCTTTTTGACTACCCTTGATCGCATGGCCAAGGAGGTCGTAGCATCGGCACGTGGAAATTCTCCACCGTGACAGCTGTTTGTCAGAAAGCACATACTGCACCTTGATACCCTAGCAGGCTAGCTGTTACATACTTCAATGAGTATGGGCAGAACCAAAGATCAACCAATATAGGATGAGCATGTATGCAGCGGAAGTCTGATAACGAACTGACTCACATAGACCGACTCACATAGACTGACTCACATAGCATCACTCCACACACATACAATCGTGAGATGGTGGGGTCTGAGCCATACAAAGAAGGTGCTCAGCCCCGTACACAACATACACAGATGAATGGGGGAGGAGAGMCGAAGGAGGTGGGGTAGGTAGACAGCACTGAAAGTCACCGAGATAGAATCTGATAGGTCACCGATATGGTAGTCCAAAATGTCATCCAACAAGATCAAAGTGTCGAGGACGATAGGTCACCAATGTCGGAGGTACAGAGTCCAAATGTAACCGGTGTCCGAACTGTGATGCAGCCGAGTATCAGCCCCAACAATCTCCAAGTCTCCAATCAGGTAAGTACCACAGTCTCATATCACCGAAGTCCAACTCTGATCTCTGTCCAACTGGATAGTCTCCAATCTGAAGAAGAAGACGAAGAAGAAGAAGAAGAGGAAGAAGAAGAGGAAGAAGAAGAAGAGGGAGGAGAAGAAGAGGAGAGAGAGAGAGAGAGGGGACTGGCGAGGGAGAGGAGGAGAGATCCTCCAAGCTCCCAGTACCTCAGGCGGCAATAGCCGCCGTGCTGGTTCAGTCGCCCTGCCGCTGCTCCGCTCGCTGCTGCGCTCCTGCTTCAGCCCCTGCGCTAAGTTTAGCGCATCAAAACAGCGCTCTGGCGCTGACCATACCGTACCGGTATAGTGCCGGTAGGTCGATVCCTCTACTGAGGCAGGTACCGGTACTTATACCGGTAGGCCATGGTCTGGCCTCAATGCTGCGAGGCCAGGCCAGACCCTGGACCGTCCAGATGGACGGTTCAGCCTCCATCGGCAGGTGGCAGCCTCAAGAGCGCCGCCAGGCCCAAACAAAGTGTCGTTTGGGCCTACCCGCTGGGCTGAGTGCAAAAATCAGGCCTTTAGGGCCTGTGACCCTCAAAGGTCGGGCCTTTAGGCCCTGGTGTGTCCCTCCGGCCCTAAGTCGGGTCCGGTAGGACCCGTGTGACTCGAAGATGTAACACTAGCACCAATGCCGCCACAAGCACAAATTGCTTATCTTACACCAATGGTATTGTAATGGGGGTTCCAACATGGGGCCTCGCTGCACTACTCTAGAAATGTGCAAAACGAGAGTGAATCTTCCACTAGATTATGGAGAGATACACCGCCATGATTTTTGTCTTTTGTGCATGTCGAGAGTAGTGCAGCGAGGCCCATGGTGTGTGCTGCTGACTACGGTAACACTGCGAAATCTGACTGGGGGAAGACAACCTGAGGGGAGTCGAAGTGATCATCACGAGCCCATGGCCTCCAAAGTGGCAGGCTGTGGGTGGGTTATACATATAAACTCGGTCCGTATGCGATAGAGCACTCCTTCGTTCGCACCGTAGTAGACAGCACCTTCGTTCGCTGCAGGGAACTTGGGAAGACGCTACGGCACACATGAAGTTCGAGCACAGGCATCTGAGGCATGTGCCCGAGCAAAGATCCATGAGTAACGAAAACGACTCCATACACCGACCACGTGTTAGCTGATCTCTGTACCTGACAGTACCCAGAATCAAAACATAATTGTACTTTGGTAAAAAAAGGAAAAAGGGAGAGAGAAAAAAAAAACAATCAATCTCTTTTTTTTTTTTTTYTTTTTTTYTTTTTTTTGGGTTAAGAGCCCATGTGTAAGCCCTCCATTCCGGTGGTGGTAAGAGAACCACCAGAATCGAGGTCTTATCTGTCGGGCTGCTCCATCTATTGGTGGGGAGCGGCACCTGCTGGAAACAGGGTCCAGCGTCCCTTGAATACAACATTGAAAACGAAACATCGAAGTCATTTTGGCGCAGGCTGTGCCTATATCTTTGCCTCCCGGGCCCATAAATTTCTTCAATCGCAAACGGACACACTTGCATATATAAAGGAAACCAAGCTGCGCGCGGTGGTACACTCCCTGTAGCTTGACTGTCTGACTCGAATTGTGTCAGAGAAAGGTGAAGAGGATGCAAGAAGAAGAAGAAGAAGAAGAAGAAGAAGAAGAAGAAGAAGAAGAGAAGGAAGAAGAAGAAGAAGACTTAGAAGAAGAAGAAGAAGAAGAAGAAGAAGAAGAAGAAGAAGAAATTAGCATGAAGCAAGTAGGCGGGAAGCCGGCTTCTGTATGGGTGAATTCAAACTGTTGTCGGAAAGCGTGCATAACCGACTATGTTTATAAAAAAGAAAGAAAAGAAAAGGAACTAACTAATGTGATTCTTCACGTGACTCTTTCCCGACCACAGCACAGACTTGATTCCTGGAATATCAAGAACAACTTTGAAATTGCACCCCCATCCATGCAAATCCGGAGACAGACCCTGCATATTTTTGGATGGTCTCCAAAGAGAGACTTTTGGTTGAAAAGAGAGATTTTTGGTTGAAATTTTGGTATTGTAATGGGTTTTCTACCAGGGTAATTACGGGCCATGGATCGTCATGGCGCAAAGATGATTGTAATCCGCTGCTGTTCACTCTGGTTGATTGACTTACCGTGAGGGCACGGGTGCGCAGCCCTTAGTTTGTTTGTTGATGTGGTTGGGGAAGGGTAAGGTAGTGATTATGTTGTGCGTATGTTTTGTCACGTTTGCTATACACAGCTCGAAGAGTGTGTGTGGGGGGGGTTCTGGCTGGTGCTTTATTCACGATGTTCATGGCACGCTTGACCCAGTTTCCAGCAGGTGCTGCTCCCCTCCAAATAGACAGGAGAATGTGTGTGCGCATGCGTGCGCGTGTGTATGTGTGTGTGTGTGTGTGTGTGTGTGTGTGTGTGTGAGAGAGAGAGAGAGAGAGAGAGAGAGAGAGAGAGAGAGAGAGAGAGAGCCCTGCAGCATGCAGCATGTCAGTGGTGGGGAGCACAAGGGCAGGCGCTGACCTCCAAAGAAAAAGAGAAGGTAATGTTCTATTGGAATAGGTGAGTTTTTTTTCCTTCGAAATTCGAATAGAAAGGGCACATGTTGTATTTTTCGAATACAACGCACACATGTTTTATTCGAAGTGCTGTTCTATTCGATAAAAGTGGACCCACACCGTTTCGATTTTGAAATGTCCAACTCAAGGATCACGGCCTCCACGGCCTCCACGGCCTCCCACGCCGTTTCGATTTTGAAATGTCCAACTCAAGGATCACGGCCTCCACGGCCTCCACGGCCTCCCACGCCGTTTCGATTTTGAAATTTCCAACTCAAGGACCGCGGCGTCCTCAGCCTCCTATGGGCAGCTACTGGTGCTTCACATGCCCCGCCCCTTGCTAAGCACTCACCTCAAAGTTGCCCACCCTCCTGAACGACCACTAACGTTGGAAGTTGACTTGACGTTGAAGGTCTCAAGGGCATAAAACGCAACGGTTACCTTGAAGGGCTGTGAACATACAGCTCTTCGTCATCTGGTTCTTTGGAAGGGCTCTTCTCTGTGACTGGTTTTTAGTTTTTTTGTCAACTTCTTCTCAATTGTTTGGCTTGTTGTCTTAACAATATTAAATCATGTACGACTGCCTGAATGTCATTTCTTGGTGATTGGATCTCCTTCTCATGTCTTCGTTGTCATCTTCTGTTATTCTTAATTCTCTGTTCACATTTTCTCGACCTATTCTTCACTCTCTAGAGTTGAATCACATAGGCTTCCTCATCTTGCCTCCTCAGAATAAGGGAAACCCTTCAGCATTTAATGATGTGACGGTGATGGGAAACCTCACACCCGTGCAGCGTTCAACACCCCTTTGGTACCGCGCGGATCAGAGTGTGCCAGTGTGGGCATGGCCGAGGATTTTCGGCGGGGTTGAAATTCTTGGGTGAAACCGACACTTTCCGCGTCAGTCAAACTTTAAGGCGTTCTTCCAGAATTCTAGGGAAAGAAAACTTCAAGGGAAATGAGTCAAAAGACTCGAAACGAGGAGATCTATGATGGGTGGGAGGAGGAACTATATGAGCAGATTTCTCTTCGACAGCTGGATACGAATGACGGAGCAAGGGCGATGACTTCCCTACACGAGTGCGCTGGGATGCTGATGCAGGTGAAAGCCATGTTTGTTGGGCTTCTAGCAAGGAAAGACGTGGGCGGTCCACCAGATAGCGTGACATGGACAACATCAACAACATCAACATCATCAATAACATCAACATTATCAACAACATTAACAATAGCAACAACATCAACCGCATCAACAGCGGTTACAAAAGTCATGAGCTGTCGCAATCGGCTTCAAGGTGGGAGTTTGAGGTTGCGCCAGGTGCGCCTCGGAGGGTCCGAATCAAATCGGGCAACTGCCTGGAAATTAAAACAGGGATGGGATTATCCCTGATTGCTTTGTCAAGTTTGTCTTTTTGATTAGTTCGACAACTCTTGATCAGACAGCAAAAGAGGCCTTGGGTAGAGCACGCGGAAACTTTCAAGGAGCGCACGCGCCACTCGGCTGTTTTTTGGAAAGCGCACCATGCCTAAATCAGTAGCATTCACCGCAATGACCATGAATTGCCACTTTTACACCCTCGGGCCTCGACAGTTTTAGTGGGGGTTCCGCATGGTGTGCATTGCACCTTAAGATCTGAGTGAGGGAGGATCATTCAAACCGCCAGTACACGGCCCCAGCCTTGCTGAAAAAGAAAACAAGAGTCATGTTGTCAATCACAACATCTACAATAACAACACCATTATGTACAACAGTGGCATCACCGAATATTCCACTCTGTGCCCTGCAATAGAAGCCATTTGATCAAGATTGTGACGAATTGCGGGAGGATTTCATGGTGTCGGCATCGTTTGGCAGCCAGTTCTAGTATGTCGTAGCGAATAATCGAGATTTGACAGATGTAGGGGCGGCGATCCGGGCGCCTTCTCCGGAAGATTTGTTGACATCCGTTTCATTCTCTGACCAACAGTCCGCTGAAGATCACAAGGCATCATCATCATCATCTGACACCGATACTTCAGAGCTGCGACATGAAACAATCGCGGGGGTGGTTCAGGCAATTGACCGTGGGGAGGGTTGGATTCGATGGGTTTGGCATGTGTTTTGAATGTGTGTTGTGTTTTGAATGCACTCTTGCGAAAACATCACATGTTCGGAGTCTTCTTTAACCTAAGGTTTCCCACTGTTTTTTCTCTGTTGCTTGTCTCGATTGTGACTGGCACTGGGTGGGTGGTATGATGAAGATGAGCGAGAGGTTGGTTTGTCGTTTGGGTGGTGGACACTCGATAGGGGGAGGATATAGGATAATCAATAAGGGATAGACAGAACTCGGGTTGGCGAGATGGCAAGGGATCTGCATGGCAATTGCGTGAGAATAATAATGATAATGATATGTGGCGCGAATGTTGCAAACCTCTGCCAGTAACTGCTGGAAAATGAGAATCTTTGAGCTGGGCTGCGACCTTATGCACGGAGGGGGCCTAGGGTTTGCCATACACAATTATGAGTGTGAAGGATTAGGGTAGATTGGAGGACAGTTTGTCATCCTTCCCATGGCTAGACCTAGGTATAGGCTGTGACCTGGCTGGTAAATAGGTGGACAATCAATCCACTGGTGAGAGGGCAATCAATGTTGATCTGCTAGGTATATTGTCTCTGATTTTGTCAGTGGGACGCTGGATCCGGTTTCCAGCAAGTGACGCTCCCCACCAATAGATTGGAGCCATCTATAAACTGGGGCTTGCTATTGGAGGATGATCGTATCGCCTCCAATAGCAGGTTGCCACAGATGTTTCACAAAAAAAAAAAAAAAAAAAAAAAAGGAGTTTAGCCACCCTTGGATAGCTCAGGGAATACGAAGCGCGACCCCAAAATGCTCATACTTGAATCAGCGTCGCAGGTACCATAGTTTCCATATCAACTTTCATATTCCTCAGATCCTATTTCAACCCCTAAATTGTCACGATATAGCCGTGAAAGGAAATCTCTGAGAAAATGAACTCGCTTTTTTCGAAGGCCACCTTTAAACGTAACCTCTCCACTGCATGGAAGACCATTTCACTTGATCCACGAGTCCACGTGTTAATGGTTTAGGAAGCGACCAAAGTATCATCCACGATGTCACATACGCGATGGTATATAAGTTAATCAAGGGATGGTCAATCGGGTCTTCTTAATGAACTCACTGAAGGACATGTTCATGGTCCGCTGAAAGTGGTGAAACTATGATGATTGTCATGGGACAACGTCATCACATCGAATGCACTACAAAGTTCCTTCAAACAGGACTAATGATGTTTGGGGTATGGCATCTTTCTTTATTTTGACAGGATAAAATCCATGGCGGATGTTGAATTCCGTGGAAACACGGGTGGCTCCAACCGTGTCAAGGAGATCGTCGGTGCGCGGCATGCGATAGGCGTCCTTAACTGTGATGGTGTTTAGTTTTTTGTAGTCAATGTCCTGCTACTTTTCTTTGCGAGTATGACCACTAGGAAGAATGAAGGCTTTGTGGCTGAAGTTATGAGCCTAGCCACGCGAACTATCATATGTTGTCAAGTGTCAACTATCATTCTTTCTGCGAGTAGCAGATTATCAATAATGTATCAGCAGGGGATTGTCAATCTTCATTGTGTGTTCCAGGAGAGTCGTAAGTCCAATGCGCACTTCCACATAGTCTTGGTGACTCCAATGAGAAATCATTGTGCATTATGGGATATGAGTTAGTAACTTAGTATCGGCACATATATTTCCCCTTAGGGCAAGCATAATGTCGATCTGACAAATAGTCTCTGTGGTTCCTCGTGGGTCCCTCCGGAAAAGGCATTGTCTGTTTGCCATAAAAAGATGATTGCTATCATTTGACAATCGTCAGGGCTCACCCCTATCAAAGCAGCATGTGATGCGCAACCTTATACCCAGTGCGACGTCTTGTGGTAATAGGCGCCGGTTAGAGTAATCGGGGGCCGTGTTTCCCCCCGTACAGATATGGGGAGTACGAACGGCCGTACGGCCGTACGTACAGGCCCCCCAAGCAGTCATATGGGCCGTACGT
>BFEA01000092.1:3371026-3383443 GCA_003427395.1 Chara braunii
GAGAGAGAGAGAGAGAGAGAGAAACTAACTAGGCGCCTCCCCCCCTTCAACAGAAACACGATCAAGTGTAGTATCTGCTTTGATCAATTTCATATCCGATCCTCTCTCCCTGCATGATCAAGCGTAGCATTCACTCCGTTCAGTTTCATATCTTATCCGTGGTCTATCGAGGCCTTTCTATTTTATAAAAGAAATAGCAAAGCACGCGCGTGCACGAGCAAAAGAAAAAGAGAGAGACACACACACAGCAAGAGAGAGAGAGAGAGAGAGAGAGAGAGAGAGAGAGAACCCATTTTAACCAACCCCCTCTCCCCCCCCTCCCCCCCACACACACACACACACACACACACACACACACACACAGGCACACACACACACACACACACACACAGAGGCACACGCACACAGTGACACAGGCACACACGCGCGCACGCACCGAGAGAGAGAGAACTTGAAAGACACAGAGTAGGGTAGACCCTGGACAGTTAGTTCTCTTTTACTACCTGGGTGTTCGGCAGCTCGTTCTAGCCTTGTTTCAGTAGGGTTGCGATCTATATCTCTCAAGGTGACAGGCATGGAAGGAGTCCCTGGACTCTCTGTGCGAACGAAGTAGGAACAGTCTTTTGCTCTCCGCTTCCCGAGGACCTGTCTTTCCATGCCTTTGGCCCTTTGCTGCATGCTGTTTCATCGCAAAGGAGCATAGTGAAGCATCCACCTATGGGATTACATTACCCAGGCCGCAAGGTTCCTTCTAAACTTAGCACTAAAAGTCTGGAGTTTGGAATGTCTCCTTGCCTCCTTTTCTTGAACGGATCCCGCGCCCGATCGGAACAACCCTACATCTTCCTCCCGTCGTTCTCGTCTCGGTTCTTTCACTTTTCGAAGTTTTCGTTTGAACGAAAAGTAAACCCATAGTCTTTCGGGACATCCGTTAAAATTGGAACGATACAGAGAAGATTAGCATGGCCCCTGCGCAAGCAAGGATGTCACGCATAAATCGAAAAGTAATCCCATAGGTCTAGCATTCAGCCACATGGACCCCGGGAACCAAATGGGACTTATATAGGCAAAGTTTGGAGTTCAGACGAAAAGTAATCCCACTTAGTACCCGAATGATCGATTTCTGACAGCAGATTTGGAAGATCAACGACCAGAAATCAAGGATCACTGGAAGTGGGACTTGGTTCCCGTGGTCCATGTGGCTGAATGCTAATAAGCAAGTCAGCCACATGGACCCCGGGGACCAAGTCCCACTTACAGTGATCCTTGATTTCTGGTCATTGATCTTCCGAATCTGCGGTCAGAAATCGATCATTCGGGTAAGTGGGACTTGGCCCCGGGTCTCCTGTCTTCTTTCCCCGTTTTGTTTTGTTTTGTTTCCTTTTCCTCTTTCTTTTCTGCGACTTTTTTTTTTTTTTTTTTTTTTTTTTTTTTTTTTTTTTTTTTTTTTTTTTTTTTTTTTTTTTTNTTTATTTTTATTTTTTTTACAAATCTCTGGTGATTATCCTCGACGTCTCTGTTTTCTTTCCCTTTCTTTTCCCCTCTCTTCCTGATCGGAAAAGTGAGCCAAATATCAGGTCGAGTACACGGAAACAGTTACGCTTGGAGTCTGCGCCCCCCCACCTCTCCCCCCCTCCCCCCAAACAACCCCCAAAAAGAAAAAAGTAGCTCCTCGTTCAGTCTATCCAGGCCTTCAATGGCAGATAGAGAATCCACACCCGACCGGAAGATTCTTTCTATCCTCGGCTTGCTCGTGTTTCTTCTTCCTTTTTTTCCTTCTTCTTCCTTTTCGCTTTGCCTCCTCTTTTCGGATTGGAGCTGATGATTCAGAGCGGAACTTTTCTTCTTTAAAAAAAAAAAGAAAATCCATTTTTTTGAAGAGTAGAACTCCTTTATGTCTGGGGATGACCGCTGGACGTCCGTACATAATTTTTTGCTTTTCGTTCTCTTCCCTTCTCTTTTTTCCCTTTTCTTTGCGCCAGTGTATAGCGTGCGCCCCTCTGATGAAAGAACAAGTAAGGAAGAGCTGGCCCGGGGAACGCAACAATCTGCCCGTAAATTAGTGCTCAAGGCTATTCTAGTAGTTGGCTTATAGGGAGGAGACAAGCCATCCCTTATTGTCTTGACAGTCGGTGGGGGGGGGGGGGGAGAGGGGAGAGGAGGGAATCCTTTATTGTCCTCAAAATGACTCCATGATCATGAAATCGTCCAAACAAAAGCGGTCCTGTGGGAAATAGTGATAGCGTCCGAATATAATGAAGTCCTCTGTGCGGTTGTGAAAAAGCGAGGAGAAAAAAAAAACAAGTTCCCTGAAATGAAATTCAACAAGGAAATGACCAAGGAGAAGGGCCAACTCCTCCATGACCTCCTGCAAAACTCTGTATTCGTCGGGTCCAATCACCGAAAGTAATACTCTTGAAAAATCCTGAGGCGTCACTCTCTGTGCTTTCGTTGTGATTTTTTCTTTTTTTCTTTTTTTTATTCTCCGTTGTGAATAAATAACCCCAAATTGCAAATTGCCAAATACCCACCGTTCTAGCAACCATCGCGGCAGTTCGATGCTTGGGCCCTTTGGCCAGACCCGCCTTGTCCCAGAGAGACGCAGCCTGGTCCTGTGAGTGGGTTCTGGACCATTTCACCTTCTACTAGATCCACAAAGTCATTGCAGTGGGGCAGATGCACCGAATTTGGGTACTATTTTGGATCCAGAAAGGGGCCCCAGAGGAACAAGACAGCTGCTTGGTTGCAAAGTGGTACTCATAGCCGGACGAAGTTCCACGCAAGCAGGAGCTTCAGGTTAGTCTGAGAAGGATTGGTTGGCAGGACCCTAAAACTCGGGGATTTAGGGGGGTACACCAGTACACAAAACAGAATGGGGTAACAATGCTTCAACAACAGGTGAAGAAGAAGGCAGTGGAGCTGGTTCTGAGACAGTAAGAAGACGCCAGAAGAAGAGAGAGAAGACGCAAAGAACAGGTGCTGCCATCAACTACCAAGGAACACTGTCAGCTGTGTCATTAGCTATGGACACACCACTTGCCAGTAGGGACACACCTAGTGTGGATAAGCAACAGAAGTCCTGAGTGTTTAACAAAGGGAAGAATTCTGAGACTTCTGCCACAGTTAACAGCATGGAATGATCCGACTATTGCAGTCTGAGAATTCTGCACTTTTCAGAGAAAATGCTGTCCTTTTTAAAAGGGCCTTTACGAATTACACCCCAGATGAATGCCCCAGCAGCGAGGGGCCCTGTCGAACAGAACTTAAATTTGCGAGCAGCAACCTAAAAGACAAAGTTCCTAAGTCAAATGTAGCATCCATAATAAAATGAAAAGTCATTTTGAACAGTCACAAACAGGTCCTGCACGAACAGGTATTGGACACAGTTTTCAAGACTGAGTTAGGGTCATGTCTCCTCGATGGAAAGTCATGTCTGTTCGGCAATAAGTCAAAGGCCAAAGTCCCAGTCCAATCATAATCCCACGAGTCAGTCCTGATTTTTAGACCTGGAGTCCAAAAGACAGGCCCGATGGCTCAAAGCAGCAGCAGACCATGGGAAAAGATACTGGGACACACACTTTGCAACAACTGGTACTGGGCAGGAGTCCCAGACACTTGGAGGCCAAGTTCAGCCTCGCCAGTCCACTCCAATGCTATAAAGGACTGGCCAGCCTCCTCATTCGGCAGATGCTTACTCCGCATGAGAGTGTGGAAGTGCCGTGGCACTTGTGCGCTAGACATGTGTGAGCTACGCTAGGCTGAAGAGCAGCGCTATGTGAGAGGGAGATGAGCGCTGGCCGGAGGGAAGGCAGCCATAGCTGCGCCAGCACTAGTTAGTATGTTAGTAGGGATAGTCAGGAGAAGACACAAGTGAGTACTAGTATTCAGAGTAGATCCTCGTGTGGTAGGGAGTGTGCATGCGTGATGAGTGAGAAAAGATCAGGACTATAGATAGAAGGAGAGAAGAGAGAGATCAAGAGGGAAGGGGTGAGCTAAGGTGACACCTACCTGTTGAGCGCTGTTGTTGACATATAGCAGCTGGTGCTGATGAGCGCCAGGCCTGGGAACTCATGTTTATTGAAGAAGAATTGTAACTCTGTTCGGCACTATACATTATGGACTCTTGATGATTTCTCTTTAATCTGGGTTTGATAATTGAGTTAAGCTTCCTGGTTCTCCTTCATGTTCTATTGGACTTTGTATGAGACATCGCAATCTGTGAAAATCTGTATATATGCATGTGATCTGATGCACTCCAGCAAGTGATGAACAATCGGGTTCCTTGCAATTTGGTATCGGAGCAGAACTTATTACTCTCACTGGACACGCTGGCATGATCAAGGCCGGCGAGAAGGATAAGCTGGCTTGAGTATAGCTGGCGAGAGACGAAAAAGAGAGGCGAAGTAGAGTTCGATTGGGATAGAAGGGGAAGGTTGCCGAAGAAGAAGGGGCTAAGGAGAAAAAGACTTACCCGCAATTGGAGCGATTGGAGCGATTGGAGCGTACGTGGAGTCTTCATCAACGGCTACAAAGAAGAGAAGCACCTCCTGCCCCACCTACCTTGTTTATTGTTAACTTGTGTGTTGTGTATCTCTTTCCCCTTCTTATTGGCAGTCGCTGTTGCTGTCTGGACGGAACCCGTGGTCTGGTCTGGTCTGATAGATAGGACTAGAGAGTCAACATCTGGTTTCGTGTGAGCCATCTGGTCTGTCGAGAAGTAGGGAAGATAGTATTAGGCTGGGAACTGTGTACTGCCACATCAGAGTGTAAGTGGCTGAGAACAGAGAGAATTGTGATAAATTGGATTTGTTTAAGTTTGAGTATCTCCTAGCTACCTTCTCTAACGAAAGTTACCAGTCAGACCATCAAAGGCATAGATCAGCTAACTTGAAGTAACTAAACAGGCAGCAAACAAAAAAAAAAGAGTTCTGAATAAGAAAACATTGTATATTATTTGCATCATTAAATTTCATTATTCTGAAGCAGCGGCATCTAGATTTTGAAAAATACAGATCCCATCCACTCAAGTAGACTAGGATTTGGGGTACATACTTGGTGGTCCGGCGGAGGTCTCCCCTCTGCTGTTCTCCACCATGGATGACTATACCATGTACGGGAAGGTGGCTCTATCTGTTCTTTTGGGGCCATTATTCCTTTTTTTCTTTCCTCTCGGTTTTGGGAGAGTGTGCACCTCCCGCATGATGATGAGATCCGGAACTGCGAAACCCGGACTCTCAGCGACAGAGCAGGCAGAAGTAGACCCCGCTTAGCCGAGAAAAAGAAATAAAAAGAACAGAAAAAGAAACAGAAAGAAGAAGAGTTGAGGAAGACAACTCAAATAGAAGAAGAAAGAATTAAAAAAGAGTTGAAAGAAAAGATGGAAAAATAATTGCAGGAAGAATTAAAGACCATAGAGAAAGAAGATGAACCTGCAGATGACGCAGACAGACTTACCAGACGTCAAATTGGAAGGGGCGAAAACAGGCAGACTGGTGGGTTGAATATACAGGTCAGACCTGTGTAACACTCCGTACGACGTACGGGGGGGTTATCGTACGGTCGTACGTACGGCCGTACATACAACCCCGTACGAAAGAAAAAAAAAAAAAAAAAAAAAAAAAAAAACATTTTTTTGTAATCTCAAATTTGGTAACGAATTTCAATATGACCCTGAGGCAAAAGTGTTTCAGTTTATTTTTCTGCATAACATTTTTTTTTTTCATATTTTTTTGAATTTGTTTTTTTGCTTTTTTTTCGTACGTACGGCCCGTACGACCACATGAGCCCATACGTACGGTCGTACGTACGGACGGACGGCCCGTATTCGTACGGGGGTCGACACAGGGTCAGACCCTCAAATTGGTATGACCAATATAGCTATACTAGTGAAAGGATAGAAGAGACAGAGGAAGAACGGGACACGTTCATCGCAAAATTGGCATCAATTGAAGATAAAAGGGAAAATGAACTCTTGCTGGAAGAAAAACGAACAGAACTGCACAGCAAAATGTTAGCAGCAAAGCGACAAGAGCTAGAAGAGAAAAAAAGACTGCAGGTAGAGGGTGAAAGGTTACAAAGAGACTTACGAGCGCAAAACGAAAAACAAACAGCAACAGAAGAACAACTTGCCTTCTTAACAGAAATTGTTCTTCATACAAAGCAGGAGTTGGCAGCAATGAGCAAGACCTTGCAGAAGTTGAAGCTCATCAGTATGAGTTTGAGGGAGTCTTGAATACCTTTTTACAAAGATTTGCAGCAGAAGTTGATCAACATGTGCAAGCTTACATTGTAAAACTAGACGAGTAAATCAATAAAACTTTAACCCCCGTCGTGTTTGAGAAATTAGTAAGTAGCGGTGGAGGAGATGAAGGAGATGGAGGAGATGGAGGAGATGGAGGAGATGGAGGAGATGGAAATGGTGGTGGAGACGGAGATAAGAAGAAGAAGGGTGTGTTGCAAGAAGACACGGGAGAAGTTAGGAAGATTAAAG
Organism: Chara braunii; assembly: GCA_003427395.1. Taxonomy (NCBI): domain Eukaryota; kingdom Viridiplantae; phylum Streptophyta; class Charophyceae; order Charales; family Characeae; genus Chara; species Chara braunii. The sequence continues at coordinate 3,377,517 of BFEA01000092.1, forward strand.
TAAAAGTGTCGTGGACATACACCGGCAAAAAGGAAGAAAGTGTTTTGCATTGGATTGTAGCAGTTGAGTCCTATGTGTACGGGCAATGTATTCCGTATTGGGACAGGGTTCTCATGGTCAGTTCGTGTATGGTCGGAGGTGGAACGAGTTTTGCAATCTCCTTGCGGAAAGAAACTCATTGTCAGTCTATCGTAGAGTCTTCCCAAACTCGTATTGAAGATTTCTTTAAAGAGATCCGGGAACGATTCGGAGACAAAAACTTAGCCCGGAGAACTGAAATGTTAATCCTGAATATTGCAGATAAGAAATGGAAAAATGTATCCGCACTTGAATTTACCATGGACGAACTTCTACAATGCATTGAGCATGGACTCACCCTAATGCAGATTTTTAATAACTTTGTTAGAGCATTACCCGATCCTATCTACACTCATCTATATCCTCGTACAAAGGAAGAGGGGATGACCTACGAGAAGTTCAGTAAGATGGCGTTAGATCATGTTGGTTTCTTGGTGGAGACAAACTACTGTCATTATTGGAAAGATTTGCAAACCGGCAAGAAATGACAAAATTGTACCATCTCGGGAAGTATTTCTGGGAAAGACAACCTTCTTCTGACCTTTGAAGAAGGAGGTGTCAAAACTCTCTCCTACGACCAGATAAACTATGGTCTGGAGGGAAATGCACACAACGGATCGGTAGTTTAGGAGGGGGACTACGTGGTCGTTGCAGCCCGCGGGGGAGGGCGACAAGGAAGAGGTCGTGGCAGAGGAAGAGGAGGCCGTGGTCGTGGAGGAAGAGGGCCCGGCACCCATAGGGGTGGTGACGAAGGAAGCTACTACGTGGGAGGAAGGAGCAATAGTCCTTTGCAAGGTGCCCGAGGACCCAACTCCGCATGGGGAAGAGGAAAAGGCATGTGGAACAGGAACTGGGATCGTCCGTATCCACCCCATCCTGGCCTGCCCGAAGGCAGACCTTGGGAAAAGTTAGGAATCACATAAAAAGTTTGGCAAGAAAGGAAAGCAGATGATCAATGCCTCAAATGTGGTGACCCTAACCACATCTTTCCCTTCTGCCCAGAGTATAAACAACCAAAAGGGAACAGCCAGTAGGGATTTCAGTTGCCTCTACAAGAACTTCGGATGCAAGCAAACTGACATCGTCCTATTCGAAGGTTCTCATGGCAGAAACTGAAAAGATAAATGATCCTCACCTAGTCAGTTGTCGAGAGGTAGTTAGTGTATGTACCTCTCTAGGTGGATCCCTCGCAGGTATGGGTGATGAGTTCACCACTCGTTCCAAAGCCTGGGTCGAAATGAAAAAACGAAAATGGCAACTAATTATTGCAGATCTAGAAGTCAATAAAGTAAGAGTAGGCGGTATGATTGACAGTGGGTCAACACGCAGCTATATTAGTAAGAAAGGTCTGCAAAAGTTGCGTCTCGGGCTAAAGGTAAAACAATTGGAAGAACCCGTAGTAAGTAAATTAGCGAATAGTAGCGAGATTGTAATGGATAGATATGTTGAGGGGATTCAGACATACTTTCGGCTCGAAGCAGAGGCAAAGGTGGAACGTGTTCTCCACTTTAGGTACAGATTGGGGGGAAGTTGCAGATGCGGATGTGAAGTTAAGGGACCATGAGTGTTAACACCCTAATCTGCAGGGTGAAAAGAAAAAAATCCGCCTATTTCATAAATCTGGTAAGGAAAACATCTTTGCTCATTGCTATATGAGTGCCCCCGCGTTCGCCCGCCATGTAAAGAAGTATAATTTTTTTGACCAAGTATTTGTGGCATATGTGCGCCCAGTGAAGGAAGGGAAAGTTAAAGAAGAAACCAAGTCCCTTGAAGTTGAAAAAATTCTAAAAAAAATTGCAGATGTCGCAGAGGCCCCAAGCGGTGTGGTAGAAAAACCAATCAAACATCGCATTGAAATTATTCCTAAAAGTCAGATTCCAAAGGGCCCAATTTATAGAATGTCACCAAAAGAGTTGGATGAACTTCGAACCCAGCTAGATGAAATGTTGGAAAATGATGGATTATGCCTAGTTTCTCACCCTATGGTGCGCCAGTGTTGTTTGTGCCAAAGAAAGATGGCGGGGTCCACATGTGTATTGACTATAGAAGATTAAATTATATAACTATTAAAAATATTGAGACATTACCCAGAATCAATGATTTGTTGGATAGGGTTCAAGGTAGCAGGTACTTCACGAAAATTAACTTGAAATTTGACTACCATCAAATTGAGGTAGAACCAGAAGACCAATATAAAATTGTTTTTCGTACAAAGTGTGGTCACTATGAGTTCATTGTGTTGCCCTTTGGTCTTACTAATGCACCTGCAACTTTCCAGCGGACGATGAATGAACTTTTTCGTGAATGGCTTGATAACTTTATTGTTATATATCTAGATGATATCTTGGCCTTTAGTAAAAGTCCGAGTGAGCATTGTAAGCACCTTCGACTTGTGCTACATAAGTTGCGTGAGGAAAAACTGAAATTGAACCCGAAGAAGTGTGAGTGGGCAAAGCGTCATGTATTATATTTGGGACATGTTATAGACGGAGATGAAATTAAACCAGAAGACGCAAAAATTGCAGCCATTCGGGATTGGCCTAACCCACGCACGTTGACGGAACTACGGTCATTCCTTGGGTTGGCTAATTATTACCGTAAGTCTGTAAGGCATTTTATGATAATTGTTGTTCCCCTTCGCAGATTACTGAAAAAGGAAACTATCTGGAAGTGGGACCAAGATTCTACGTCCTCGTTTAAGCGTCTAAAGAAATGTTTGATTAATTATCCGATTTTGAAAGTTGTTGATTCTTCTTTGCCCTTTGTTGTTACTACCAACGCCAGTCGGTACGGGATAGGCGTTGTACTCCAGCAAGATGACGAGAATCAATACAGGCCTGTCGAATTTATGTCCCGACGACTGCCTAGTGAGAAAGTCGCCACTTCCACTTATGAAAGAAAGTTGTACGCACTCCGGGAAGCTTTGGACCATTGTCGTCATTATCTCCCGGGTCATCGCTTCAAAGTAAACACAGATCATGAGACACTTCGCGGGCTAAAGACGCAAACCCGGATGACACATAAACTGACTAGGTGGGTTGCGGAAATCGATCAGTATGACTTTGAACTAAAGTCAGTAAAGAGTAAGTATAACGTTGTTGCTGACGAAATGAGTCGAAGATCTTACTTCTTCGGTGTTATTGTAACGTATTTAGACATAGGCACCGATATACAAGATAAGATTAGGAATGCTTATTCCACTGATCCTGTTTATGGCGCTATGCTGAAACGTGTTCAAGAAGCGCCACAAGATTTTTCTAACTATCGAGTAACCCAATGACTGTTGTTTGAAAGAACTGATGTGCATGATAGACTTTGTATTCCAAACAAGGACAATATCAAAAGTGTGATCTTAGGGGAATGTCATGATACCGAAGGTCATTTCGGGTGGAGGAAAACCTACGCTAATCTCCTGCATTCTTATACCTGGCTTCGAATGAAATTTGGTTGCATTTCATATGTGCAAGGCTATCAAGTGTGACAGCGAAACAAAAGCACCACCGAACCCGAAGGCTCGGAACCAAGCCCGAACGTGACCCAAAATTGACCGAGCCCGAATATTTTTTTATTTTTTATTTTTTTATTTATTTTTTATATATATAGGGGTTGGGGGGCCCTGGGGGGCATTGCTCACGACTCCTAAACAAACACACACACACACACACCATACACACGCACCCCCAGACATCCCACAAACACCCCACATACACCCCACACACCATACACACATGAGGACGCGCTCGGCAACCTTCTAATTTGCGCTTGGCCGAACATGTTCGGTTCGCACTCGGCCGAGCGCCCGAACACGTTCGGCTGCTCGGTGGGGCGCCGAACATGTTCGGTGTGCTACACAGTCTGAGACAAATAGGCAAACTGAGCAAATGAACAAGCTCCAGCAGCAAACGCGGCGTATGTACATTCGTCCCGACTAGATTGGTTGGTATGAACATTTGCCCAAGGTTGCTAATGCTTACAACAACTCTGTGCATTTGACTACTTGCAGAACTCCGATAGTGTTACATTTGGGATGGAGTCCTCGCAAACCTATAGACTGTCTAAACCCGCATAGGGCACATAAACTTCCGCCAGGGACTAGAGAGTTCGCAATGCAATATCAGAAAGATTTAGAAAAGGTAAAGGAGAACATAATAAAAGCGCAACATCAAATGATTGAGCAGGTCAATAAACACAGGAGACCTTCTCAGTTTATTGTAGGTAATCTGGTTTGGGTAAAATCGAAGGAATTTATCCCAGAGGAAAACATATCTCAGAAATTGTTACATGCCTATAGAGGACCATGACAAGTATTGGATGTGATAGGGGATGTAGATGGACCCTCCTATGTTATTGAGATACCTCCACATTTGCATACCTACCTGGTGTTCCACGCGTCAAAGCTCTTACCTTGTGTAACTAACGAACTGTTTCTTAGTTGAAGGTCGACAATTCCTCCAAGTATGGATAAGAAATTTGATGTTGATAAGATCATTGTTGAAAGTACTATCCAGACTAGACGCAGAGGTAGACCTCAGCGACAATATAAAGTCAAATTTATATATCAAGATTCAGCTGAAGACCGTTGGTTTACTAGGGAAAAGCTAATTAAAACTGCACCGAACATAGTACGTTACTGTGAAAGAGCAAGTAGAGGTGTCAATATTGTGGACAAATAAGGGTTTCTCATAGGACTTCGAAATTAGGTCGGCGAGAGTAAAAGGGTCTTTACGAATTAAACCCCAGATGAATGCCCCAACAGCGAGGGCCCCTGTCGGCCATAACTTAAATTCATGAGCAGCAACCCAAAAGTCAAAGTTCCTAAGGCAAATGTCGCATCCATAATGAAATGAAAAGTCGTTTTGAACAGTCACAAACAGGTCCTGCTCGAACAGGTATTGGACACAGTTTTCAAGACTGAGTTAGGGTTATGTCTCCTTGATGGAAAGTCATGTCTGTTCGGCAATAAGTCATTCATATACCCCATTGGTTCCGTGGCTCCGTGCCGACAAATCACCTTCGCCGGAGGAATTCACCTCTCAAAGCGATAAGAGCAACTTGAACAAAGATCTTCATAAGTTGAGCAACTTTAACGGAGTGACAATTCCAAAGCCCTTCAATCACAGACTTGCGTGAATAACACCCGCAGACCGATCATACTTTCACTTATGCGAGAGACATTCATTCACTGTAATACAAAGGAGAAGCGACGAAGTACAAAGCGGTTGGAGTAATTCATTTTCTTAATCAGTGGGGAGGCGGAAACCCTCCTTGTTACCGGTCGGTCCGCACAGCTAGAATTGCATACATACGAACCCCCAGCCCTTCCAATGGGTCAGACGTACAGTCATCCGAAGGCTTTCAAGGCCTTAAAAAGTATACTAATAAAAAAAAAAAATGAAGGGCGGGTGTCGGGGAGCACCCACCCCACTGAAGAAAAAAAAAACGAAAAAAAAAAAAAACATATTTTTTTTTTCGGTCGGGGGCCGCCCTCCTCGTTGATTGATTGATTGATTGATTGATTGATTGATTTGATTGATTGATTGGTTGATTGATTAATTGATTGATTGATTGATAATCGATGATTGTTTGTTTGATTCAAATTGATTGATTGATTGATGATCGATGATTGCTTGTTTGATTGATTGATTTAATGGCAAATGATTGCCTGTTTGATTGATTGATCGTTCAAAAAAGAAAAAAAAAGAAAAAAAAACATGCACACATACACACAAACACACGCACACCTGCACACCCACGCACACACAGGCAGATATGCACGCGGACACACACACACACACACACACACACACACACACACACACACACACACACACACACACACACACACACAC
>BFEA01000092.1:3387554-3421143 GCA_003427395.1 Chara braunii
GAGAGAGAGAGAAAAAAAAAAAGAGAGAGAGAGAGAGAGAGAGAGAGAGAGAGAGAGAGAGAGAGAGAGAGAGAAGGGAAGAGAATTGGTAATTCCCCAACCTCGCGGCTAACCTCATGGTACTTCCATCGATAGAATGAGCAAAAGTTCTTTGCTGCAAAATCAAATGAATCTACCGCTAGGACATGGAAATACACACACACACACACACACACACACACACACACACACACACACACACACACGTACATGACGTCGTTGCCAAACGGCGGTACCGATGGCCCTGTACCACAAGAGGGCACAACCAGCTGTTTGACAACGGATGCCGGGTCCATTCAGACTACCTTAGACTGCCAAGAGCCTCATTTCTTGAGGGGGTGTGCTGCGACGCACGCTTTTGTGTTCACGTTCCCCATCGTCGGTGATCGGGTGTGGTGCGGCGAACATTCCTCCGCGGGACGAGCTGCTACTGGGAGCAACGGCCAAGCAAAGCGGCTACTATGCGAATTGGTGATCTGCTTCACACGACCGTGGTCCATTGTCCAGGTAACTGTCCCACCGTCTATGACAACTCTCTCTCGTTTGCTCGTCTTTGAATCGCTGGTCTGGAGACTGTAGTACTTGGGAAGGGTTTGTGCAAGTTGTTGATATTTATGATCGACAATCACGATCTTTCCTCTCCCTTTTTTTTGTTTGATGACGTCAACAAAGAGCGCGCACTGCATGTCCGTGGCTCGAAATGACCTCTCTATCCCCTTCTGCATGATGTGGTCGTCGTGTCCAATACGATAACTGACCGTCCGAGGTGCCCACAACATCAAGTGCATGAGGTGGTCGTCGTGCCCAACACGATAACCATTGCGAGGTGCCCACAGCATCCAGTGTATGAGGTGGTCGTCCAACGTGATAACTATTGCAAGTTGCCCACAACATGCAGTGCACGAGGTGGTCGTCGTGTCCAACACGATACCCAATGTGAGGTGCACAGAACATCCAGTGCATGAGGTGGTCGTCGTGTCCAACATGATAACCATTGCATCGTGTGGAAAAGGTTGTTGTCGAATCCAACCCGACAACCTAAAGGTGTTTTTCGTATCCAACTAACAATGGGCAAGGCATAAACAACCAGCCAAACAGTCACATTGTTGGGCACGTCTTCGGCTTCCTGTGACACCACTTCCCCCTGTGCATGTCATGGTCGTCGTGTCCAGCCCGATGACCGGGCGTGCAAGGTGTCCGGCTTCCGAGGACACCACTTCCCAGTGTACAAGCCGTGGTCGTCGTGTCGAACCCGATGATCGGGCGTGCAACGTGCCCAAAATATTAACTGCGTGAGGTGGTCGTCGTGTCCAACCCGATGACCTGTCGGGGATGAGGTTGTTGTCATATCCTTGCCGTAACCTGCCGTCGGCCCAAGTACCGAATAACATGGCCAACATGCACGTTGTAGGGCAGGACCTCTCCCGCTGTACCTTCTGTGATGCTTGTCGAAGATCGTGTTGCCAATCTTGATGCCTGATCTATATACCGCAGTGGTCGTGTCCAACCCGATAAGCACTCGGGAAAGGTGCCAACGCATCCTGTCTATGACGTTGTCCGGTGGGCATAGTGTCCGACACGTTGACTCATCTTCGCTGCATGCATTGTGTCATCGTGCCCGCACAACCACCTCCCAGCAGTTGTCGTGTCCTTCCATTCTAATGTCTGAATTCTGGTAAACAACTGTGGTCGTGACCAACTCGTTGACGTCGCCGTGAATGACTTACATCTGAATTTATTGCAGTCGTAAATGATTTGTCAAGCACTTCATACAACAGTCACTATACGATAGGTGCTTTGTGCAACAAATGTCGCCTTGAGAACCGTTTGTTGGCGAAAGGTGCCATATGCCACCTACAATAGACATTTCGGTCATCCTACTCTAGGACGACGGACTTTTTGCCACAATATTGTCCGTCGCAACAATCTTGAGTCTGCTCTCTACACTAGTGTTTTCGGTCATCTGAGTCGAGAACGACCGATTGTTTGGCACATACAGAGGGCGCCGGTGCCGAACTGTTACGGATGTCCATTGCTCACAAATAACGATTTTGGTGTATGGGTTGTGTCTCAGCAAACGTGTCTCGTCTCGACATCATGGAGCAGTGATGTCTCTCCTGTGTTGTCTTTGTTATGGATAGCAAATGACCGACTGCATGGCATATGTGCATGGTGGTCAGTCCCAAAAACTGAAGATTGCCTCAACCTGTATGGTGCCTAATCGAATGAGCGGCAAATGGAGGTCAAGCAATGACATTGCGTCTAGTGTAGTGTCTGGAAATAAAATCCTTCCTTGTTCGATGGAACGACGACCTTCGAACATGCCGTCCGTCTTAGGAAGTTGTCCCGTGTCCCCTGCAAGAGTGTTTTTGGTGGCCCGAACTTCGAACTGCCAACCGTTTGGCACATACGAAGGTTCTCAACACGAATTGTTACGACAACATGCCAATCTTGTGAGTACTCTCAAGAACTGGCTTACAAGGCGTTCCGACGTGGTTGTGTTCGACACGATTACAGTTACTGATGCCCGGCAGGTGGGCGGCGTGGTGTCTCAGGAAACGTGTCTTGTTTCGACGACATGGAGCACTAATGTCGCTCCTGTGTTGTTTTTGTTTTTGATACCGGACGATCGACTATATGGCATATGTGCGTGGTGCTCAGTTTCGAAGACTTACAGACTGCCTCACCCTATCAATTGCCTAATCCGGCATATATGCATGGTGGTCAGTACCCGAAGAGTGAAGACTGTCTCACACCATCTGGTGCCTAACCGAATGAGCGGCAAATGGAGGTTAAACTATGACATTGCTTCTAGTGTAGTGTCTGGAAACAACGGCCTTCCTTGTTCGATGGAACGACGGCCTCCGAGCATGCCTTCTGTCTTGGTCAACTGTCCCGTGTCCCTTATAATATTGTTTTTGGTGGTCCGGACTTCGAACTGCCGACTATTTCGCACATACGGAAGGTTCTCAACACGAACTATTACGACAACAAGCCAATGTTGTGGGTAGTCTCAAGAACTGGCTTACAAGGCGTTCCGACGTCGTCGTGTTCGACACAATTACAGTTACTGATGCCCGACAGGTGGACGGTGTGGTGTCTCAGGAAACGTGTCTCGTTTCGACCACATGGAGCAGTAATGTCTCTCCTGTGTTGTTTCTGTTTTGGATAGCAGACGATCGATTATATGGCATATGTGCATGGTGGTCAGTTCCGAAGACTTAAGATTGCCTCACCCTATCAGTTGCCTAACCTGGCATATGTGCACGGTGGTGTCCCGAAGACTGAAGACTGTCTCGCCTATCAGATGCCTAACCTGTCATATGCGCATGGTGGTCAGTCCCGGTGTTGAGCGTATCGGTCCGACACCGCACGGGGCAGCGCGGGACCCTCCAGACCACGTCACGCAGGAGTTGATCTAAATCCTCGTCGCGAATATACATGGAGCTTTCGCAAGCCGCTCCGGCCGAGTGCGCCAACCATACCTCTCGAGAGCCCCTACGACAGGACAGGGCCTACGCGAGGCACGACTTACCTCCACCTTACGGGAGTTGTCACCTCCCTTCGGTGGGCGTATCTCCGCCGAGATACCAGTCCACAGTACGAAAGTTGCTCAGTTGCAATCGCAGAGGTGGACCAGCCGAGGGCGTTTCTCGTTCACTGTAGCATAGGGGGTACGCGCGGTATTACGCCTCTATCGAACCCGCACGCTAATCGGCATCTTGGGGGGCCGAAGTCCCAAATGCGACCTGTCGTCGGTCGACTAGGACGCATCCCACACACCACGCGCACATCACACAAAAAACACATACATGCATACGTATACATACACAAAATGACACTGAACAAACAACACGACAATACTCTTAGTCCCTTAGTAGTCATCTCATAACTCTCCGATGCGGAAATCGGATAGGCGTCGCGCGCGAGACTTAGTATAAAACCGCGCGGACGCAGGGCTAACTCATATCAATTCACAATGCAAGCATATGCAAGCAATCGCAATGATGACGTACTATGTAGTACCCATACTCATGCGGTCCTCGTTAATCTCGACGGTCGCATTCGAAACTCAAGTGTCGGATGACACGAGCCTTGCGGGTTAATCTCTCGACGCTGGACAACGGCCAAGTGCGGTTGAGAACCACACCCTCTTCTGCTCCCTGCGGAGAGTGGGTGGTACAAAGGTTCATACCTGTGGTGGCGATCATCTCTTATGGCCCTGGAGACCACCTCCATCACCTTGGTCTTGGAGATAAGTCAAGGGGTTTGACTTTGACGGCTGCCACGAACTACAACGTCCAACTATAAAATTCTAAAAAGCAAAGGATAACAGGGGATATCCCTCTTCTCTCAAACACACGATCTGTTTACCCTTTACGCGCGGTCACAGTAAGCCGCACGAAACACTCAAGACATATGTATTTACATATATACATATATAGGGTTATAAATATGTGACGATCACTTCTCACAATCGCAGTGGGGCTCCTCTCAGCCATATATATATGCATGTGAGCGCAGGAAGTCAAATCCAAAGTCCGAATCACCAAACATACCTGCAATCACATCAAACATTCAACGAAAAGTCCATGCACCACATGAGGTCAAATTCAACCATTCTCTGCACTCACACCCCTTACTTTTAGCCATACAAGCCTCACTCTTGTGCGACTCCTCAAAATCTAGGCTACCAGCCGGGCCGCCCGGGTCCCGGGTGGCCAGCCCGTGCAAGGACGTCCCAGCAAAAAAAAAAAAAAAAAAACCAAAAAATCCAAAACAAAAAAAAGTTATGCAAAAAAATAAACTGAACAACTTTTGACCTAGGGTCACATCGAAATTCTTCACCAAAATTAAAATAACAATTAAAAATTAAAAATAATGTTTTTATTTTTATTTTTTTTGTCCAGCCGGGCAAGTGACCCCGGGCCACTCTGGTAGCCTAGCTCAAAATAAAATACTCAGTATTTTTCTGTAAATGACCATTCAAATAAAGTCCGGGTGAAAACACAACAAAACAGTTCAAATCACAAGGCTAAAGCCTTTAGGTTGAGTGGCATGAGTGGATTGGAGTTGAATCGTAAACCGACGAATCGGCAACCGACCTATTATCAGTGATAAAAGAAGATGATCCTCGTAGGATCAACCTGAATCTAGCCCAAATCATGAATCAATCGAGAAGACCTGTAACACAAAACAGGTCAATCCCCAAGCTAAGGTCATAAGTGTATGGAGAATACAACTCCATAACACACTCTCACCCATAACCCTTCTACAAACTAAGCCTAGGTCTAGCTCTAAGCAAGTGCCCAAAGAAAGGTAAACCCTCGCAGAGTCTCCTCTGTATAGAGTGGATTGCAAGAATCGCCACCTGTCAAAATATAATCTAACTCCTTTAAACTAAGAAAATTTTGGCAGCGCTTCTTTCCAGAAATTATACAAAGCTAAGTTCAGAATCTACAGTGACTTTGACTTTTCAAAGTCTAATTTTGTCTTACTCCCTGAATTAGCAAAAATTTGGGCAACTGTCCCTTTATAAAAGAAGATGTTCCAGATTTTTACTAAACCAAAAAGTCAGAAAAGTTAGACCCTAAAAAAGACAAAGTCTGACTAACTCCTTGGTTTTGTAGAAATTTCGGCAGCGCTTCCCGTAGAGAAAGTGGCTTACCAAGATTTATACAAGGCTAAGTATAACAAAAGATCCCAGAAAATGCAGAAATTCACTTAAGTAAAAAAACTTAGCTCATAAAATGCAGGAATTGAAACTAACTCCTATGGCTCTAGCACGTGGCGAGCAACTAAAGCAACTACCTATCAACCCGAAACTTAGACTAAGTAGTAGCCTCACTTAGTCACATGCAGGCCAAGCCACAAAGGTAAGTACTCTCACTATCTTTGAGTAAACTTAACAAACAGTAGTGCATAGTCTTTCAATGATTTATCCCCTTTATACCCAGCTTACATAAGGCATAAAGCTAGACCACCCAAACTTATGGAACATGTCTAGATCAGCCATAGAGTATACACAAACACAGGGCACAACAACTTTTCTTTTCTTTGAGCATATGACTAGGTCACCCTAGTCGCCCTGAACTGTTTAAATATCCAAGATTTATATAATTATCTTCACTTAGTCTTTTGAGGTAGCATATAACTGAACCGATCATCTTCAGCTCAAGATTCAGTCTGCCTCTTCTTACCACAAGTTTATTCTTAATTAGTACTCTCTTCAGTTGGTGATAGGCTATAGTTAGACCACCCAAACTTGTGGAACGCTGTCTGACTAGCCTGTTCATAGATAGAATAATAATAAAGTATAGTCAAATTATATCATTTTGGTTCCAACTTGTGCGTGGCATTGGACCAAGACCACCCAAACTTATCGAACATGTCTTGGTCCTCAGCCTGATTCATTTCTCTCAAAGCCAAGGCAAAAAGAAATCGACAGAAACCCAAAGGAAACAAGGTCGCCAGACTACCCAAACGTATGGATTTGGCTGACTCTTGAAAAGTCAACCACAGTCAACCCTCACAAGTCAGAGCAACCAAACCATCCAAACTTATGGAACATGTCTGGTTCTCCAGGCAACTCAAAAATAAAACATAGCACTGAGCCTTCCCAAACTTATGGAACTGGCCTAGCCCTTAGTTGACCCAGTCAAACTTCATGCAAAACTACCATTCTCCCGCCCTTCCCCCAGATGCAACCCCACAATCTGCTTTCAGTCAAAGACAGAAGTTGAAACTCACATTATGCATGCGATCCTTTACTTAGTCTGGTTATGTCCTGAAGAGAAAACAAAAATCATAAGGCCACACATGCATACGCCAATCAGACTACGGGGGAATAGGCAAACATGGGTGTAGTGGGTTATACAGATAGAGATAGTTTACCTGATGGTTCCCTGCCTCCAGAACCTCGCCTAGGTTCCGACAGAGCTCCCGCAATCGGTGGGCTGACTCCCCACAGAGTCTTGTTGTGGTCCTACGGGTTGCAATCCCTCCTGCCGCCTTCCTCTCAGAACTGGATTAGACTTAGAGTAAGAAAGGCAGAAGATAGGGGTTTCAGACTCTCGAGATGCAAGAAGGGGACAACTCAACTCTCAGGAGAGGGCCTTGATACCTTTATTCGCCTGAGGGTCCCGCAATGGCAACCAATGTTACAGCTTGTTCGACTTTTGATGCCGAACTGCTGAAATCAATCCACTGACGACCTCCCAAATCGCAGCACTAACCCCCTACCCGTCAAGCCTGATCATTCCTCTGAATCCCAGCAACTCCACTTAGCCCAATTGTCGCTGCTTCACAGCCTGTATCAGTCTTTAAACGTAGCAGAAGTATACAGCGGCGGCCAACAGCGATATGCCGTAATATGCAGCTGTCAGCAGCCGCTTGCAACAGTTTGTGCATAGTCAGGGGGAGCTGCAAATGTGCACAGTCAACAAAACAGTCCGCAACCGTATGCAGCAATCAGCCGCAATATACAGCAGTGGGCAACAATATGCCCGCAGCAGTTCGTCACAGCTAGCCAGCAGCGCCATGCTGCTCATCAATCACAACCACCTTCAGCGAGTACAGCAGTTGCTGCAAATAGCAACACTACGGAGGCAACCTGTGGCTTTACACAGCAGCAGAGCAACACCCTGGCCCGCAATCGCATCTACCGTTCCACTCACTTATTCAGTCTGTTGAGCAGGCCAGTAGTGCGTCATCTAGCGGGCGAGCGTACAGCTCTGCAACTCCTTCTGGCTCGCTATTCCGGTTTAGAGAAATGAGTGTGCACCATCTAACAACCAAGGCTCCTCCCTGCCGTTCGTTCGTCACTCCTTCGCATTGACCAACCGGTGAGCCTCCAACTTTGCGGCTCACTCCTTATTACTCCGGTTGATGGGACGAGCGGCACACCATCCAATAGGTAAGTCTGCGCTCCCTCAGTTCTTCCTTGATTGTCTTGCTCCGCACCACACAGACCTCATTTTCCCCTGCAACAACGAGTCTGTGAGCAGATACGTCCTCTCTTCCTCTCCCTCTAGTGCAAGCGTCCTCCTCTGCATGTTCAGACTCAGTCTTTTTCACTACAGAACGCGGCTAACCCATGGTGATCTCACTGACAGACCTTTCTCCCTCTCTCTCAATCGGTCGCCTTCTTTTCGACGTGTCCAGCTCTCCTTGACTACTCCGCTCCTGCGTTTAAGTGCTCTTGGATCGAAACCCGTCCATCTTTGTTTACTCCACTGCCTTTTTCTATACCCCGTGCGCTCGCGCTACCCTTCACATCCGTACGGCCTTCCTTCTCCATAACTCCTATCCTACTAATCCTTTAGCAAAAATAACCTTACGAATAGAATCGCCCGAGCCCAAAACATTTAGAATAAGTTTTTATTCGCCCGTTTCTATAGTGGAAACAGACGCTCCTCCACTTCGCCTCACACACCTTCACCATTACTCGTTTTCCTTCTCTGTATGCATCTCACCTGCATCTTGTACGGTATGCTGACTGAGTTCGACCAGTTTTGGTTGGCCCCATCCCCCCTCTCTCTCTCTGGCGCAGTCTCCTCGTTGCCTATCCCCCATCGTTAATCGTGCGCGCCGCTCCTTCTTTGCTGCGCCCTGCTTAACTCCCCCATACTCTGCTTTGTCGCCCATACCCCGCATGTACCTGTCGCAGAATCCCGTATGGGTTCACTCCCTGTTCACTTCTCGTTTCCTCCATAATTCCTCGCAGCTCTCCTCTCTACGACCGTTCATCATACTAACCCACTGCCAAAACTAACGGTAGATTCAGGTTCGCCTTCGTTCAAAAAACGCAGAATCGGCTCTTACTTAACTGAAATCCGTCACAAAACAGGGACGCTACATCATTTTTGCCTTCGTCATCTCTTCTCCCGCCATTCTTACGCGCACCATTTCCTCCTACTAACTCTTAATACACTAACTTTTATACTAATCCGAAAACCCCCCGTTTCCACTCATCATTCGCCCGATTACGTGAAGGATGGAGCGAGCTATCATCCTCCAGTTGCGCCCAACTTACCTCCTACCATCTCTCCGTGCACTCCTTTTCTCACTAACCCTCTGATCTAGTAACCTAACACCAAAACTAACTTCTTCATGTGATTCGTCCGCCTCAAAATCCTCGGATTCGGCTCTTGGCTTGCCTGAATCCGTTGAGGGTTGAGTGCGTTATGCACTTTTCACCCCGTCAGCTCCCATCCCCCTTTGCTGCCATCTTCGCTCCTTCCCCGTCTCAACTTGCGATTGTATCCGGTCGCGGATTGCATCCGCGTGCATTCGCCTTTCCTATGCCCGCTATCTGCCTTTGCCCTGTCGGACCTCGACTACGTGATACAGAGGGGCTGTCGAGCGCTCCGCTATCTATCTTGTATTGCGCTGCTAACGCTGCTCAACCGTCCCCGTCGCTTTTCTCCTTGTCTAAACCTTGTCGGTATCAGCCTCCCCTTCACAGCTCTCAATCCCGTAGTTGCGAGGCAGCGCCGCTTACCAGCCCGCTCGCTATTCTTTGGGCGGTCCAACAAGCTTGTACCACCCGGAGAGGCATATGTCGTCGCTGCAAACGCAAACTCTGACTTAGAGGTGCTCGGTCGTAGTCCCGCGCACGGTACTACCAGCCACCCCGCCTTGTACCCAAGCCCCGTCGTGCCACTCGCACGGTGCTGCTACGGGCCTCCACCGAGTTTGCCCTGGCCCGTTCTCCTCAGGCGAAGTTCCCTACCGCCTCGGACTCCCAGCGGGCAAGCCCCACACAGTCTGCTGAACATTGTGTCGATGGCGTCGGCCTGTTGCAAGCCCAGGCACAGGTCTGAATGGGCCGGGCCCGGTCCTGGTGGCAGTAGCAAATGTCGGTCTGAGACTTCAAAACCCGAGGTAAAAAGAATCCCGTGGGCGCAGCCCAAGCAGTGCACCACGATGTGCTCTTTCACAGTGCCCCGGGTCGCTCCGCCCAAGCACAACCTACTCTTCTTCGGGCCCCGGCGGGCGTGCTCACACTCAAGCCTCTTACGACAAGTAGCGGTCGGCAGGCCGTGCGCCCGCAGCAAAGTGAGGGAAGCCACGGCCACGGACCCCGCCACTCCTAAGCACGGGCAAAAATAAAGAGGGTTTATCGGTGTCCCGAACACACCAAAATCCTTATCTCCATCAAATCAAGGTACTCGCTTAAGGTCCTCGACTGTCGTGATGGCTTCTAGACTCTCGTCATCACGTCTAAGTCAAAGAACACCGGAGCAGAATAATGATACAACAGTAAAATAAAAATATTTCGAAACTTTTAACCGCTACTCTGACGCCGCCGACGGCGAAACCAAAGGGGAAGTAGCCCTGCCAGGCCCTCAACCCCTCAGTCCCTCCACGCTACTCTGATATTCCCCCGTCGTCGCAGCTTGATCTCGATCCCTGAATCTCTTATATGAAAGTCTGACGTTGTAACCGCTAAGGCTAGGCCCAAGACAGGGTCTGGTTCTGACGAACATCTAAATAAATCGATACTGCGCGACACGCGGGCCTACTGAAAACACTTCAAAACCTCCTCGTTGTCGATGTCGTTCTCCGTACGTACGCATAGGTCACAGGCAAGCACATCAATCAACGAGACACGATCCGTTTAATCTTACTCAGAAAAATAAATATATGGTTGGCGTCCACGCCGGCTCTTGAGTCATCAAGGATAAACGGAGATCACGCGCGCCTTAAGTCTGCGCGCCCACACACTCTCTGCTATAGTCAACCAACCAGTCAATGTAAATCACAAACGCAGTCGCGCCTCACGCGTAATACTTAATCTTTAACCCAAACTTATTTTATGTCCCTTGCAAAAAACCAAGGCGGATACCCTTGTAAGGGTATTCGCACCGACACTGAAGACTGAAGACTGCCTCACCCTGTCAGGTGCCTAACCGCAGGAGCGGCAAATGGTGGATAAACAATGACATTGTGTCTGTGTAGTATCTGGAAACCACGGTCTTCCATGTTCGAGGGAACGACAGCCTTCGAGGACACCTTCCATCTGGGGAAGTTGTCGCGTGTCCCCTACAATAGTGCTTTTGGTGGTCCAGGTTTCGAACTACGGACTGTTTGGCACATACGGACGGTTCTCAGCACGAACTGTCATGACAGCATGCCAATGTTGTGGTTAGTCGCAAGCATTGGAAGATCCATAGCCTGTTGCTCTGGAAAGGGTCCATTCACATTTCTTAATCAATGTTAATGATATATGTCTGTCGTCAAACTTCTGGCGACTGTATCGTCATGAATTTCAAAGATTATGTTGTTGTTTTTTCAGTTTTTTGTCTTCACAAAAAATTGCTGCCTCGATTCAGTGTTCCCCATTCGGTATCCGACTCATGCGCTCGGTGAATAATAACCCTTCGTTATATACGTCTCAAAAAATAAGGTGTTTTCGCCGTCACTATATTAACCAACTTATTTATCCTTGCAGACTCATTATGCCTTGCGACACTTCATATCGGAGAGCTGAATATCGAGCGCTGGCAAGTATGGACTGCGTGGCGTCTAACACATTACTGGATGAGAATTGTCATGCGGATATGCACGACCTCGCTATGTGCTCTCCAAATTCCAAAGATGTAATTCGTGACAATATTTTCACCTTCAACACACTTGCTCGTAAGAGGATGAGAGAGTTTGAATTCGATGTTGCTACTTGCGAGAGCATCTCCCCTGCCGTTCAACGCCCACGACCGACACTATCACCCGAATCCGATAATACAGGTCATAAAGCTGACGACTGCGATGCTTACAGGTCCACATCTGATGAAGACCGCATCGTCTGGGTGCCCAGAGATTCAGTCCGGGATCCTGAACATAATTTTTCCCACCATTGTCTTGACTTTCGACTTGCCGGAGAAGATTTGACCTCATATGAGGAGAGGGAAGACGATGGGCGCTCGATTGCTCCAATTCCTTCTAGTGTCAATAGTTCTCCTGATAAAGACAATCATTCATGCAATGACGATGTCAGCAACTCTGATCATTGTCAACGAAATCATGACGACAGTCATGACGTTGTTTCAGATTTTGCTGAAATGTTTCCACAAAGATTATCATCAGAAAAACGTTCGTATACTTATCGAAGGAGAATGTGGAGATCAAACAACGCTTTGGAGTCCGTTCATCGGAAGTTGACCAGGAAAGCGTTGGCAAACATTCGTGGGAAATATTGTTGTAGACGAGAATATTGTGCACACATGACCTTAGATGGCAGCAAAGTTGTTCGGAGTGCATATTACTCCAAGGACCATACAAGCAGAGATGCGTGGTGGATTGAAACTTTGAAACGGTTTACATTTGTAGAAGACGGCAAAGAGATTGTGCAACCAATTGTGGGGAAACGAAAGGTATGCATTAGTGCATGGTACTTCACATTAGGTGTATGTAGAAATACATTTATAAAAAAAACGGATGACCTTGTCGAAAGGTCATGTCATGCCAAAGCATGGCAGCATGAAGACGAGAAATGGAGAATCGAGGGTGGCTTTAAGATTGTCCGCCTGTTAGAATAAGATGGACGTTTACAAATTGTTGAAGACACAATATGACAACATGGAGGTTCCAATTGTTTCTCTCTCGGTGTTTTACAACATGTGAAGAAGACACTTCTGACATGCAAAATTTTATGATATTGATCAAAATTTTGCGAAACGTGAAAAGTGTGTGGAATATAAGGAGTCTATCAATTCTGCAAAATACACACGATTGCATGAACATTTTGTTTTTTTGCGTGACAAGCATTTGGACCTTCAACTCCAGCATCGGGTGGCTTACGAGGTGTAGAAGGATGAATCGAAAAGCCTGGTCACAAACAGTTTGTGCATCAACATTGATGGCATGGACCAAAGTAAGACCAGTATTCCACATTCCAATGGAGAAAACATATCAAAAGCATTTGTTAATGTTCCAATGTTGAAGACGAACTTGACAATCATCATCGCACACGGACGTTCTCCGTCTGTCCACGTTCACACGTGGTTTCCTTGCTACCCACAGGACTCGAATGTTGTTGTTTCGTCCATCATAAAAGTCCCCTGTGACGTTCAGGCGTCAAGTGGCTTGCCTCCAACACTCATGATACAAGCGGATAATTGTTGGAGAGAGAAAAAGAATAGATATATGTTAGCGTTAGCCACAACTTTGGTGAAATTCGGTTTCTTCAAAGAGGTTGAGTTCGGCTTCATGCTAGTAGGGCACACACACACAGATGTCGATGCCACTTTTAGTCAATTTTCTCGCAAGTTGAAAATGCGTGATGCATACACTATGACGGATCTCTTTAACATTATTGTTCGCTCGCAAATTGATCGTCCGTCATGTACGTTCATGAACAAAATTACGGATTAGAGAAGTGTTGTGACACCATTTTCAGTGAAGAGGTTGACAGGTCACACTCGTCCACATGTGTTTAGATTTTTTATGGAAAATGATAACCCTGTGTTCTAGTGGAAGGAGTATTGTACGAGTCCTGAGTGGTCTTCGCCAGTTTATTCTTTTAAGAGAGATGCGAACAAAAGATATGCAGGACCGCAATGGTCAATTCTGCCAATGCCTGTCACACTTGATCGAAATCACAATGATTTTGTTTCAGGTGTTGAAGGCGTGAAGACATTTGTTGATTGGTTACAAAACAAACAACACGAGTGGGTTGGAATGAAGGATGAGATAAATTTTTCGAAGGAAAGTGCACTGTTATACTGGAAAGAGTTTTTAGAAACAATTGGAGATCAATACGAGTCTGGATCTCGAAGGTCGTCGCTCCAGGCTGGCTTCTATCCGTCAATGGAAGAAATTGTGAAGAATGTTTCACATGACATTGATATTGCTTTCCTCATGAAAAATGACGAGAACAAAGAGTCACTTTTCATAGGACCCGCTAATGAGCATCCCAAACCAGAGTTAAACCCATTGACAGATGTTGAAAAGGGTCAATTTATTCTCTTACGTCCTTCACAAAATGATATTGACGAAGGCGTTCATGTGTGGATGGGAAGAGTTGTTTCCACTATTGACATCGACGTCAGATCACTGACTTTCAACCACGTCCTCATTGAATATTGGGTGTCACAACCTGTCGTGAAATGTCTCGCTGTGCAATATACGAATGTGTGGAAGAAGACATGGAAGAAGGACAAAACGTCATTTGAGCAATGGCAGTATGCAAACTGTATTTTGTGGAGGTGGACGTCAAAAAGTTCGCGCTTGGAGAACGGACTGCACATTCCAAAATTAGCCAGAGAAAAAGTTATGGCATGCCGTGCTCTTCCTGATGATGAAGAACGTTAGCGTTCCTGATGATGAATAACTTTAGCCTTAATTTTATCTCATTCCAATATTGTTTGAACCGTATTTTAGTGTTTCACAGAATGGTCCAACCATTTTCGACCACAGGATGGCCGCTCAGTGAGATCGTATGGGGAAGAAACATGTGGAGTGAGATTGGGGCGATATTTTTTAATTCTGAAGTTGTTTTTCAGGATTCAATAGTCAGTGTCCGAGGTATGGATGTCGAGCCACACAATTGGGAACATTGTCATCGGCAGTCTCTCTACGTTTGTAGTCGTCGGTGCTGCGGGTCGGAAATGTACCCACGAGAGGTGCTCACATCATTCTCACAGTTGCATTACTCTTCAGTGAAAGTCTACTACAATAATTAGAAGGTCATGACATTATTTTTTGCAGCGGCATGCATCCAAGGACGTTGCAAGTGTCATTCCTTATTCATAACGACTATTTTGCAAGTGCAAGCACGACCAGTGCTGATAACGTTGATCTGCGACAACTAGCAGAATTTTGGAGAGCGATTAGAGAACAACTGATGTTGAAAATATTAGCAGATGACCTTGTTGACACGACAATCAAATATGTGCGACATCTCCTGTGGCGGGAATATGAGAGCATAGAAGCGCATGTAGAATACAGGGACATTGCACATCATGAACAAATGATACCACTATTTTAGAAAATTTGACAATTTACAATAGACGATAGTTAACTTATTATGATGGCAAAATATTTCGTTTACTGCAAACCAGATAGAACAAGAGTTACTGAATACAGAGGTTCTAACTGTTCGGATATCAAACAAGAGTTACTTTAAATTAAGCAATGCGGTTCTTTTTTAAGTGATAATGCTTGAAGATGTAGGGGAACCCTGTACATTATGGACAAAATGTTATCACTATTTTGAAAATTTGAACAATTTACAATTATGGAACTTAAAGTTAACTTAACTAAGTCGAAAGTATGATGGCAAAAGGTTCGAATCTTTTACAGCAAATAGGGGTGTTGTCTGTCGGGGAGTCTTGCACTCTGCTTAGTGATGTAAGGGGCGGAGACCCTTTTGCAAGGCATATGACGGTGACCCCTTTGCGCAGCATATTATGAACCTTTCAAACACAGATTTTCGTTTGCGGTATTCATGTATTATTATGACTGTTAAGAAGAAGTTTTCTTTTGTTAACAGTATGGACTGTTTGTCGCTCAATTTTTCGTCATTGTATTTTTTATATATCGAAAATATTATCGGGACCTTTCATAAATGTCATTAACGTCTGTTTTGTCGAATATTTGATAATTTAGGTATATTCACTTTTCGTAAAATAATTCATTTTTAACGAAAACATCATTTCTTGTTCATTAATACATTATTATTACATTTCATTCATAATAAACAAGAAGAGGTAATTTTGTGAAGTCGATGGTGATGGCAAGAGGAGGAGCAAGATGACATTGGTTCAAGCTTGTGTTCTTGTCCTTTTCTTCTTTTTCTTCTTGTTCTTTTTCTTTTTCTTTTGTTTTTTTTCATTCTTCTTCTCTCTGATCTTGTTTCACTTCTCCGTCAAGTAGAGTTGTGATGAATGACATTGTCTCATATTTGTCTTACATCATGAAATGAATAAGATCATAGCAATTTGGTCTCGAGCTTAGCCTTAAATGGTGGAAAGAGGTGATCAAGTTGCCTTAACCGTAATCCGAGTTAATCGGGGCAAAGTAGTCTCGAACTAGAGATGAACTGAGTTAAAGCGGGGTGACAAGAAGATTGGTTGTAGACCAAACCTTGAATCCAAGTTAGGGTTTAAGTGGATAAGATCGGTGTGGGGTGTAAGACAAAACTTAGGGTGATGAGATGGAGGCGGAAGAGAGATTTTGAGGTGCAATGGAGAGTAGAGGCTCGGAAGGACAATCACCCACGGTGAGCTCCGATAGCAAATTAACATTTAATTGTCGTAAGACTCGTACATTGTTAAGTTCATCTAGACCGCTGTCATTTGGCATCGCTTTCTAATCCATTAGTTGTTTGGGTGGAAAGGTGAAGGTGTTTCGTATGGACATTTTGACATCGAGAACTAGCACATGACCATTCCCGGTCGCATCAATACCCTACATAGAGCCCACGGGTCATTGGTTTGCACAACATGATAGATTTATATGTTACCTATGGAAGAAAACTAAGGTCCAAGGTACGAAACACGACAGGAAAGGAAGTCATTGCTTGGGTGCAGAAGAAACATGTTTTTTCAGAGAATGAAGAAAGGGGAGAAAACATTAAAGAAGGAAAGGGGGAGGAGGTTCCAACTAGGGTCGTTATTGATTTGTACTTCTTCGTAAGGTGGTTTCATTGATGGGTATGGATATCGCATTGGAATTCGTCGTGTTGTGTCACTCCAGTGCTCCTCCTCTGTACTTGGATAAATCTCATCTCGTTTGCATCGCCATGCTGGCAGTGTCTCGTGGAGCGATGATCGATGTGGAACTTGCAGTCCTACATACACAATGCACAACAACAACGTCAACATATGTTGGTGATCTATAACAAAGATGAACGTATTACCGTAGATATGGTTGAAAGTGTTGGATTCCTCGGACCACTATTAAGTATTCAGCTTGCACGCCTCATAATTACAATGTGTTTGGTTCAACCTCTTCAAAACATACTTAATAACGTATTCCTTGTCATTACCACCCACTTGCATCAAGACCATTGAAATCGCTTAGGGCTGCCAATTTATCTGATGTGTGTATTGTCTTGTCCTCTAGTGCTATGCCAAGATTTGAACTGTACTCGGCACGTGTTTAACCTCCTCGAAAAGTCACCTCACATTCTGAAACTCTAATGAGTTTTTTTTTTTTTTTTTACAAGATGTTTGAGGGGCTTAACTACCCTTGCGAACCCATGAATAAACCTTTGGTAGTATAAAGTTAGACCTGAAGGACTTATACTTAGGTCAGTGTCCTTAGTATTAGGGCTTCCATAACAACTTCTACCTTCATCAAATCCGATTCCAACCTCTCGATTGTTACTGTGTACCCAAAAAAAAAATTATTATAGAAAGAATTGTATGTTCTTTAAGATCGTTTTGAACCCATTATCCTTCAATACATGCAAGAGTCATTCCACATGTTTCACATAATAGAAAAAAAGTTTTGAAAAAACAAAAAAAGTCATCCATATACACAAGCATACAAAAATTAATCAGAATTAGGCCAATTGTTTTTTTATAACATATTCAATGAAAACCATATGCATGGTCCGTTGAAAAGTAGTCATGGCATTGAAGATTTTTGTGCGATAGATCTACTACTAAGTTTCATTAAGCAACACAAAGGTTATTTGAAGTTTGTTTTCTTTGTTGATAGAGACCTTGATGAAATCCGATACGGATGTTGAACTCCGTAAAAACGTAAGCGACTCTGATTGCATCCAATATATCATTTATGCGGGGTAAGGGAAAAAAATCCTTAACCTTGATGGTGTTTGATTTCGGATAGTCAATGCACTGTCAATGCAGATTCTAATCGTGCGATTTTTCCTTGAGACTAAGACCACCATTAAGGATTTGTGTTATTATGAAGGTTCGCAGTATCCTAGCCGCTCAAAATCTAGTGTCAATCGTCATTCTTTAGTGAATAATATTGTAGTTGGTGATGTATTACTCAAAATTTAAAATCAAATTATATATTTTAATTGGGTTGGCAGTCTGATACCATAACCATGGATACTAACAACTTTCACGTACCCTTATGCGAAGTTTTCTTACATGCACAGGGAAAATTGTGACAAATAACCATTGTGGTTTCTAAGGGTTCTTCAGTAAATTGAGTAGTGATTTAACTCAATGTAATGCCAACCTTGTTTTTGTCGATGTGACTATTAAAAATTATGTAAATATAAGTATAATTTATTTGTGTTTCAATATGTATGAACGATGAAAATTGTGCGATGAAGTGACAAATAATTTAAGCACTAATTCATTGCAACGTATTAATCAAAATTACATATATTCAAAGTTGTGTTTTCCTCATCGATTTCCGGTTCCACGTCTAACATTAGGCGAACTCCCGATCCGAGAGGAACTTCCCTCATACCAAATATAAGGTACCACAAACGATTTTAGTGTCAGAATGTGTTTCCATTCACGATTAAACGAACTGTTTTTTTTCTCGTTGGTTAGCAAGGGTCTAATTAGTGGGTCGGTCATCTTACCTAACCTTTGTAGAATCATTCTCACACTGGATCAGTTAAGTGATAGAGGAGGGGGGTCTTGAATCATTTACCATGGACGATGGGAAAACAATTCGTCATCACAGTATCGGTTTTTTGAGACGGTCGATTCATAACAAATGGGACCACTGAGGGTGAATCGGTTGTCTGAACAAATAAGATATCGTTTCGTTTTATCAACTGTCATACCATCTATTTCATGTCATTCAGCATTCCCTTCGACCTTCAAGACTACGAGACGTGACACTCATATATGAACAACGATTTACATAAAAATTATTTGTGGTTTGGGTTGCGCTACCGTCAACACCGCCATACTACTCTCAAAACATAGGTGCACATTAACCGCCACTTACTGCCACAAACTTTCAAGGGGCATATCGTAAGCCTCCACGTCGAGAGTTATGACATCGCACCAACTACGTACCCTGATGACTTTTATAGATACGTTTAGAATTCGCCCTTTACGTCATTTGTTTTTCTTTGTCACTGTCACATACAATACGTTTCGGAGAAACTGTATCTGACCGTCTCCCTTGGGTTGTTTCACTAACGTTCAAGATATAGTCACTGTCAACGAGTTGAATCAAGAACGGTGTCCGAGCAGAAACCCTTACAAGGGTATCTGCTCGAGTTTTTCGATGTCAGGCGCTGTCCGATTTTTTGTTAAATTAAGAGACTTGATGAGATTGATGTCTGCCATAAGTTTATTCGGACTAGCCTATAGCCTAGAGACTATAACTTTTTTTAACCTTAGTCCTGGCACATGCGGCGTCCGAAAATAATGGCAGTAGTCGGCAGTTTTTAGCATGGCTCAGCGGTACACAATTGTAGGAATGTTGAAGCTAAGACCTATCCGCCCTAAATCAACGATACACGGCTGTGATTCAGGGTTTAACATGGGGTTCAGAAGGGTGGCCGCATTTGTGCCGAGCGCGAAAATCACAGGATTAGACCTAATATATATATAGGGGTTTTGTCGTCGAGAATTGAACCAACGACGGTATGAAGGGGGCATGCGTCCTACCCTATAGGGATAGGCGCGCGCCTGACTCAAACAGTCGCGGATAGGCGAGGGGCACGCGGAGGATTGTTGGTTGTGTGCTGGATGTATGTTGGTCGTGAGCTGGTTGTTTTCCCCTTCATATTGAAGGGTTGTTCCTAGTGGGTGTGAAATAGGAGCTAGCCCAGTAGGATAACATGCCTGATTCTCACCCGGCGAATACCGAGATCGAGCCCGATGATGTCCTACGAGGGCTAGCTCCTTTCGGAGCTGCTCATCAAGACGAGCGTGAGGCATGGTCATTTTCAGCTGGGAGATCGCTAGATCTTACGGCCAAAAATGGTCGCGCGCCTACAGCATGGCCCTTGCGCGGAGGATAGCACGCAAAAATTGAGAAATGGTCCTTATTTTTTTTATTGCCCGATGGGAATCGAACTCGGGTTTTGCATGATGGAAAGAGGGGGGGCACCAACAAAGCCTCGCGTTGGCTACTATGGTCGTTGGCATAAGCCAAACGGCATCATTACTAGGAAAAAAAAAAAAAAAAAAAAGTAAAACGAAGCCTTTGTGTCTCACAGCTGGAAAACAAAAGTTTTTTTGATTGTGTGGGAGCAAGATGAGCTCCCACTCTCGTCTGACACGAATATTCGTGGCCACGAGATCTAAGCTCTCATGGCTCACGACACGTGGATGTGAGAAGCTGAAGGGAGTTGGAAAGGAGAGGGAAAGAGAGAGAAACGAGGGGCTGGGAGAGGGAGGACCTACCTCTTCAAACCTGCCAACTGCCCTCCCTGTTTTCAGGGGAATGGCAGCGGGAAATGAGGAAGGGGTTCTTGCATGCAACAACATACACCTGGCGAAGGTATGTGCCAGGTGCAGTATAATTAGAATTAATTTTGTTTTTATTTTTCTTTTGTTTTGTTTTCCTTATTCTCGTGAAGACACTTGTCCTCACGAGGTGCTACCTCTGGCAGAAACTGCCAAAGGTATCTGTCAGGCTCCTGTTTTTAAAGGGAGTCTGAAAAAATTGAGGAGTCATAGATGAAAAGGCTAAGTACAACCCTTTCCACGATGTATCTTCCCTGGGAATCGAGTCCAGATACATCAAACTGAAAGGGGTTGTATCTCTCCAACCCCTTATCAGAAAAATAAAAGAAAGCAGTTTTGAAAATGTCTGGACCTCAACTATGTGGTGAAATTCTGAGATAGTTGAGGAAAAGAAAGAAAAAGAAAATGAGGGCAGTTAAAAACTGCCCTCACTAAGGCTGTGGCTGTGGTGCGACCACAGTTAGCCCTTGATCTTGCCTTCGATTTTGCCTGAGGGCTGGAGTGACGTCCAGCCCTCCTCAGCGACTATAAAACAGGTGGTTGTCCCCAACTGCCGCACAAAAGCACTCGTGCTGCCAGTGTGTGACGAGCACACTTGAGTGTTGTTGGGTTGTTGGAGAAGCTGCCTAAGGCAATGTGGGAGAAGGTTGGAGGTCTGCAGCGGAGCACGAGAGGAGCAGGGCAGCCATAGTCGGGGTAGGGAGCACCATGCTCCACTTCCTGCTGGCTGGTGTTGGTCCAGTGGAGCGGCACTCGAAACTCTGTGGGACCAAGGCGGCACAGCAGGAGGCTGTTTCGGACCTGGATTTTGTCCAGGGCCCAAAATTTTATTAATTTGACGATGGTTTCCATCGACAACAGCGGGACATCAGGACTTCACTGGCAGTGGTACCGGCGGGCAGACCTCGGCAGGCTGTTTTACAACTTCTTAGAGGAAAAGTTGTCGAATATTTTTCGGTGTCACCAGCAACCACTTTTGCAGTGTAAAGCTATCGAAATTGGGTTTCGTCAGGCAACACTTAGTGGACGAAGAGTGCTGGATATTTTTGGTGCAACGAGGGACTCGTCGTCGACGTGAGTAAAGGAGGAAATTGCAGCGTGACTATTGCGGCGGTACGGCATGCGACACTAGAGGTATTGACAATAGTTGTGGGTTGGACCAGGCTTGTCAAGGCAGAGCAGCACGCCGTTTTTTTTTTTTTTTTGCGTTGGGGGGTAGCGAGGTCATCGGCATTGGCCTAGTGGGATCTTTTGGGACCAGCGAGGCATGTTAGTAGGACGGGCAGTGACGGCGGAATCAACATTCGCAGGTTTTATTTTTTTGTGAGACTTGATAGAAGCGGTGTTGGTGGGCGTTGTCTTCAGGAGCTGGAAGAAAGAGCGTGGGACCATATGGGACCACCAGGGACCAGTTGATACTGACGTGGGACTAGTGAACTTTATTTTTTGAGGATGTGTGCGGGTCGTCGTTTTCACACTTGGGGCTATTGCGTGTGGGATTTGCGGGTTTGGAATGGATTGGGACTAGCGGTTGGTCTGAGACTTGTCTCGGGACTGCAGTTTTCTTCCTCGACAAGTATATTTCTACTTGGCTTTCTTGAGTGAGCCAGAGCGTGTTCGTCGCCACTTCACTCAAGGTCAGTCAGTTGTTTCACTCAGATTCTTTTTCACACCTGTGTAAACTCACACTTTGCTTGACCCTGTTTGTTTGTAATATTAAAAAAAAAAGGTTGAGTGAAGCATGTGTGGTCATGTATGTGAAAAAGTGGGATATGACGGAAGCGTGGATTGCTGGATTTTATGGACTTGTTTTTTTTTTTTTTTTTTTTTTTTGCAGGTAGGTAGTAGAAGGATGCTTGCAAAGGAGATTGATTATGCCTATTTGAGAAAAGGAAAGGGATTGTCTTCCTTTTACTTCTCACCTGTTTGCATGCCAAAAATGATTCGTTGTTTTGAAAGAAGTTAATTTAATGTGCCACGTAAAATGAATTCGATTGAATTATGGCAGATAAGGTCAAATAGACTTAGCTTTTCCCGATGATTGACTCTTTCTACCCCGAATGACCTGATCCAACTATACTTGTCCAAATTATTATCATTCTCTATCACCTCTTACTTTTTTTTTTTTAAGTTACCTTGAGTTTAAAAAACAAGAACAATTAAAACCTACTTACGGTGAACACATTCTCTTTCTTTAGAAAGCATCTAAGGCGGGGGTTCGTTGGTTTAGGAGCCGACCCTGTTATCGACCCAGAGTGGACCGTTCTACGAGGGGGTACTACTTTGCCGATTCGGTGGAGACGGTCCGATTTCTAAGATCTGAGTCTTGTGCTCGGGCGAAGAGGAGGAGTACCCCAGACCACTTCCTAGAGGGAGAGGCATGCAACACTTCAAGCAATGCACCTGATTAAGAATCATCCGCAAAACAGTCTGTCATCCAAAAAGATTGGGAACGTATGGAGACGAGTGTGTGCATGCCTAATCTTAGGTCGGCGATAGGTGGAATGAATAACTTTGGTGGCGCATCTCATCAAGTCAAAATGAAGGTTGTCAGACTACCTTGTCGACTGCATCTATGTTATTGTCGAAAGCGAACTCCTCGTTGGTGGCTATATAATTTTTTTCGACCCGGAGCGGTCGGATTTTATTTTGATCTTGTGTGTTTGAATATATTATATGATGATTCAAATTCTTTCTATTATTTTTTCATATGGGATATACAATCCTATCGACTACGGCCGGTCCCTTTTGACATAATTATGTGTGGTTGTTAAAGGGACAAGGGGGTTTCACGCTTGGTTGAGATTGTTATTGTCAATCAGCGTACGCTTCGTACGTAGGAGATCAGCGTCCTAAGGAACGGACGACGTTCGGGTTCAATAGGCGTTTTAATCGCGCGTACCTATACTACAGCGAGCGAGCAAACGTCCTCAGTTGACCCAACTCTGCAATTGTATGTAAAAGTTTTCGCACGTGAGTCGGTAGCTCGGTAGGGACACGCCCCTAAGGGTGGTGACAGCTCCTTAGGGAAACAAGTTGTGCCCTGTGGGAACCTATCTTGTCGTAGGGGACCGCAAAAAATATAGTTGGCGCATCCGGCTAGAGCGGCGAAGGGACGATGCGACCTCGGTCGTCCCGACAGTTTGCGGTGTTAATTATGCATCATCCCTAGGTTATCTCTCGATTTAGTTTTTATTGAAACTCCTGCGTGACATGGTCGGGAGGGCTCCCGCCTCTTCGCGAGAAAAAGCAGGGGCCGATGCGCTCGACAACGGTTACCGTGGTTACTGAACTTTCTCAAATTCCATAGTCTTACTCAATAGTTTTTTATTTAAGCAAATGAGTCCGAAGCAAAACATCTCATCTTCCTAGAGGTTCATCAATAGTAATGATCATCATAATTTTACTTGTTGCTTCAAGTTTATCAAACAGTCCATTATCATGTGAGGGAATCCGATCTAGTTTGATATCCAGTACACCATGCTTACCTTTGCAACACTCTTCAAACTTGAATTGTCACCGTTTTTTCAGGTATTGTTTGATCAATCGCTTGTTAGTGGTCTCCAACATTAAGAGGAGGTATACGTTATTGGGGGGTAGAACCCTATGTCGAATGTCTTTAGTGCGTTCATAATATTTATTTAATCATCCTAATATCCTAGGACTCGGGTCAGTGGTTATTCAGCTTCATGTTTCCATGGGTTGGTGACCTTGTTGGATGACGCCTATTATCCCAGGTTCATCATTTCGGCTTACATGTATTCTAAAGGACCAATCGAGTAGGCAAAAAAGGAAGGGACACCAACCGAAGTGATCTCCATCACCGCTCCTACCCATCCCTAAATAGATGCCACTGAGATTGCCAAAGGTGGTTGAGATGCAATGGTTGGGCAAGACTATTGTACATGTGAGCTAAAAACAATTTTACAAGATGACCCACATGTTGACAACTTGGGGCTCAACCAGGGCAGGTGTAGGGACTTCCTTAGTAGCATGTGTCGAGGCGTAGTAGGGAACGTAGTTCCTCAAGCTCCACGTGAAGATGACCCATATGTTAACAACGGAGGGTCCAACTTGGATAGGGCCGTATACTCCATCAGCTGCAGGTGCCGAGATGTAGGGACCGCAGTTCTCCGGCCTCCACGTCGATGATGCCATACTGCTCGTTGATGTGTCCAACTTAGATAGCCT
The DNA here is from genome assembly GCA_003427395.1 of Chara braunii. Lineage (NCBI taxonomy): Eukaryota > Viridiplantae > Streptophyta > Charophyceae > Charales > Characeae > Chara > Chara braunii. Next base: position 3,412,148 of record BFEA01000092.1, read on the forward strand.
TTGTCCGTTTCTTCACCACCACTGTTAGCCTCTCCCTTATTAATTCCTTGAGTTTTTTTAGATTTGACCTTCAACCTACCAACTACAGTGACCTTGAAGAGGATTATTTGTGTCTCAGTTGTCTTGTTTGTCAGTTCTGTATTTAGCTTAAATCGTTGATGAAGGGTTTTTGTGGCTATGGCATAGTGATAATACTTTTATTCATTATCCGGAATGATTTTCAAACTCCTTTCATATTTACAAACATATATAATAGGCTGGTCCAGAATACAAGTCAGTAGGCCGACCTTGCGTCAAACCTTTTGACGGGTTATAATTCGTTAACGTATGAATGTTACTTAGGTAATTAATTGTTCACTATATGAAACATATGGTTTGTGCGTATGCTTGAGGATGAAGTGCAAACACATTTAGGGAGCCATGTCTTCAAGCCGATAAATGAAGCTTATTTTGAACGTTGTCGAACTTGTGTTAGGGTATTGCCCATATCAAGTATGGGTAGTTCATTCAATAGTGTCGGCATTCTTTTATGAAGATCTACATCTAACCACCCTTGCGATCTCAAGACTTCTTACTGAGTAAGTGGGTCAACTTGTTCGTCAATGAAGGAGGGAGCGACACATGGCAGAGGAACCAATATCAGTTAGTGTAACTGCCATAGAAATAGTAGGAGTAATAGAATCACTTCGTGGAACTTTTGCAAAATTATCCGCCATCAATTTGCTTCATTTATTCAAAGTTAGGTGACGTTGTGACACCATAATGAAAAAGTAAAAAAATCAACAGTTAGCCTTACGTTGGCATGTCTCAGCTTTGATACCAACCACACGCCCCGTACTACGTTCAACACTCCCTTTGGATCTACACAGATTAGAGTAGGGGCGTGACCGAGTATTTTAGGCAAGGTTGATATTCCAGGGCAATACTGAAAGTTATTACGTCAGTCAACGGGTTTAGGGGTCAGATAATTCAAACAAATAAGGAGACGGGTGAAATTGCAAAACGTACGAGCTGTCGTAACCGATACACAAGGACAGGTTTCTGGTGGTCATATCAAGTAAGACTTATGTTCGAAATAAAAAGTGGACAATAGGTCATGATGGGCCGACCTTTTTAGATCGTGGTATTCACTCGAATTCGAAAACGTTTGAAGGAGGGTCCACTCAGAAAAATGAGACATGAGAACACTTCAGCAGTATACATACCATACAACTGTTTTTTTAAAATTGTACGGCATTTTGATACCCATAACCAATCGACGCCGCAGATACGAGTGGTCAAACTAACAGACGTTCAATGTGGCGTATGTCAGTAATCGGGGTCACATCGTACTTTCTTAGTAAGGGAGGATGGCACGAGGGAAAGCAGAATAATCGATTAACATAAGCTCATCATTGCCAAATTGGTAGGCTTTGGGTGGGTCATATAAGTGAACTTAGTTTGTTCACAATAGAACACTCCTTACGTTCACATCGTAGTAGATGACATTTTTGTTTATTGCAAGGAACTCTGCAAGACTGTTATTTTTTAGCACAAGCATATACCCTTGTGAAGGCCCGACGAGGAAAAGTATTGACTTCATGCATGTATCATACATCCATTAATCTTTGTGTTAGGTGAGATCGAGAATCAAAATGAAGTTGTACTTTTGTAAAAAGAGAGAAAGGGGAGGAGCAGAGACAATCAACACTCACAAATTGCTTCAATCATACATAAGAGTCCACTTACATATGTTAAAGAAACATGTCGTTCGTGCACGTTGTCGGTGCGAATACCCTTACGAGGGTATCCGCCCTGGTTTTTGCAAGTGACAAAAAATAAGTTTGGTTTAAAGTCTGAGTACATCGCACAGGTCGTGGCTGTGTTTCGGCTAACTGAATGGTAGATTGAAAGTAGAGACTGTGTGAGCGCACAGACTTAAGGCGCGCGTGATCTCTCTTCTTGTTGATGATTGTAAAGCCGGTGTGGTTGCTGGTCAAAGTTTTGTTTTATATTTAAACTATGATTAAAAGATTTCGTCTTTTTATTGGTATGCTTGACCGCAGCATGTGCACTCGTACAGAGGACGACATTGGACACAATGTGGCTTTGAGTAGTGGTCAGAGTGTGCGAAGGAATAGACGTGCGGTGGGGGTAGGGCTTAACGGTCGTGGGTTTAGTTGATAGGCCAGGGGGAGGTTGTGGAACATTTCATTGGACCCACACACCGCATGGTAACCGTCTATATAGATGCGCGCAAGTGCTAGACTCAACCTTGGGCCAATCACTATCGGTTACGGTAGCAGACTTTCGTCGATGAGATTTAGGGATCGAAGCTAGTGGACGGCGGTGCAGGAGTATAAGAGCAGCGTGAAGGGACCAAGGGGTTGAGGGTTTGGCGAGGCTATCCCCCATAGTTTTGTTGTTAGGGGAATTGATCAACGGGTCCACGGCGGTGCTAGCAAGTCCCTTCTCCTCCCCCCGTCTTTCGTTCTCGCTTTTATCTTCATGATTATTATTTTACCGCTATGATTATTATTTTTATTTTTGTTTGACCTTCTCGAACCGGGCGCGACACCGCTTTTAGGAACCATTAACGGGACTACCAGTTTAACCCGGGTGGTTCGGCTACTGACCTTGGGCTGCGCGCCAAGACTTGAAACGGCGATAAAGAACCTTGAGCACGCGCCCCTTCAAGTTTGATGGGCCCGTCTGGATTCCGCATGTTCGTGATGTTGGTGGAACTCCCTTGCCCTATCGATCGTGAGACTCAGATCCGAGAATTCAATGTGCATTCAAGCCGGTGAGTAATTAGCTCACAAGGCAGAAACAAACTTGGGTGGCGAGGGTTGTTCTGGGTGTGTAGTCCGTCACCCGCCATCTGTTGTGAGAGGGTCGAGTGTGAGCATGCCGATTGGGGCCCGCAAGATGGCGAACTGGGTCGGGCACAGCAAGCCAGGGACGTTGTAGGGAGGCGCACAGTTGTCCTGAGCTCCCAGCTGGTCCTCTGGAACCTTTCCTACTTCGGCCTTTGAAGTTTTCATTTGAATATTTCCTACTACCGCCAAGATCTGCACCGGGCCCCGCCTCATTTAACCTCACGCAGCAGCCGCCGCAGCAGGCCAAGTGCACTCCGCTGCGTAAGAATTGTCAAGGACAAGCATAGGCAACACACTTCAATGCCCCTGATTGACGGGGTCCATTGATTAAGCAAGTGAGTTGCTATATACTCCTTAACGGATTTCGACTTTCGAGACCATCGTCCTGCTGTCTGTATCAGTCGACACCTCCTTGCGGTGTCTAGCTTAGCACGCAATTTGACAAGCAACCAAAACAAGATAGGAGATAATGAAGACGACGGGTACAGATGTGATCAGGAAAAGTCGAATGAAACTGAACGCGGATCCATGTCACATACAGTCAATGAAGACGGTGGGAACCAGTAGGACAATGCATAAATTAGCATTGTTCGCTCGATTGTTAATAAAATCAGACAAATTATTGAGAGACTATGAATTATTTTTAACAAGGTTTAACCTTGGGACTGGGTGAGAGTACTTATCATTGTGGTATAGACTTGTACTGAGTGTGAGCTCTACTTAGTCTGAGTTTCAACTTGATAGGTAGTTGCGTTAGTTGCTCGCCACGTGCTGGAGCTTTAGAAGTTGGTTCAGCTCCTTCATTTTTACTGAGTTTAATTTTTGCATTTTCTATGATAATTTATTTTACTTCGCTTTGCATAAATTTTGGAAAGTTACTTTCTGTAGAAGAAGCATTGTCGAAATTTTTACAAAATAAAAAATTTAGTCAAATTTTAACTTCTAAAAGTTTAACTTTTGTCTAATTTTTATATGTGGTTTAGTAAAATCATGGAAAGTCTTCTGTTATAAGGGAAATGCTGCCCGAATTTTTGCTAATTCACGGAGTTAGAAAAAAATTGACTTTGGGAAGTCAAAATCGTTTCAGATTTTATATTCAACTTTGTATAAATTTTGGAATGACACTTCTCTAGAGGCAGTGTTCTCAAAATTTATACAAATTTAAGGAGTTAGTCAAATTTTATTTTATCAAAGACTCAAGTCTTATCTCGAGTTCTTATCTGAATCAGTATAAATCTGGGAAGTCTACTTCTCTAAAGGAGATGTTGCCAAATTTTGAATAATTAAGAGAGTTAAACAATCTAGAGTTGAAGACTATTCAAGTGAGTATAAATTTTTGAAATTGTGTTTTTCCTACGGAAAGGGCTGCCGAAATTTTTATTAGTTTTGAGGAGTTATATTATATTTTAATAAAAACAATTATGGCGATCCACCCTGAATAGGGGAGATGTTGCCAAAAGTTTTTTTTTTCTTTGACACTTGCTTAGAGGTAGATTCAAATTTAGTTATGGATAAGATTTAAATGAAGTATGTTATGGTGATTCATTCTTTGTGCACTTATAGTTCGGTCTTGAGAATTGGTATATCATATGTTATAAGTCCTCTTTAATAAATTCGATTTAGGATTGGACTAGTTTCAGCTTCATCCCACAAGGATCATCTTTTGTTATCACTGATAATGCGTCGGTTGCCGATTCATGTATTTACGACTCAACTCTTACTCATTCTCGCCACTCAACCTAAAGGTTTTAGCCTATGTGGTTTGAATTGTGGCATTAGGTTTTCACCCGGACTTTATTGAATGGTCATTTAACAAAGATACTGAGTATTTTATTATGGAAGGTTGGATAAGGGCTGAGGTTTGCATGACTGAAGTGAGGGGTATGAGCGAGGAAAATAGTTGAAGTTGACCCCGTATAGTGTGTGGACTCTTGGTTAAATTTTGATGTGATTGTAGATATGATTGTGATTCAGACTCTGAATTTGACTTGCATACGATCATAGATATATTTTTGAAGGAAGTCGCACTGTGATTGTAAGAAGTAATCGTCCTCTGTTTTGTACCCCTATGTATGGGTATATGTATATATTTTGAATATATGTGTGGTCTACTGTGACCATGCATAGGGGTTAAGCGGATTTTGCGTTGAGAGAAAACGAGACCCCCTTTTACCTTTTGTTTTTAAGAATTATTATAGTTGGACATTGAATCTCATGGCATCCGTCAAAGTCAAACCCCTTAACTTTTTTTCGGGCCCTGAATGATGAAGCTTGTCTCCAAGGTCATAAGCATTGACTGCCACGACAAGTCAAAACCTGTCTACCACCCACTCTCCGTAGGGTGTTGAAGAGGGTGTGGTGTTCAACTGCTTTGGCGGTTGTCTAGCGTCGAGAGATTAACCCCTCAAGGCGCGTGTCAGCCAAGACTTGAGTGTCGTACGACGCGCCCCTCGAGACCATTGAGGACCACGCGATTATGAGCACTACATAATACGCCATCACTTAGACTGCTTGCGAATTCATGCACAGCTGGTCGCTACGAGAGAACCTTATGCCCACGCGGTTTTATCTTGAGACCCACGTGCGACGCCTAATCGTTTTCTATATTGGAAAAGTTATGGGTTGAATATCAAAGGGACTAAGAGTGTTTTGTTTGTGTGAGTAATCTGACTTTTTGCTTTGGCGTGGTGTAACGAGTGGTAAGAAGGATATATCCTAGCCGACCGATGACGGATCTCGCTTGGGACTTCAGCCCCCCAGTGCGTCGGTTCACGTGCGGGTCCGATAGAGGCGTGGGACCTCGCGTACCCCTTATGCTACATCGTACGGGGAACGCCATCGACTCGATCACCTCTGTGATTGCAACTGATTAGCTTTCGCAAGTGGTTCGGCAGCTCGACGGGGATACGCTTACCTAAGGGAGGTGACACCTCCCGCAGGTAAAGGTTAATTGTACTCGTGTGGCCCTATCCTGTCGTAGGGGTTCGCTAAAGGTATGGCTGCCACACTCGGTGATTAAAGCTCCATTGCAACGCGATAAGGAAAGTCTCACGCGAAATTCTGCATGACGAGGCCAGGACGGTACCCTTGCCGGATCGATGCGCTCGACAACGTGTCATGGATATGCAAACTCGGCATGAGACATTCCAACACTTGCAACCAAGGTCATGCACTTAATTGAACTTCAAATGCATTAGCTCACAACCTTACACAACGAAGACAAATAAGCGATGAAAAAAAAAAAAAAACTCTCAACAATTAGCTCATAAAATAGTTGCTCACAACCACCTCGACAACATCGTCATCATTATCCCATGTCAATGTGCATCGTGTCAGTCTTACAACCAATCTATGATTGTACGTGCTCACTTACACACACCTTCCTCCACCACCGCTCAATCTCTGCAGTTCAAACCTACCAATCCTACCGCAAGCAACGTGCCACACACTGTCAGTCTACATAGTCCATCAACCAAGACAGACTTGTTCAACGTTATGTCTCACACAGTAGCTCACGTCGCATTGCAAGAAAGATTGAAGAGGAGGAGAGGAACAGGCTGCACAAATTTATCAAGGTAGAAGGTGGTAAGTTGTCAGCGCAGATATTGGAAAAGTAAATAAACGAGGCAAATGAAGAGTTAGGGGTGAAAGGAAAAAAAATAAAAAAGGAAGAGGGATGGTAAGAAAATTGAAATTTCACACAGTTCGAGTCAATCGGTCAAGTTGAGCATGGTAGTACTATCAATCTCAGATTATTGATCGAGAGAGGGAGGAAAAAAATTGCAAAAAAAAAAGAAGACTGGGAAAGAAAGAAGAAAGCAGTTAGCAAGAAGCAAGTGAGCAAAAAATTACTTTGTATACATGCTGTCTCTTATACACATCTAGATGTGTATAAGAGACAGTGGTAGTACTATCAATCTCAGATTATTGATCGAGAGAGGGAGGAAAAAAATTGCAAAAAAAAAAGAAGACTGGGAAAGAAAGAAGAAAGCAGTTAGCAAGAAGCAAGTGAGCAAAAAATTACTTTGTATACATGTGAGTTCGAAACGTCATTTACTTGCTCGTATAAACAAAGAAAGAGAGAGAGAGGCTGAATGACAAATGGGATATGAGTCAAATTGCTATCGCGATGTATTTTATCGTTCAAATGATTTTTTTAATTTTATTTAATATTTTCCTTGGAAATATCAAAATAAAAATATGTGAGCACTCCAATTTTCATTTTTTTTCACTCATCATCGAAGAGCGAAAAATCACTGAAGTTTTAGTACTTTTTTGTTTGAGTACTTTTTGTGAGGCGTGGTGATTATTTTTGTGTCTTAAACCACTAGTACCTTTGCCAAGTGAGGAAATAACGGGCCTCAGATGAGCCTCCGATCTTTTAGGAGGCCGAAATGAAAAAACGGTCACCGATAAGATTTATCAATGGCAGTTGTTGTCGGGCCTGATCTCCAATTTCTTATGAGTTTGGGAAAACTTACAGTTTTTGTATTTTCCCAACATTAGTGGATATACGACTTTCTTACCAAAAACAAAATGTACATACGTTGTATATGAATACAACATAAGGGGTATGTTGTATTTGCATACAACATACATACGTTGTAAAATGGATTTTGAGGTACAACTTTTTCAGGGCGGCCCTTTACGGGGAACGTTGCATTTAAATACAACGTAAATACGTTATATTTGAATTTTAGGTTATGAGAGGGTGGCCCTTGAATGTATAAGAGGACCTCGGCCTAATCTCTTTAAGTGGAAATGTATAGTGATTTTAGTCGAAAAAAACTGGAAAAAAAAAAGCCAAAAAAAAAACAACGTTATACTCTGTCCCTCACCTCTGTCCATTTTGGTAGCAAATTTCAACAATACTTACAAGTAAAAGATATATATATTGCATTGTTTTTCAGCATGTTTTTTTTTTTAATTTTTGGAATATTTTTAAAAATAGTTAAAATATTTAAAAATATCACATAATAAAAATGCAACGTACGTATGTTGTATCCGAATATAATATACGTACATTGTATCTAACCGTACGTTCTATTGGACAAAAAAAAAATTTTATGATACTTTTTCTAGAAAGACCACGACCTAATCTACTGATTCTCAAATTTTCAAATTTTTCTACGAGCAAAGAAAATCGTCAAAGTTGTCTCATGCAAATTGCAAAATTGTCCCTCCGAGTGCCACTAGCAGTGCGGATTACGAGTGGGAACGGTCCCTTGAAATGCTTACCTACCGGTAGTGCCTCCTTAAGGTTGAACGTCGTCCACAAGCACTGGAAGGACCAACCATACCGAAATTTCAACCCCTACATGCCCTTTTTTGAAGTGCTCGTCCACCACCAAAATTTGGCACTTGACACAAACGTTGGACCGCACCATACCACTACCTTTAGCGTTAGGAACTATACCACTCTCCTTAGGGCTGTGAAATCAAGTTGCAACCCACATTTTTCTGAAATATTTTATGGTTACTGGTGTCATTCCAATCTTGTCCACTTCAGTCGAATCGAATAGAGAGAAACTGATACTACCAGTAGGCATGATCAAACTCTCGTTGTTTTTTTCTTTGGGAGGGGGGGAAGGTAAGGGTAATGCATAAGCGATCGTTACAAGGCATGACGAATCTCTATTTGTTTTTAAAAGATAATAATGAGATACCCCTATAAGTTGATATATATGGCAAAATGCCCCTAAAATATGTGGGTAGACCGGAATACCCATCTGAGACAAAAAATGTTTTGGGAAATGCCCCTGGCGTCTGTTGGACATGTCATCTTTGTAAAATACCCCTACCGGTTACTATCTATCTTTGCAAAACGTCCCGGTACTTGCCAACTGCGTGTTTTTGTTTTACCTCTAGTGACCCAGGTCATCTTTGTGTTTTCCCTCCTCGCTGTGTGAGAGAGAGAGAGAGCAAGATAGCGATATACAATATATATATTGTATAGAATATATATAATATATATATATACACATAGAGATAGAAAGAAAGAGAGAGAGAGAGAAGGAAAGCGCGATAGCAGGAGCGGGATAGCGGGATCGAGGGAGTAGCACACGTAAGAAAGAGAGAGAGAGAGAGAGAGAGAGAGAGAGAGAGAGAGAGAGAGAGAGAGAGAAAGAATTGCGATAG
>BFEA01000092.1:3447695-3466833 GCA_003427395.1 Chara braunii
GAACCGACAATCTGTAGAGTTTTCCATCTGGTGTGGGTGAGTGATAGTCTACTTTGATTTTGGTTGAGGTAGATTATCATTTACAGTGTAATCAGTGAGGGGATTCTGCAGACTGTTGAGGGTTCAGCCTCCTGATGAGTCGATGAAACTCCGACGAAACAGTTTGTCACAGCCCCTCGTTTGTTGTCCTCTTCTCCCTCTCTGCCTACGGTTTACCGGGCAGTTCTATTTGACGATATATATATATATATATATATATCCTCACAAACAGAACTGTCCGGTAAACCGTAGGCAGAGAGAGAGAAGAGGACAATAAACGAAGGGTTGTGACAAATATATATATATATATATATATATATAGGGTTGCAAGGCCGAACGTATGGAGGCCCCTAAGCTGACCCCCGAACGTTCGGGCGTTCGGGTCCCTGTACGGGGCCCTAACCTGAAGGGGTTCGAACCCCGCCAAAACTTATTTGGACACTGATTTTTTTTTTTTTTTTTTCTGAATTTGTTTTCATGTGTTGTTTGTGATGTAAGGTATCTCCATCTTAATTTTGAAGCCATTCTGTTTAGTCAAACAAAAATGAAAAATCGGCAAAGATGGTGGTGTCAAAACTTGCTTGCCCACTAACTAATTTGTTTTTTTTCTCTTTTCACTTTTTTTTTTTCCCTTTATTTTCAAGCATGAAAAAATTAGTATTTTTTCAAACTTCATTTATAGATTCTCTATTATGTAAAATACACATATAAAAATGTTCAGGGCATTTTTCACAGCTAAAAAAAATAAAAAATCGCCAAAGATGGCGGTGCCAAAAACGTGCTCGCTCACGCAATAATTTCATTCTCGTTTTATTTTTTTTTATTTTTATTATTATTATTATTTATTTTTAGTATGTATTTTTATTTCAAATTTCGTAATGAATTTGGATGTAGCGTTGAGGCAAATGTTGTTTATTTTATTATTCTTCATAACATATTTTTTTTATATATTTTTTGAATTATTTTTTTATTTTTTGTTTTTGGTCCGCGTTCGGATTCGGACGTTCGTGCGTTCAGGCGTTCGGCCCGTCCTGAACGTCGACAACCCTGTAAATATTATATATATATATATATATATATATATATATATATATATTATCACAAGAGTATCTGCGCGAAAACGCGAATAACAAGGAAAAAAAGAAAAACAAGAAAAAATTAATTCAGTTTTTTATCTTCTTCCTTATAACTCCCCCTATTCAGAACCTCTTGCGTACAGGACCGCTTACGTGGATGTAGGTTGAGCGGCGGCTACCCCCACCCCGTGTGTCATATCGACTCACTTGCACACAACCAAAAGGTAAAGAGGCAAAWAAAARAGGAAGGAAACAACCAAATAAAACAGAAGAAGGGGCAACAAAACAGATCCCAGATGACAAGTCCCGCATGCAAGCACCGCCCCAACACACGCAAGCCAAACGACGGGACAAGACCAACCAAGATGTCAAAACATCCTTGTCTGCAAAGAAATAAAAAAAAGTCTCAGATACATATCTATACACAGCAGATAGTCTTGTTCGATATTCCTATTCGGCGTCATCATAAGCAATTTGTACCGAGACATCATAAAAAACAATCCTAGATGATGATTCCCACATAAAAGCACCGCCCCATAGATAGGCTGAACAACGAGAAACAACCAACTAGGATACCAAAAAGAACCCGGAGGACTGGTATAAAAGGCAATCCAAGATGACGATTCCCACATAAAAGCATCTCCCTCATGCAGGCCGAACAACAGGAAATAACCAACCAGGATGCCAAGACAATAAAAAAAAAATGGATCACTGGTCTCACATGAAGCACCTCCACGCTCATGAAATAAACCGAACAACGGCACAAAACCAACCGGGATGAAGACAAGGTTACCACACCATAACAAATCTACCATATCCATAGTAAAATCCGGAACCATACAGTAGGCACGCAAAACGAAACATCCCAACAACGGGGGAAAGAATGAGCAACACAAAAAAAAGGATGATAGAAAAATGGATCAAACTATTTTCGATGTAAATAAATTTTTGCGTGCACTGCCAAAAAAATCGAGAAATATTTTTTACCATAACCAAAGAAGAGTCTGCTAGTACAGACCCGATGATCGCCACATCATCTACAAAAGCGGAGAGCTAGCAACGTCGGAGTGTCACAAGAGTATCAGAGCGCAAATGTGAACAAAAAAGAAAAAAGAAAAAAAACAAGAAAAAATAAATTCAGTTTTTTATAATTCCCCATGTCCAGAACCTCTTGCGTACAAGGCCGCCCACGTGGATGCACGTTGAGCGGCGGCTCCCCCCACCCCCGTGTGTCATATCAACCCACTTGCATACAGCCAAAAGGCAAAGAGGCAAAAAAAAGAGGAAGGGAACAACCAAATAAAATAGAACAGGGGGCAACAAAACAGATCCCAGATGATAAGTCCCGCATGCAAGCACCGCACCAACACACACAGGCCAAACAACGGGACAATAACATACAAGGTAACCAGCGTTCGGGACGGGCTGAACACTCGAACCCGAACGCCTGAACGTATGGGACGCCTTGGGGAAGCGTTTGGCTGTTTCAGTTGAATGCAGAAAAAAAAAAAAATCAAAAAATATATAAAAAAAATTAAAATTAGTGAGTGAGCAAGCACGTTTTTGACGTCGCCCTCTTTGGCAATTTTTCTTTTTTTTTTGCCGCAACCAAATGCCCTGAAAATTTACAATGTGTATTTCACATAATACAAAACGCATTAAAACACTAGCACTTCCGCCAGTGTTGAGAAATTACGATGTTTTGCCAGTTCCCGGAGTTATCGGGGTTGGGACACAAGGTCGACATTGTCCCATAAATCAGATTTTTATATTGCCCGTGAGTGAAAGAAAAAGGAAAAAAGAAAATATTATCTCTACTGCAATGATGTCGGGCAGGGTAGTCTTGGAGGCCGTGCTCAGAGTCTTCCTCCACTGAATGCACCTCACCGGTAAGGCGGTCACATTCTAGATGTTAATGTCTTTTTTTTTTTTCGTGCTCGTGTGTTTCTTCTAAGTTCCCTGCCAATGAGGTAGGAGGGAATCTCAAGCCGTCCGTGATCTGATCAAGCTGTGTTTTGTCAGAGGATTGTAACACTCATCACACTGGTACTAAGGGGAATGTATCCAGCCATTTTCACGGTCGGATCCGTGTGCCCGTTTTTTTCCCCTTCTATTCTTTTTTTTGAATCTGACAACCTGGCCATGGGTCTGAGATGCCCTCACTGAGGGCACACTCACACTACCACTTCAACTACAATCACAACCAAAACATTTTTTTTTTTTAGTTCACGGCTGCAACTCTTTTTTTTTTTTTTTTTTCCTTGACAGTACCAGAAAGAAAATGGAGTGGTACCCAGGCTCGGCAAACTCGGAGCACAATGAAATTCAGGGTCGACAAAAACAGGCTTGGAGGTGCTAGTGGTTTAAAAAAGCTTAAAAAAATAATAATTGTTTTTAGGACCTGCAATAAAGTGAAAATAACAAATAAAAAATGGAAAAAAAATAAAATAGTGAGTGGGCGAGCTTGTTTTGACACCGCCATCTTTGGAAATTTTTAATTTTTAATTGGCTTAGCGGAATGACTTCAAAATCTATAGGCATATACCTCACATCATAGAGATTTCACAGAAAAAAATTCAAAAAAAAACTTATTTTTAGGCCCTGAAATAAGTTTCGGCAGGGGCCGAACGCCGTCGGGTTCGGACCTCGAACGAGATCCCGAACGCTCGTATGTACGGAGGTAGGCCCGGGGACCTCCATATGTACGGGTTGGTGACCCTATATATAGTCTACTTTGGTTTTGGTTAAGGTAGATTATCATTTACAGTGTAATCAGTGAGGGGATTCTGTAAACTATTGAGGGTTCAACCTCTTGATGAGTCGGTGAAACTCCGACGAAACAGTTTGTCACAGCCTCTCGTTTGTTGTCCACTTGTCTCTCTCTGCCTACGGTTTACCGGGCAGTTCTGTTTGTAACGATATATATATATATATATACATATATATATATATATTATACATATATATGTATATATATACATATATATGTAATGAAGCTCACACGAAGATTCACACTGAATTAAATGGTGGAACACCTTACATAATCTTCAGAGCTAGTATTCAACAGTCTCAGCTAAGATAGGTAATGAATTATCTCCGTCATATGATTCTCTTCTTAGTTTTCCTTCACTGTAGAGATCGTAACCATGGATACATCTTTCATCCTTCCTACAATAACTACATCACTAGAAATTGTGTCCTCCAACTTCAATCCCTTTGGAGCCGTTTTGCACATTTTTGCATCCATGTCGTAATATCATGTGAGCAATCAGTCATGCTTTCGCATCCGTCTCGAAGGAGTGGTATTTTTCATGAGTTTCACTGTAGCGACTATTTGTAGCCATTTGACTTGACCTTGGTTTATCGTTGATCAGTTCTGGCTGTATGTGGCCTACATATGGCGTGAATTCTTGAGACTTGCTCTTCTCCCTAACATTTTTGTATTTCTGGCTATTATCTTTTAACATTTGGGGCAAAAGTTTCCTTGCAGGTTGTCAAAAGTACTTTTACCCTATTTGTACATTAAGTAACGACCTGACAATGTTGTGTGATGTTTTGACCTTCTATGAACCTAATGACTCTTATTGACTAATTTTATTCTTAGGCACTTGAAGAAGGAAAAACAACAATCTTATAATCCCGGTCAATAAATATCGTCCACTTGTAAAAAGAAAATGAATAACTCTGTGAGGCGAAAGGGGGGTAGAAGGAGACCAAAAAGATTTGCATTACTAATATCCCTCTTTTCATCACCTAACACTTCCTTACCCCATCCTTTCTTCAATTTAAACTATATTTTGTAGTAATCATGATGAGTGGTTGAACTAGAACAAAAGTCTTAATCTTGTTTCTGTTGCTTGTTATAACTAGTTTTCATTATAGCCTTGGCGTCCATTTTCTTCCTCCTCAACCATATCGAGGCTATGACGAACTGCTCTGGGTTTAACCCTGTTGTGCAAGAGATAACACAAAGAACCTATGTTTGCGGCCTCTCAGGCGTACCATGCCTGACTTTGGCTTGAAGTCGTTTTAGTGCAGTGCAAAACCCATTGAGGCCTTCCTGGTGCAACGCCCAACAAGGTGATGAAGATAGAGTCTACGACAGTTAGGTGAGTCCTCAGTTGTTCTGCTCTCTAGTCCCCGTTCCTTCTCCTCCTCCGACCTGACAACCACGCTTGTGCCAGTATTGCTCCAACCAGTGTTTCCAGCAACATGCATCATCATGATGTTCACCTGCTAGTCTAGCGATAAAGTATAGTGAGGAACCGACATCTAGTTAGTAGTTTGAACTTGCCGCACGATTTCTAGACATAATTGCGTGCGGCATTCCATCTACTGGTACATCTTCCCTTTTGAAGGAAAACATAATTGTAGGTTCTGATCTCATTTGTATTAGCCTTAAGCTCCGATTGCTTGGACTGAAACCCTCATAGACTCAGCCTATAACTATCGGGACTCTGATTTGATTTTTGTTTTCTTCATGTCTTGGTCCCTAGTCCCTAACACATCTACCGCTACTTGAGTTGTATCGGTCTTTCTGCTGCTTAAGTATTTTTCTCCTTTACTCTAAGCGTCGTGGCATATTTCTGCCTCCTGATTGTTTTTCCCCGTTGTTCCAAGTGTGGCGGCCTATCCCCGCTACTTGAGCGTTTTCCCTGTTGTTCCAAGCGTAGCGGGCCTATCCCCACTACTTTAGAGTTTTCCCCAACCGCAATCCTCAAGTTATAGCCACAAGTATATATTAGTCGGGCGGGGCTTTTAACATGACCAAGAGTCCTTGTGGTTCTCACATATTATCAGATCGAGGACCACTCAAACCGGTAGGTGGATTTTCAAATGCGTAACCACACAGACTTGGAAAATTCATCAAAGAGGTGAAATCTAAACAAAAATGTTCATTCTAATGACCAAACTCCAACAGAAAAATTCCCACGAAAAATAAAAATTGAAAAAACATTCCATAAATAAAAATTCCTTAATATTTATAAATTATCATTCGAATGTTCAACCAATTCTAAAATTTTCAGTTTTATTTGATAAGTTCTCGTCTAAATATGACTTTCTCCTTCTAACTACATCTATTTGTTCAAGATGGAATGAACGTCTGGATGAGTTTATGAAATGTTTTAATTAAACTTTCATTCTACTACAAGAAATATCTTCTAATTTAGATTCGATTAACCTATTTATGACTGAAAATCTTTACTTAGAATGACAGTGCAATTAAAATATTTCATGATCTCATCCAGACTTTCATTCCATCTTTAGCATGCAGTTCAAATAAGAAGGGATACCTCATTTTTGGAATGAAAGTTTTCAGGAAAGAAGGAAAATTTTAAAATTGAAATGACATTTTTTAAGATGGAATGAAAATTTTAAATTTAGAATGTAATTTTACTATAGAATGATTATTTAATTCTGGAAAATTTTTTTGTTGTCACAATTCAATAGTGTTTTCATTTTGTGCTTCAACTAGAAAGTGTTGTCTCCTACTTTAATACTAATAATGTTGGTGTTATCACTGACAATCATAATGATAACAAAGATAAAAAAAAAACTAAGAAATACGGTTGCATCTGAATGAGACTGACCGCAAATTAGCACATGGCATATCCTTAGTTTATTAAGTCCGCAAGTTATATTCTGAAGGTCATGAGTTCAATCCCTTTTGTTTATCAGTGATATTATCGGTGTCCACTGACCAAGGGAGTCAATTATCTTTCTCTGTTTAGGGTTGGTATAACCTTTGGTCTTCACATGGTTTGTGTGTAGTGTGTAAGTAAGTCGTTCCCCTGCTGATTTTCTTCCCTTCCTATTGCACTCCTCAATTGCCTTACTTCCACTTTTTAGCCTTTGTCTTGTCTCTTTCTCGTCACACCCAAAATCCGCTCTTTTTCCTACCATACATTTGGCTAGACTATCTTGTTGGGTTCAGTATTTTACCAAGTTCACAATAAGATTTTATTTTGAAAACATTCTCATAAAAAGGAACTCGACTAAAAGCCAAGTGTTGGAAAAATGAATTTGTAATGACCATGACAAGGTGGTAATAATGTCAGATGGTAGATACGGTAACGGCAACAAGATTTGAGGCAATATTTTTTTCCATGGCCATGCTTAACTGACCCAAATAGCAATAGCGACCAGGGTCACCAGCCCGTACGTATGGAGGTCCCCGGGCAGACCTCCGTACGTACGGGCGTTCGGGGTCCCGTACGGGGTCCGAACCCGACGGCGTTCGGCCCCCACCAAAAATTATTTCGGGGCCTAAAGATAATTATTTTTTTCTGAATGTTTTTTTGTGACTGCTCTATGACTTCAGGTACATGCCTCTAAATTTTCAAGTCATTTGGCTGAGCCAAATAAGAATTAAAAATCGTCAAAGATGGCGATGTCAAAACGTGCTCGCCCACGTATTTTTTCACTTTTTACTTTTTGTTTTCACTTGAGTTCAGGGTCTAAACAATTTTATTATTTTTTTAAAAAAATTTGGTGGTTTGTGTATTCTATGAAGTACACATTTGTAAATTTTCAGGGCATTTATCTATGCCAAAAAAAAATGAAAATTTGCCAAAGATGGCGGTGTTGAAAACATGCTCGCGCACTCACTAAATTTAATTATCTTTTTATTTTTATTTATTTTTATTATTAGTATTTGTTTTCTGTACTTTATTTTTATTTCAAATTTGGTAAGGAATTCGGATGTAATGCTCAGGCAAATCTTGTTTAAATTATTTTTCTGCATAACATATCTTTGTTTCAGATTTGTTTTATGACTTTTTTTTGTTTTGTTTTTTTTGGGTCCGCGCTCGACATGAACGGCCGAACGCATCCCCAAGGGGTCCCATACGTTCGGGCGTTCGGGTTCGGGCGTTCGGTCCGTCCCGAACACCGGTTACCCTGATAGGGACATTAAACCACCCAAATAGCAATAGCAACATTAAACCACCCAAAGAGTCTACGGTTGTCACACCACCCAAATTGCAATAGCGCTATTAAACCACCACTACCCCCGCCGACCTAAAATGAACTTTCCTGGCCTTACAGACCGGGTTCTTAGGGGGGCGACGACCGGCTCGCTCAGGCATGTCCGGGCCAAGAATTTTCAAACACGAACTTTGGCGATTTTTCACACTGATAAAAATTGGCAAACAAATCTGAAAATTTGATATCTTGTAGACCAGGTCGTGATCTTTCCAGAAACAAATATAAAAAAAATGAAAAAAAGAATAAATGGTGAAGTAAATGCTGCGTCGTTTCGTCACATTTTTCATTTCTGCTACTCTACCACGTATGGGCTAACGGGAAAATAAACCCAACTTTCATAATTTTTTGCAATCAGAAGGAGGACCAAACAACTCTGGAAATTTGAGGGTCCGTAGATTTTGTCATGATCTTTACAGGAAAAAAAAAATTAAAAAATTATTTGCATCGCGAAATAAATCGCGAGGGTAATTTGACGCAATTTTGAATTTTGTCACTCCGCCAATTCCTCCCACTGCACTATCGGTTCCCTTTAGTTTATGTCGGTGGGGGTAGTGGTGGTCTAACTCTAGTAATTAATCATAATAGCAACAAGGAGCGTATGTAATTTTGTTTTTCTCATCATACATAATTACAAAAGCAGTGTATTATACTTTGCTATACGTTCGTATCGTCGACGTATTCCCTCTCCCTCGTTCATGGTGTCCTGAACCGATACATTACTTCCCTTCATGCTTTGGGCAAAGATCATTTATCAGGGGTGACATGTACCTGTTATAAATAAGCATTCTAATACTACAATTTTATATCAAAAGTAGTTCGAGATTGAAAAAACGCTAACCACTAACGTCATTCAACTTATTTTGGTTTAGTCATAACTTATCGAAATACAAATTTAAATTTCAATCTCATACATAATTAAGATGTGGAACATGAAATTGTTTAGACTTACCTTAGTCAGTCAGTCAAATGATGATTTCTTAAGACTATCATTCCTTTGAGAAATCAGTGGGGTTGATTAAGGTAAGTAAAACCAATGTCAATTCGAGGTCGTGATAAACTTGCTTGAAGAAAAAGAGGAAGAATAGGTGAACGGAAGTAAAGAGGCAGAACAGAGAAAGTCATGACCTATCTTTTACTTGTCACTTGCTATCTTTCCCAAAGGTTTTGTCTTTCTTGGCAACTTGTGATGTTCAAGTAGCCAAGGTCTCACTAAGACAAATGGAGTGACTTCCTCGAGTATGTAGTTTTACGCCACACGCTCGTACGACTACCGAGTTTGCTGGTAATTCTCCTTTCTTCTTCTTTCTTTCTCCCTTTATCTCACCTCCCTCTTTATTCCAGTAACAATGTATTTTTTCCTTATGCCTTACCCGTTTCTGTTCCCTGTTTTCTCTTTCTCTCCTTCGTCCCAGCGATCTCGTTTATTTACCTCAACTCGATCTCGTCGTATAAACAGTGTAGTTATGGTCAGGTACGGTAATAATAAGGATGCGTTGTATTCGAGGGAAGTTAGGCACGTTTTACTGTTGAGTCGAACATGTTCTCCTCGTCTATCTCCTCCTCTCACTTTTTTTTTTTTTTTTTTTTTTTTTTCATCTCTCACTTCTCATTCGTCCTGTTTCCCTCGGTATAAGCCCACACTTACCTTCATTGATCATGAGGTCACGTTTCTTCAATTAGCCCCGATACCGATATATATCCCACACTATCGTGGCTAGGTACACGCACCGATTCCGATATCAATCGTATCCCTTATCCTTTTCGCATTCTCCCCTTCTTCATTTTTTTATTTCCCCTCATTTGTCTTTCTCATCCCACGACCTCATTTACTTTCTTCATCTCCATCTCAGTGTACGCACCACACTTGCTTCACAAGGGTGCGGTCAAAATGATGGAGAAATGTGTTCGAAAGAACTAGACCCGTGCGCCACAGTCATCCAGATCATCTTCTTCCCTCGTACCTTCTACTTTCTCATCTCTCTCTTTCCCTCTCTTCGTCTTGCTTTCCAATCACGACCTTGCTCATCTTTCCTCTTTCTTACTCATTTCTCCTTCCTCTCCCTTTTTCGTTCATTCATTCATTTTCTCCGTTCGTTTTTTCATTCCATGATTTGTTGGTTCATGATCAGGCTCACGGTCTTATTCATAGTGTTGATTTGTGCACACACTGCCCAATACTGCCTTCCTGTTTGCTGCCTGTTTGTGCTAACATGTTACCTTGATCGCTTCTTGCAAGCATGCTCCCCTCGAGGCTGCCTTCACTCTCCCTTACTTTCGAACGAGCTCACACGCTGTCACACTTTGCTAGCTCTGCATGCACTTGCCTGTTATGCGCTCGATTGTTAGACTGAGTTTTTTTGCTTATTTTCGTATCCACCAACCCCTTTGTTCACATGCCTATGTCGATGATCCGGTGAACGACCACAATCCTAGCGACTTTTGACCTTCCGCAGCTTTCCCTTAAGCTTATCTTTGTTCGGCCTAAATTTTACCGTACCGTTGATTGAAACTTCTAGATTTGTTTAGGCACATGTGGTAAACTATATTACACAGAATGAATTTGTCTCTTATCTAATGTAGATTCTGAGTAGTTGCTTCATAAACCTTCATTCGTGTGGAAATAGGAAGTCCCCTTGTCGAGCGCATCGGCCTTCACCTTTTCCACAAAAGGTGAGAGCCCTCCCGATCATATCACTCATGAGTTAAACAAAAGAATAAAGACAACTTGGGGAGGAGAGTGGAGTTGGCAGGTTGAATGGGGATCTGTTGCATGCAACATCATGCCCTGGGTGAGGTAGGGTTCAAATGTGTGTAGTTAGAGTTACTATATTTTTTTTTTTTTTTTTTTCCTGTATTTTGGTGCATTTTTGTGAGGACACTTGTCCTCACGAGGTGCTAACTGTCAGACTTTCGTTTTTTTACGGAGCCTAGAAATGGAAGGGTCAAAAAGAAAAGGCTAAGTACAACATTTTTCTCGACGTATCTGCCATGGGAACGGGGTAAGATACATCAAACTGGAAGTGGTTGTATCTCTTCAACCCCTTATCAGAAAAATAAAAAAAAAACAGTTTTGAAAATGTCGTGATCTCAGTTATCCCATGAAATTATGAGATGCTTGAGATAGAGAAAAGAAAAATAAAAGTAGGGCAGTTAAAAAAACTGGCCCGACTAAGGTTGTGGTTGTCATGCAGCCACAGTTAGCCTTTGATCTTAGCCAGATCAAGGGGTCACTTAGAGCCCACGATTTTGCCTTGGGGCAAGAGTGACGGTCATCCCTCCTCAACCACTATAAAAAAGGCAGTTGTCCCCAACTGCCACACATAAGCACTCGTGATGCCAGTGTGTAACAACAAACTTGAGTGTTTCTCAGCTGCTAGAGAGGTTGTCGGAGGTGACATGGAAAAGAGTTGGAAGTCTGCAGTGGAGTTTAGAGGAGGAGGACAACGATAGTCGAGGTAGGGAGCACTCTGCTCCACTTCCCTCTGACTGGTGCTGGTCCGGTGGAAACAGTCCTTGGGACTCTACAGGACCAAGGCGGCACGACGAGATTGCACTTTTAGCCTGAATTTTGTCCAGGACCAAATTTTATTAATTTAACGGCGGGTTTTGGCGGCAGCGGACTTCAAGACCACATTGTTGGTGGTACTGACCACTGCAGAATGTTTTTCCACTTTTGTGGGGAGATGCTGTCGATTTTTCCCTAGCGTCCACAACAATAGTTTTTGCATCGTTATGCTGCCGAAATTGGGGTTCGTCGGGCGGCATTAATTGGAGGGAAAGTGCTGGATATTTTTTGTTATGTCAAAGGCCTCGCCGTCAACATCGGAGAAGGGGTAAATTACAGCGGAACCACTGCAACGGTACAATGGGCGTCATTAGAGGTGTCGGTAATAGTATAGATATTGAACCAGGTTTGTCGAGGTGAAACGACACACCGTTTTTTTTTTTACACACGTCCGTGGCAGTGAGACCGTTGGCTTTGACCTAGTGGGACCCGCGGAGTGCGTGAGCGGGACGGACAGTGACGTTAAAGAGAAAACTTAGGTGTCTTATTTTCTTTTATGTGAGGACTAGTGGAAGTTGTTTGGCAGGCAACGTCATCAGGTGCTGGAAGGGATAGTGAGGGACCACTCGGGACCATCAGAACGAGTTAGGACTTATTTATGACCGACTTTTTTGGGGGGGGACTTGTGCAACTTGCCACCTTCGCATTTGGGATTGCCGCGTGGGGGACTTGCAAGTCGAGAGTGGACCGGGACTAGTGGTTGACATACCTTGGGACTGCAGTTTTTTGGGGCGAGGTGCGCTTATTTTCTTAGCTTTCTTGTGAGAGTCGTGGTATCGTTGCTACTACTTCTACTCAAGGTCAGTGGTTGGCAAGGATCCTCTCACACATGTGTGCAACCTCACGCTACATGACCCTTATTAGGAGGATCGTGGCTCAGAGTCCCACCGACAATGTGTTTTTTTTTGCAGTTTTATCTCCTTATGAGGACCGTGGCTCAGAATTTCGGCTATATCAAGGGCGAGGAAAATTCGTTTTTGGCATATCAATTCATCAAATCAAGTCAAACAGTGGGTGGTTCGACATCGCGATGATTTTCTTGTCTTGCTGAACCAACTGAATATGAAGGTTTTTTTTTTAATGGTTATATCTCGACAACAATGGTTTGCTAAGATTTTGGTTATGTAAAAACATTGAAGGACAACCTTTGATATGCGTGCGCTTTGTTGATGGTTTGTGTGTTCTGCTATGATGATTTTTTTAATGAGAATTGTGCAAGGAACTATGATTAATTGATGGTTTTCACATCTAGTTAGAATTGTCCTAGTCGACTGGCGTATGCCACGAGCTTGGGAGATCATCGCCCTTATCTATGATGACGTTTTACCCATGCGTATCTATGCTACAACAAAACGAGCAAACGCCCTCAATTGACCTACCTCTGCAATTGCATGTAAAACCTTTCTCATATGGGTCAGTAACTCGGTACGATACGCCCCTCAGGGTGGTGAAAGCTCCTTAGGCAAGGTAAGTTGTGCCCCGCGAAAACCTATCTTGTCGTAGGGGACCGCGGGAAGTATGGATGACGCACCTGGCTAGAGCGGCAAGAAAACAATGTTACTGCGCCCGTCTCTATGGTTCGTGGGATTATTTCGACGTTCTCCCCAAGTTGTCTGTAATGTTTTATTTAACTCCTGCTTGACATGGTATGGAGGTCTCTCACCTTTTGTGGAAAAGGCGGAAACCGATGCGGTCGACACCACGTTATCGAAATATGAAACAGGTTACTTAGAAACATAGAAAAATAAATAAAATAATATAAAATAAAATAAAATAAAAATCTTATAATATTACTGAAATGAATCTGTCGCTTGGACGGGGCAGATTCACTTCCTTGAAATATTGTTAGGAAAATTAATTATAAAAAAATAAAAAGTTTACAGGATTCCGTCCGAGTTCCCCGCAGTGCCAACGGTCGGCGGGGAACTCAAACTCCCTGGAACTCTCAACCCCTTTTAAATCATAGTTTGTGGGTTTGAATCACACCTCCCGCTCAGTGTGGACTTAAGTTAAGTGTGTGCTTGAAAATCTTTAGAGTTAGCCCAACGGTCAGGAGGTTGGATTCAATCCCCAGATCCATCATATACAAGTTCATTCAATTAGTCACTGAACTAGCTCCCACTTTGGGTAAAAATGGAGCTAATACCATATAAGTAACGCTTTTCTCGGGCCATGTGCCAAAGACACTGCTATGTCGATTGTCTGACTTTACCTTTGCTACCTCGACCGTGTGGTCGGGGCCCTTATTCGGGCACGTGGTAGATCCAACTGCCTGACATATGTGCTCATGTTTCCTCTTCCTTCTTACTAACCGTATCAATGTTGTGTGTAAAGTCGTCCGTAAAGTCGGGTGTAATCATTTTAAACATCATTTGAGATCTAGGTTTGTCGGCATACTACCCCTAACTATATTTTATCTCACCAACAATTTATCTCGTTCAACTTCTTCCGCCTATTTCGCTCGCTCGACCTATGTGGTCATGAGAGTTTTATTAATTTTGACATTTTCTCAAGTTAGACCATTTTTTTTTTTTCCCTTCCGTGAACCAACCTTTTAGATTTTTGTGGTCAATGGGGTATCATAACCATTTTTGCGTGTGTCGCACATCAGTTTGCACGCAAGGAAACTAATCTATTTATCCACAAATCTCAGCTCCATTGGTTGAGAGACCCGCTCTCAAAAGTCATTCCTACGAGCATACATTTTGTTTACTTCGAACAAATATCGTCATAGCGACCGTTGTTGTGGTTGTGTCAAGTGTAAAAATGAGGGCAAATACCCTTGTAAGGATATTAGCCCCGACACCGTGTTCGGACCTTACATCGATCCGTCATAGCGACCTCCCTCCCTTTCCGATCACAGATGAGGACGACCTTAACTGCGATGCGGATATAACAAGGTCGTTACTGCGGACCGATCAGGTTTACCTTTATAACCTGTCCAAGGCATGCCACGTAAGGGGATCGGGGTTTATTTTGATATATCGGTTTGATACCCCATTGTTGATTTTTCCATGTATTAATATAACGATGCTCCCTTGGTCTGCAGCGTATGACACGTGGAAGCCTCAATTTAACAGCTAGTGATGTCGGCAAGGAAACACGTATTCCTAAGGATGTTGGTGTTGGGGTACGAAGGATCCATCTGGTTCTTAGATCTCTCCCACAACGCACGGGCTCTTCCAGTGAACTTCCAGGCATGGGTACCTTCGCTCCAATCCTCCTCAGATGACCAAGAATCGAGTCGATCGAACGGGCTTCGCGGATCTTACTCGGATGCTTAGGGTGTCCCCTATCTTCTTGGCCCCCACAAAAATTGCGGTGTGAACCTAACTAAGAAAAAAATGGTAGATGCGCTGTCTTTTTATACAGTCTTTGTGGTTATATCCTATGTCAAAATATATGTTTTTTTATTCTTAGTTTGACGCTTGAAATTTCGTCAATGCACCGTTCTTCTGCGTCTGGCAAAATTTTAGAATTTCACGGTTACCCCAGCCATGCAAAGTTTCTGAAACGACCCTCTAGACTGAGTCGAGAACCCTAGTGCTGCCCTAGCGGTTGAACCCCCACCCAAAATCCTCGATAATATCCAAATAACTCCAATCAATGTTCCCATGGGTAAGGAACGTCGTATGCGACGTGAGGTTGGTATTAGACCTGATTCGTTTCAGCTCCTCGGATAAGTTCTACCTTTGGAAGGATTGCACCTTGACGATGTCGGTCCACCAACTGTAATCGGAATCTTGCTCGAGGAAGACCTTGGGATAGACCCTGAGTTATGGTGGAAGATAAAAAAGACCAGCAGGCGGGTAACCATATGAGCCTTGCCCGAAACCCCTAGCATCTCGTTCCTCCTTTCGAAGTTCCAATCTTTGAAGAATATGAAACCGACCCTCATACCTTGGTCGCCACTCCAAGGGCTCAAGGCTGGTCTGACAAGTTGCTCAAGGAATGTAACATCGGGGCAACTTTTAGGTTTTACGCGAACATGGTACGAACATAACTCCTACACTAATTGGCGGAGCTTTCGAGCTTTCTCGAGGGCTTTGACCATATAGCCTTGGGGCAATATTTGTGCCTTATAACGGAATACACCCAGCAACCCCTGAAAACTCTAGCATGGTATACGGAGTGGTATACTTACATGGCCGAACAATCAAGAGTCAATGAAAGATGGTTCGAGCAGATTTCATTCGGGGTCTTGCGGATCCCTGACTGTGGAAGAAAACTCACAAGAAGTGAAACCCGATAGATCACACATTAATGAAACTAATTAAGTATGCTATCTATACGAGGAAAAGAACTATGTAGGGGTCGATTCAAAATCCGATGAGGATAACCCTAAGGGAGCCCGTCCCCAAAGCTTCGCAACTATGGCAAAAAATGTTTAAAGATCGTTTCGGGTTGGGACCGACGAAGTGAGCCTATGACCGAGAGGCGTCTTTTTTTTCCTCAGTGACTAAACGTACTAATGTAAGTAGCATGACCTTGGGGTCGGAGGGGCAATCCATTAAGGAGGCCGCTACCCAGCTAGGTAATGGAGTCACCCCGCTAACGGATTTTATCCAGGGTGGCAGAAGCAAAGAGTTACGGCGGGCCGCTCAAAGACAACAACAGACGGTTATGGCTGTCTGAGCTGTTGCAACTTCTCGGTCTGCGTCTATTGCAATTCAAGCTCAGCCAATGTGATGCTACAACTGCAATCAGCCAGGATATCTGGTCAATGACTGTGCAGTGCTACGGAACCAACAGGGCAACACCGGAGTTTTTGAGGTTCCGCTTGTGCCACCTGCAAACATTAACCAAATGAGAGTAGGTATGGTACTAGACATGATGGCGCAGGCTATGCTAAGAAATACATGATCGCCGCTATGTTGAACCGAGGACCGTATGGGTGATACATCACATCGAACGAATAACTGAGGAAAGTGACTTTGTGCCTTGGAAACCAGGGTTCGACGACCATGCGATACCTTAGCCTGAGTATAAGAACGGTTAGATTGACGTCTTTAACACAATAAAATTTATAAAGCCGCAAACGAACCGTGGTCATCGAGGAAGGTCGAAAAGGTGACTAATTGAATGATGTCTAAAAAAACGGAGGTAATTCAAGGAAGGTCGAAAAGGCAAGAAACCAGTGACAGAAAGTCGACCAACGACTCTAGAAGGGTAACCCTCCACTTTGCATCCTCTCGAAGCGACATGCACTGGTATAATCCCAATCACCAGGATAAAAAAGAAGGTCCGCATAGACAATGTGCGGAATGAAAGTTTGATAATTAAGATGAAAAAGACTTTAATAGAAAGAAAAAAAAAGCGCAACGAAAATTTCATATCTTTTCATAACCACATAAGGAGGAGGGGGAAAAAACTTAAATTATATAAAATGCAAAAAATGAGAAACGTTGGGTCGTAGCACAACTCAAAAGAGATAAATTTTCACTATAGTCAAAACTCAAAGTAGTGGATATGCGACATAGTAACTATTATTATAACTGACTTATCTTATAATTAACGACATAGTAACTATTATTATAACTGACTTATCTTATAATTAATATTATATAAAACTTTATGAATTGTTGTTTTTTTCTACTTAGTAAGTGAACGTTTTTTTTCACTCCTTATTGCGACCCCCCACCTCATATCACGCTTATTATTAAAATAAAATGAAGAGAAAACCAAAATAATAAATTTATATATTAAAAAAAACGAAAAGATTTAAACCAGTAGTAACTTTGTCCCATTGGAAAATTGCGGGCCTTGGATGAACCTCTGACCTTTT
This sequence comes from Chara braunii, assembly GCA_003427395.1. Classification (NCBI taxonomy): domain Eukaryota; kingdom Viridiplantae; phylum Streptophyta; class Charophyceae; order Charales; family Characeae; genus Chara; species Chara braunii. The sequence goes on from BFEA01000092.1 coordinate 3,465,148, forward strand.
CGAACGCCGAATCGAAACGACGGCCGCGAATTAGATTTATCCTGCATAACACGACGAACATGTTCACGCCCCTTCACATTCGCCCAAACGTGTTCCCGCGAACAACTCACGAACATGTTCGGACGAACATAATATTTTTCGTAAAAAAATATATATAAAAAAACAATTGGTTTTTTATTTTTAACTCATGATTGGCTACAAATTTGAACATGACTCCAAGACAAAAGTTGTTTATATTAATATGTTACATAACATATATATTTTTCAGATTTGTTGGAGTTTTTTATTTTTTCAAAATTTTTTATGTTCGCGTTCGGAGGGTTTTGGGTGTTTATTCGCGTTCGGTTGAATATGTTTGCGTTCGCCTTCGAACACAAACACGGTGCTACGCAAGATTTATCAATGGTGGTCGTTGTCGAGCCCGACCTCCGCATTTTTACAAGTTTGGAAAAACGTCCACTTTTTTCTATTTTTGCAACATTGGCGGAGATACTAGTGGTTTAAAGGTATATTTTAGTGAAGTGAAAAATAACAATCCCTAATCTTCATAATTTTTCCTTATTATTAATACAAGTACATATATCGATGTATTTGAAACCGTTTTGATGGAAAAAATTATTCTAAATATTTTTTTGTATCACTCGTCTTTTTTTTAAAAACTATCTAATCAATATATACATAGGCTACCAGTCGCGTCGTCCAGGTCCTAGTTGGGCAACCCATGCAAGGAGCTGGGAAGGTCTCAAAAGGGGGAAAAAAAAAAATCTAAAAAATCCGAGGTGTTTTTTTTGGGTGCCCGGGCGCCCAACTTGTGCCTGGATACACGCCTGGGTGCCTGGTCGAACATGAACCCCAGGTAGGGTAGCCGCCGCTCAACCTACATCTACGTGGGCAGCCTTGTACGCAAGAGGTTCTGAACAAGAGGAGTTGTAAGGAAAAATATATAAAAAAATTAATTCATTTTTTTCCATTTTTTTGCTTTTGCGCTCTCATATTTATGTGATGATATATATAATATATATATACAGGGTTAACAACCCATACGTACGGAGGCCCCCGGGCAGACCTCCTTACGTTCGGGTGTTCGGGGTCCTGTACGGGGTCCGAAATCGACGACGTTCGGCACCCGCCAAAAATGATTTGGGGGCCCAAAAATTTTTTTTTTCTGAATTTTTGTTTATCAGTTATCTATGACGTGAGGTACATGCTTATAAATTTTCAAGTCATTTGGCTGAGCCAAATAAGAATTAAAAATCGCCAAAGATGGTGGTGTCAAAACGTGCTCGCCCATGTTTTTTTTAACTTTTTACTTTTTGTTTTAACTTTAGTTCGGGGTCGTAACAATTTTATTATTTTTTGAAACTTTTTTTGTGGGTTTTGTATTGTGTGAAGTACACATCAGTAATTTTTCAGGGCATTTAGCTATGCCAAAAAAAAATGAAAAATCTTCAAAGATGGCGGTGTCAAAAACATGCTCGCTCACTCACATAATTTAATTCTCTTTTTATTTTTATTTATTTTTATTTATTTTTATTATTAGTATTTGTTTTGTGTATTTTATTTTTATTTCAAATTTGGTAAGGAATTCGGACGTAATGCTCAGGCAAATCTTGTTTAATTTATTTTTCTCCATAACATTTTTTTTTTCAGATTCTTTTAATGACTTTTTTTTTTTTTTTTTTTTTT
>BFEA01000092.1:3469772-3483038 GCA_003427395.1 Chara braunii
TCCGCGTTCGGCCTAAACGGCCGAAAGCATCCCCAAGGGTTCCCATACGTTTGGGCGTTCGGGTTCAGGCGTTCGGGTTGGGGCGTTCGGCCCATCCCGAACGCCGATTACCCTATATGACTTTAAGTGGGTTTTGTATTATGTCAAGTACGCATTTGTGAATTTTAAGGGCATGTCGCTATGCAAAAAAAAAAAAAAAAAAATCGCCAAAGATGACGGTGTCGAAAACGTGCTCGTGAACTCACTAAGTTTAATTCTCTTTTTATTTTTTTTATTTTTTTTTTATTAGGAGTCTTTGTTCTCTGTATTTTATTTTTATTTCAAATTTGGTAAGGAATTTGGATGTAATGCTCAGGCAAATCTTGTTTAATTTATTGTTCTTCGTAACATATTTTTTTTCAAATTAGTTTTTTGATCTTTTTTTTTGTCCGCGTTCAGCCCGAACGACCGAACGCATTCCCATACGTTCAGGCGTTCAAGTTTGGGCGTTTGGCCTGTCCTGAACGTCGGTCACCCTGTATATTTATTTTGCTCGGTCGGGCAAGTGATCCCGGGTCAATCAGGTAGGATGAGGATAGTATCACCACACGCCAAATCATACAGAATTGACAGGTAGAAAGAAAATGAGAACGAAAATCAGGTATCCACCAAATTGTTCATCAACCCTAAGAACCACCTTCTAACCACATCACCGGCTTCCGTCACCTCTAAGCAACATCGTCCGGACGACGATGCCCATTACCACACCTTCAATTAGGTAGCCTAGTTTTATACATATTTCATTTGTTTTCTACTTTATATTTTATCTGTCTTTCTCTGTATTTTAATTATTATTTTTTTTTAATTTTTTCGTTTTTTTTTTTTTAACAATTGTTTTACTTTTTTATTTATAAAAAACGCATTTCTTCAAACCACTAGTACCTTTGCCGCGTGGAAAAATAGCGGGCCTCGGGTGGGCCTCCGACCTTTTTGGACGGCCGAAACGAAAGGACCACGCCGATCAGATTTATCAATGGCAGTCGTCGTTTGGTCCGACCTCCGAATTTTCAGGAGTAATTTCCCAACACTGGGCGAGGTAATAGTGGTTTAACGATATGGAGTTTAAAAAAAATTGAAAAAAATCAACTAACATATGTTATTTTTTCATTCATTTTATTTTTAACTAATAACTTTATTATTTTATTTGAAAAATATTTTTTTATTTTTTTTTTTTGCTTTCTATATTTATTATACATGTTATCTCAATAAAACAAAAAAAACGAAAGTAATTAAAGATAAATTTTAGTGAAGTGAATCATTATTCCTTATTATCAATACAAGTACACACACGTGTGTATGCAAAAAAGTTTTGATAAGAATGAAAATTATTAAAAAAAAAAAGATACTAAATCTTTTATTTTTTTTTACCACTCTTCCTCATTTCGAAAACTGTAAAATTGATATGAATATATTTTATTTTTTCTCCGGTTTTCTATTTTACTTTTTTTTATCTGTGTAGCATCGTATTCGGGTTCGGTGACTGAACCCGAACGTTTGGGACCGAATGCGAACGAGCGCCAAAACTCTTCGAACGTGAATATAAAAATATTATTAAAAACAAAAAAAACAATTCTCAAAAAAACTCGAAAATAAATATATGTTATGTAAAATAATAATACGAACAACGTTTGCCTTGGAGGTATGGTCAAATTCGTAACCAAACTCAAGTTAAAAATAAAAAACCAAAAAATATATATATTTTTTTTTTTTTAATATGTTCGGCCGAACACGTTCGGGTGGCGTTCGGCCGAACACCCGAACATGTTCGGACGTTCGGAAAAGCTCCGAACATGTTCNTCGGGTGGCGTTCGGCCGAACACCCGAACATGTTCGGACGTTCGGAAAAGCTCCGAACATGTTCGGTGTGCTAAACCGCTTTTTGTCTTTATTTTTTTTTTTTTTTTTTTTTTCGTAAAAAAAAAATTTTTTTTTTTTTTTTTTTTTTTTTTTTTTTTTTTTACATTTTTCGAACTTTTTTTATTTTGTGAAAGACACATTTTTAATTGTTGTATTTTGTTTTTTCATTCTCCTTATTTTCATCAAATAATTTTATCATTTTATTTCATACAATATAATTTTTTTAAATATCTTATTGAAAATTGTTTGTTTTATTATAAGTGTATTTTTTATATTTTATATTTTTATTTATATTTAAAAATATAAAATATGATAATATTTAGTAATTGTTTTTTATATTTTTTAAAAACATTATGTGTGAGTCTCAAAAACGTATATTTAATAAGTTTTTTGTTTCATTTTCAAGTTGAATTTAATATATCATGTATCCTTATAAGTAAGCGCATTAGTTGTGTCACTTGTGCAGTTCAAGTTTTATTTAGACAAATAGTTACTTTCGAAGGAGGAACTCATTTTTTTTTAACACTTTATTTTTGAATAAACGATTTTTTTTAACGATATTTTAGTAAGCAAAAAACTTTATGCACAATATTCGAGATAGTGTCATGCAAAACTAATAACATAATAAAAGGTGTTTCTCAGAGGTGACTAGTCAAGCACTAAGGTAGATATCACACACATAAAGAGTCGAAATCCACATAAAAGCATTATTGATACGAAACGTGTACTTAGTTACACAAAAAGTCAATTAAGCACAAGAGCGGGTCTGGCGTTCCAGATGTCGCAGTTCGACGATTGTCATATCGTAATTTTAAGAGGGATTTCCACCTCTTCAACCATAATCTACACCTTCTTGTTTGACCCCCTTTCGTTTATACCTCTGCCTCACCAAGCATAGTCATACCGAATCGACGAAGGTTTATCCGACATGCTTTGGAGTACTAAAAAATTGTTCAAGATGTATATAAATAGTTACGTTGTCAGGCGGCCACTAGCAGTGCGCCGCCTGAGAACCGCAGTTTTGGGACTTAGGCTCAGGGACGGATCTGTGTTTTGATGGTAGTCTCGTATGACCAGGCAGCCAAAAATTAGGGGAACCCAGGGCACCCCTGATTTTGGGCGCACTGAACTTTATGAGTAACCCTCAGAGATGGCGAGATGGGTGACCGGACTCGGCATGTCTAGGGACTGTCATTTCCGACCGTTCAGAGGGTTAGACCCGGATTGACCTGCCGCGAAGAGGCATCAAGGGAGTTGACCTCGCCACCACGTTTTGTAGCATACGTCCGGGACGAAATGCGGCCTCAAATTTTTGTCTATTTTAGTACCGTAATTAAAGATGGGAAGAGTGGTTAAGACCAGTAGGGGAGAAGGGAAAAACATAATATCCCCTAATTTCTTTATTTTTTTACAGCATAAAATTCTAGGGGGAATACCGTTGTTATTTTATTTTCCCGACAATTAAATTAAAAACATAGAAAAGGATTAAAAATCGTAAAAGAGAAATAAGGAATTCGGTCATTTATTTAAACTTTCCCGGGATTGAATTTTATGGAACTTACGRTTAATTTACTATTTTCGACAACAGAATTAAGGAAAGGGGAGAATGATTAAAAATGATAAAAGGGACGGGAACCCATGATTATTGGGAGATTAGGCTAATTTCGCCTTGATTACCCGCCATCAGCYCTGACCCCGGATTGAGCATTTTCCCCGGATTTTATCAGTTTCCACTACTACCGATGGCCGAGGCTCCCTGCGTCGTTTTCGCTGGTTTGCTTGATTACTAACATTATCGCAGTTGGGATGTTCTGAGAGCGGGGGTCGCATGGACAGGTGCTGCCTTGGGTCGACTATGGTGTTTGGTTCGGTACGGATACGAGGGTTGTTACGGAGAGGCTACGTCCTACGGTGTTTGACGTGCTTCAGGTACGATATAGGCCTGGTGACAGCTGTTTCACTAAGGTGACTTATTTTCAGGTTCGGGACAGCTGCGGTGATTTATTCTCAGGACCGGGGCCACTAGGACAGTTTTTCCAGGTTTGGAACCTTGGCGGCAGTTTGCTTCAGGTCCGGAATAGGTTCGGTACTACCCTGGTTTTTCAGTTTTCTACGGTATCCAGCATTGGTATGATACACATCACTACACCACTTTCAGGTTCGCGGTGATTTATTCTCAGTTCGGTGTTGACAGCTCAGAATTGTCAAGTGGCTATTTCTGGTTTGGCCCGACACTCTGATCCGGGACAGATATGGAACAAGCATGGTAGCTGGGTGTTGGGAGCAACAGCTAGACCGCAGTTCGGCTTTTGTGTTGGTAACTGGTATAATACAATTGCTTTTAAGTACCGTGGTTGGCTTTGAAGCGCAAAAGTGACAGGTTTGGTATGAGTGCCTGCCATACGGAAGTATCTGACTTTCTTTTTACAACAGGTTTCAGTTGCAGGTCCCGCTGAGACTGTATATGGGTTCCATTCGGCCAGCGCTGGCCCTGGCCCTACTTTTATCTTCAGCCTACTAAGGCCTACGGATTGGACCTGCACGTTCAGCTGTGCGGGAAAACCATAAAGGGAAAGGGGACTAGAGAGCAGGGGGAGTGTGCACGGTGTGCCCAACGCGGTATGCAGGCGGGGACAGTGGACAGACAGGGATTGGGAAAGACGTGCAAGGTGTTCCCCGCCCCCGCCACTGCGGTGGGGAAGCGGTTATGGAAGTCATCAAAGAGAGGAGGAAAAACACAAGAGGAGCCTCGTGCATGGAGCGACAGAACGTTGCGCTGCTCAAGGGCAATCGGGCGAGAAGCCCGCTTGAGCGGCGGGGCAGATGGTGCGCGTTGCGGAAGGTAGTGGGGCTTCGTAGCCTTCCCAGGGAGAGAGAAGAGAGTGTGGTCCCAGGCGAAAGTGGGCGCTGCGATCGTGGTTCGGACTGGGACGCCGCAGACCTGTTGCAATCGGCTGAGGGGCATGGAATCCCCGCTACTGGGAGCAGCCACCAAGGAAGAACGGTGCGTATAGTGTGAGCAGTGCACGGAGGATTGTACCGGATGAGAGCTGCATGACCGGATACTGTGTCAGCTATTCTGACCGGGACCGATTGAGTGTGAGGTTAGTTTTTACTGATAAACGGCAGAATCAGCAGTAACTCTAGCAAGCGAGTCAGTCACTAACAACAGAGGTAGGCTCATGACACAACCAGCAGTAACTCCCGCAGGCGAGCCAGCCACTAACGACAGAGGTAGACTCATGACACTGGCTGTCTACAAGAAAGGAAGGTAATCACTGCTCCTGTTCAAGAGAGTAACTGACGCGATCGGGTATGTTGGCTCGCGAATGGCTGTGGGCCCACAAAGTTCGAGTGGGAAAAGTGAGTTCGCAGGTAGTAAAGAACGTGGGTCAGGAGTGAGTGAGGGATACAGAGAAAGAGAGTAGAAGGAAGGGCTGTGACACGCCGAATGACCGGGTGAGAAAGACTTTATGAATTTAATTATCATTGAGAAAACATTTCAGGCAAATGCGTCTTGGGCTTTTCGCCGATGAGCAATGATCAATCGAGGCCGTCTACTGAGACTCTAGCATCTTCGAGTGTTAAATTAATCAGTTCTGCGAAAAACATTCCTGCGAATCCATCTTGCGCCTTACTTTGATGATCTGCAATCAATCCAGGCTAGTCTACTGAGACTAGAGTACTTTCGAGTATTAACTTACTCAAATTTTTGAGAGATCTCTGCAGACTGTGCATCTGCTGTCCCCTTTCCGATGATCGACAATCAACCACGGGCAATCCACCAGAATTCTTGTGTCGGCTGACTGGACAAAAAAACTCTTTGTTAATTAAATCATTTTTGAGAGAGACTCTCCAGATTACGAGTCTGTTGCTTTTAAGGATGAATGACAATCAAAACAGTCTTCAGGAACACTCGGAGCCGGTATTCTAATACACAAAAAAAAGGGGGGGGTCGTTTAAATTATTGTCGACTTTCTCATAAAAGGGCGACGGATTGAACTGCCTGTTCCCCAAATACCCTGAGGTCAGTGAAAGTAAAAGTCACCACTTAATTGGCCCGTCCTAGTGGAAAGACCGTGTTCGGTAACTATAATAAGCCGACACCCCAACAACTTTACCCCCGAAAAGGGGGGCTTGTTTACCTTGGGAAGGCTCTCTGGCTTGTGATTGGTAGTCTGTTGTTCGATCGGATTTTCCCCCGAGAGGAGGGACTGTCGATTCAGTACGGCCAGGGACGTTATCGGTGGGGTAGGTGTGACGGGATAACGGGAGAGCATGCAAGCGGAGACGGGATTGGGACTGTGAACCCAAAGAGAGGGAGTAGAGTGAAAGGGAGTACAGAGAGAGAGAGAGAGAGTGGGGAGACTGACATCGTAGGGAAAGAGAGAGAGATAAAGAGGACAGCGGGGAAGAGAGAGATAGAAAGAACACCGGGAGAGAGAGAGACTGAGAGAGAGGGAACAGCGAAGGTGAGAGAGAGAGTGCAGCGGGACTGAGGGAGAGAGAACAGCGTGAGTAAGGGAGCGAGAACAGCGAAAGGGAGAAAAAGAGAAAGTGGGGTGGCACATCCAAAGTTGACTGTGAAACTTACTGTGGCGGCCGAGTTGCTGTTTCCAGTTGACTGCTAAAAACTCACCACTGCGTGGGGTGGCTATTGACTATTGAAACGCACTGCTGTGCGATACCGGTTGACTGTTGAAGCCCCTTAGTGCGTGAATTGGCTGAATTATTAATTGATTGCAGAAACGTACTGGTGAGCGATACCAATTGACAGTTGGAACACCTTGTTGGTCGAAGCTGCTAGGGAGCGTGACAGGGCGCCCCCGACTTCGATGCCTGCTGGTCATTGAGGACCTCGGAAGCGGGCGCGGCGAGTGATAGGCGTCGTAGCCCTTGGCTTCAGCGAGCGGTAGGCACCCCTCCCCGGGTTTCCTCACAACGTTTTACGTTTTATTCCCTTGTGAACTGAATGGGTCCGTCCCACCGATGTACTAAAAATATACGTACCGGAAATGAGGTAATTAGTGAAACTCGTAAAAATGGATGAACTGAAACTCGATCTAGTACTTTTAAAAAAATACATAAATAAATAAACAACTAATTACTATGAAAATTTTTATGCCCGACCCGGCACTTGGGCGTGACGTTCGGGATACCAGAGCATGTAAAAAAAAAAAAAAAAAAAAAAATTGTTTTTTGCACTCTTCGAGTGGATCACAAATCTGAGCTCTTTTCATTTTTTAGGAGTTGGTTGTCAAGGGGGGGAAGAAAGGTTTAAATTTGTTTGAAAGAAGGCTAAGGGGGTTTAAATAGCCTTAGTGTTTTTTTTTTTTTTCCGATTCGGTAAGGAGTTTTTATGTGACCCTCAACAAAAAATTATTTGTATTGCAATTCTACACAACTTTATTTTTTTGACTTTTTTATTTTTATTTTTTTTGCGCCGAGGCTGCCAGGAACCCAGTTCGGACGTCATGCTCGACTGCGCACCATGGCATGTATCCGAGCATAAGTTGGATGGTCGGGCGCCTGGAAAAACAGCCTAAACTAATTATGAATAAAACACTCAACGAACGATTAATACATTTGACCCAGGTACGAAAACCGTTGAGATATACCTACAAATACACCATGTCAGAATATTTAGCAAAATCGACGATAAAATTTAAAAACGATTAACGGAAAAAAATGAGGAACAAATTGGCAAGCATCATGTTTAAATATATAGTCAAACAAACAAAGTACTAAACACACGACCATATCCCAATCCTTGGTATCGTTCAATGGTGACCGAAGTGAGCAGGGGAAAGCACCATCGACCCTCAAAATCATTTTGGTGCAAAGTGTATAATAAAAAAAGTACTAATGATGATGAAAAATATGTTTCTTGTGAGATGAAGACTGGAAAAAAAAAATTCTTACTTTGTAGGGTGGCGTTGTTGTAGTATTTATAACTAAAATTTTATTTCATTTATTAATGGGTCGTTTTATATTTGTCATATACTGTATACAAGTTTTTTTTAACGTGGGGTCTACTGATCTTCCATGCTACCAAAACGATAATGCAAATATATGTATTTTTTAGAAAGAGGCACAAAACGATTGTTATGTAGAAAACCAAATCATAGTGCATCGTTTTTATTAGGTGAGTGATTCCCGTTAAAAAATAGTAGCGTGCAAAAGGTTAAGGTCTACACTTGCATATGATTTCGCTCGAGGCGTTGAGGCTTATGTTTGTAAAAAAATGGTGTATCTACTATTTTAACTTTGTATATAAATTATTTGACAAAAAAATAAATACACGCACTACATATTTTTACATCTTATATGGGCGTAAGGGAGAGAAAACCTCATAAGCAAAAAATTAAACACAATCATTCAATGTATAAGAATTGAGTAGAGAATGACAGTAATATTAAATTAAATAGTTGGAGTGGGAAAAAATATCAAAGTTGGAGGATGTAAACCCTTCCCTTGCCACAAGAATTTTTTTGTCTATTTTTTCCTGACGATATGCATGAGTATTAAACTTCTTGTCGATATGGACGAATTAGTTATGGATGCTTCATATGTAACAAAGATATAAAAAAAAAACAAAAATAAATGGCGTAACCATATGCATCTTGTGAATTTGTTGCGTATAATTGCACCCCGCTAGCAGATCAGTTGAATACCGTTGCATCATGCAAACACATTAGTATTCAACAAGGAAATATCATAGTTGTAAATTGAGCGATTGTAAGGGAGGGAATAAGGCATAATTTTTTCACCTATCTTTCTCATGTTATTTTCCCGTAATAAGAAAACCGACATTTAAAAAATATAAAAAACACTATAAAAATTAAAAAAAAAAAAAATACGTGCAGGGGAAGGTGCACAATTTTTCTCATAAAAAAATATATTATTTTATTCCTCCTTGTTATTATATTTTAAAACGTACATATATGTACGTATGATGACTTATTTACTATTCTTCTACCTTACAAGTATGCCTCAATACGTAAAAAAAAAAAAAAAAAAAAAAAAAAAAAAAAAAAAAAAAAAAAAAAAAAAAAAAAAAAAAAAAAAAAAACCCTATAAATCAAAACTCGAACTCAAATTAAGTTTATTTTCAATAAGCATGGGAGGGACAACCAGAGTGTTAAGTGGCCACCAACTAACACTGAAATATAATTAGGTGTGACCTTGAGTTACGATGCGTCAAATTAGATCCTTGGTATGTTCAACACGAGGCAGTTGAACCTCCATTGAGCGAAACATAGAAGGTTCAGTATGACACTGGTAGGTACATATGTAAAATTTTAATTATATGCGAAAGGAATCATATGTAAATAAATATTTGAAAAAGTTGAAGATGCATTATTAAGAACTTACTAAAACGATGTGAGACTTATGTGTTTGAGATAGTTTACAAAGTTAAACCATTGTTAGAAGGGCATGTCAGTATAAGCCCGTGTATTCGAGGGGCAAAATATTAATAATTGCAAATTGAGAAACATGACCAAAATTTTGTTAAAAATAAAATAAAAACTAAACATCAGGGTCATTTTGTAACTCGATTTTAATATAATATATTACCTTTCAAAGTGATGGAGATGGTGGGAAACTGATCGATGTAATTATTTATGCCTCTTACAACGGGAAAAAAAATCAGAATTAAATAATCATTCTATAGTAAAATTACAATCTAAATTTTAAATTTTCATTCCATCTTTAAAAATGTCATTCCTATTTTAAAATTTTTTATCTTACTTGCAAACTTTTATTTCAAGAATAGGGTATTCCTTCTTATTTGGACTGCATACTAGAGATGGAATGAAAGTCTGGATGAGTTCATGAAATATTTTAATTGGAATATCATTCTAAGTAAGGATTTTCGGTCATAAATAGGTTAATCCAATCTACATTAGAAGATATTTATTGTAGTAGAATGAAAATTTAATTAAAACATTTCATAAACTTTTTCAGACTTTCATTCCATCTTGAACAGATAGATGTAGTTGGAAGGGAAAACTCATATTTGGACGGAAACTTATCAAATAAAACTGAAAATTCTAAAATTTGACGAACATTGGAATGGTATAAATATGAAGGATTTTTTTTTATTAAATGTTTTTTCAACTTTCGTTTCTCGTGGGAATTTTTCTGTTGTACAGTTTCATTGGAGAGAGATGGGTCCTGCTATGACGCATAGCTAAACTAAAATTGATCTCCAATGGTTGGGAATACGTGGTATAAATGAGGAGATTACGTATGATGTGAATTATTTGGAAACATAAGAATATACGACAATCAATGGCAAGGGTTATCGAAGACCCATGCAAAAAACTGATGAAGAAAGACAGATTCATCCGAGGCAGGATGTAGTATGAAAAAATATACATTGGAGAATAATGTTTGTAAGTTGAGGGTGATTGCAGTCAACTGGTTGGTTAGACAAACCCTGGACTAAGGCACTCGGTTTTAGTTTTTTTGTGGATAGTTGGGATATAGAATAACCTAAGAAGTAGGACGGTTAGTCTCTCAAATCCACAGTATACTGGGTTGTCGTATTGATGTCAAGGTAACAATAATTTTTGTGCTGGACGAAAATTATAAATGTGATACAATTGGGGTGGAAGTTGTCTGGTGATTGGTCCTTTGCATTTTCGCGGAGGACCAACAACCATTTGGTTGCCCTATTAATACCTTTGAATTTTGTAGGACCATTCTTGCCTTGTGGTCCCAAAAGGGATTAAAAAATTTGAAATAGTTGAATTTTTCATACCACAAGATTTTAAAGATTTGATCGTCACCAATCGGCTTGGCGACAAACGCTCCGTACCTTGTTGTAAAATACCGATAGCGTATACTGTGGGGGCAGGGGGGGGTAACCAAAATAATCATTGGAAAAACCTGAGAAAACTGAGGGACAAAGAATGAGTAGCGATTTTTCCAAAAAATAAACCACAAAATTTCATATGGGCAAAAAAAAATAGAATAACGAGAAAAATGGGAATGTATTTTTTTTCCCTTAATGCTATTGTAAGCCCTTGTTGTTTTGATTCATTCGACGAGACTCATAATTTGCATCCTTAAACCACCACTACCTCTATAACTCTTGAAAAAAATGAAAAAAATTTCAGTTTTTTCATTATTTTCGAATTTGTTTCGGGGGTCGGACGAGGCTCGACAATTAGGCATTGTAGGTCCCTTCGAAAAATAGAAAGAAAAACAAAAGATCATGTCGGGGAAGGTCGTGTACCAAGTTGTGCTCACACACAAACTGACACGTTCATATCTAACTGTTATAGTAGTCAGTTTCGGGTTTTCATTGTTTGTGTTTTTTGTTTTCTTTTTTTTGTAGTGTTGGTGCCCCGCCAAGGAGGCACGACGCTGTCCACGGGCTGCTGACACTTTGTGGAGGAGAGCATGCCCACACAATTACTTTGTAGAATGTATGAACCCGCTTTTCCGGCTTAAGTTCGGTTTCATTTTTTTTTCGTACTTTCCTTCCTGATACCCTTGTCGTAACGCCCTCACTGAGGGCATATTCACATAGCGACTTTGGGTGAGGTGTCTACCGGGTAGCACGTCCAGAGGGACTTTTTTTTTTTTTTTTTTTTTTTTTTTGTAGTTGTGGAGCGGTCGTTTTTTTAAAGTCTAATCGTGTTTTTTTTCCCTTTTCCAGGAGAGTACTATAAAAGAAACAAAACAGAGCCCAAACTCGACAAAACTCGGTGCCCAGTGAAAATCAGGGTCGACAAAAATAGGCTCGGAGGTAGTGGTGGTTTAAGGCTGCAATATAATGGGTTCCCGTATCTGTGTTTGCAGCCCCAAGGTTGCAATGAAACCGAACACATTCTCTGTCTCTCTCTCTCTCTTAAAAAAGGAACATAAGTGCTTAGGGTTGCGTTCCTTATGTATTAGTGAAACTAGGAACTAAAAAGTTCCAATAAAAAAATGAATTAGGTTGGAGTAGGTAATTGTTATTAGTTACTTTTATTCAAGGATAGTCATAGGATCAGGATAGATGAGAGAATGTTGAACATTTGTTTCATAAGAAAGTTGACTACTATGATGGAATATCGTTTGTTTAAGTACAAACCTAAGTTGAGTAACGCTCTCTATACTCCAGGGTGAGTTGTGAGATCTCCAACCTCAAGCGTTGATTTGCAATACATGAATGAGCTTAAGTTGACGAAGTTGCCTTCCGAGGCTCACAAGCCTCTGACTGCAGATTTTCAAATTGGTTTGCTGCTTTCCCTACTGGCCCAGTCATGAAACCAAGTGTTTATCCACCTCTGCATGTGTGCATAACGTCGATGTTCGGCTGACATGTTGCATAGGCCAGATACGTTTTTCTGACTGACGGGTATCGGGCTGGAATAGGTTCGGGTTCCCACTAATGCCTGCCGACCTGGAATAGGGTTGGAAAGTGAACTTTCTTGGGAAGCTTATAACGTTTTTCCCACATTCGGGTACCCAGTAGCTCCAACGAAATATTGTTCGCAACCCGTCAGGGGTGCGTTTTCCCCCATTGAGACATTTTCGTCGTCCTTCGTTATAGCGGTCGGTGATTCGGGCTCATTTGGTCGTTGGAAGGTTCTTTGGTCGCAGGTTCAAACGACACCCCTGCATTGCATTTGCAAGTGCAAACAAATGTGTCTGAACGTGGACGTATTCAACGCCCCACATGTTCACCGCTCGATTGAGTGAGTCACATATGATAAAACAACTTTTATTTAAAAAAGAAAAAACTTATAACAACAAACACTCAAGCACAGATATAAACGACATATGGACCAAGATTCGAGGACCACCAACCTCGGCACCAACTATGAATCAAGATATTCGAGCTGCGGTATAGGGGGTTTCGGCGTCTGCGTCAAGGGGTCGCATTTTTCGCAGCGGGCAACCAGGATGCAAAGTGGGTTCTTATGGGGCAAAAAAAATGGGGGGACCGGTCCTTGGCAAAATTACGGACTACCTACAACTAGCTCAGGTTGAACCGAAACTTTTGGAAAAAGGAAAGACCGGTCCTCAAGTAGAAGCGGACCCCAAAAAGAAGTGAGGGTATGCGAACTGCAAAAGGGTTCTCATGCCCAGGCATTGAGGCCTATCTTCTCAAAACAAGGAGGTCAAGCGCAACGGAACACGCGTTTTGCAAGAGGCAACTTTGACGATTTTTTGTGCTCGGAGAAACCCGAAAAAAAATCTGCAATTTTGAAAATCCAGAGATAATATCATGTTATTTCGAGAAAAAAAAAAAGAATATTAAAAAATATATATTTAGACTGTAAAATAATCGTCGAACCGATTCGGCATATTTTTCATTTTTGCCACTCATCCATGTGTGGGCCAACAAGCGCAACGGAACACGCGTTTTGC
>BFEA01000093.1:120491-136986 GCA_003427395.1 Chara braunii
GTGTGTGTGTGAAAGATGTGGAGGTAGGAGGGTAATGTACAGCCATGAACATACCATTATAGACGGTAGGAGTTGGCTTGACGTAGCATGGAAATCTGGCACTGGTACCCATTGGCTCTCCGGTAGGGCCATACTGGAAATTTGGCACTGGTACCGGTAGGGGCATATTGAACATATTTCAGGCCCAATTGACGCCAGGGTTTTTTTGGAAACTTGAATCGTTGTCGGAGGGGCAAATCAGGGTAAGTCGGGCGTTGGAGGGGCAAATCGCAAATAAACGCAAACTTCAGGGGCATTTCAAAAATGTTCCCAATTTTTTATTTTACTTACCAGAAAAATCGAATACTCTTGAGTCAAAAAAAAAAAAAAAAAAAAAAGCTATTGAGTCTGCTCGCAGTCTGTCTGCCAGATCCGATCAGGGGCAAGGTCCCGCTACCGTAGCAAAGAGGGTTGGATTTTTCGGCACCTGAATGTGGATGTGCATTATCCAGAGATGCAGAAAAGCAGATCAATGCGCGATTTTCTGCACGTCTCCCGAATCGTGTCCAAATTCATGGCTTCAAATCCAAACCTCATTGCTACGGTAGTGGAACCTCGCATGGCAAAACGCAACAAAGGAAAAAAAAGAAAAAAAAAACTCTAGCATAGAGGTTTTGAAGAAAAGGAAAAAAAGATGAAAACAGGGGGGATGAGCGCAGGGACGGGTGCAAGAGCCCTCCGCCTAGCGCTACCGGTTCCGCTGGACCAGAGCCGCTGACTCTGGGCCAGGCACGCGGACTGAGCCACAGGTTGTCGCTGAAGCCATAGCCCCCGGCTATGGCGGGGTCAAACTCCTTCAGAGGAGGAGGGAGAATGGAGGCGCACCAGCGGTAAGGAGCAGAGATACTACTCAAATCATGTGGAATATGAGGAATGGACGGGTCGTGAATGCACCGGCGTCCTGATGAGGAAGAAAGAGTGTAGGAGTTGACCAAGTATAGCTGAAGAAGGAAGCCAGAAGAGCAGCAAAGAGGATGAGGATGCTGAACCACTACAATCTGGGCGAGGCAAAACCTAGTGCATGCTAGGAGGGTAATCCCGCCTCACTATCCTCACCTACCCTTGTTGTTCCTGCAGGACTGATTGACCAAATCAGGGTTTTTTAGAACGATATTAGCGTTAATGATACTCCCACCGTCTACATAATAAACGCTCATTGGTCAATCCCTTACCCATTCGTCCTGACAATCTACCGTGACGATAAGGCTAGGAATAAGACTGAAAGTTGACCTTCGTAGCACACAATTGACTGAGCCCGGCTATCTGTCCCCCCTGCAAACGTCATCTTGGAAGAAGATCCGAGTTGACCACTCTATAATACGGACGATACTTACGAATCCATTATTCAAAGGAAGGATGAATCCTAACGTCCCACCCCCGCCTTTGACAGGAGGGTCGGTCGTGCAAGGGCCGCCACCAGCTAATCCGGGCCCTGACATGGATTCTGATCGAATTAGGACATTGTTTGATTTGTGCTTTGGTGACGGCCTATTCCCTTAATCTTAGATTGACTTCGGAACAACCAAGGTAATCAATGGAGTTAGAGTCCTCACCCTGAGCGAAGAGGTCAATACGGCTACGATTAACTGGTTAAAGACTAGGACGGTCATCGTTATTTTCGATGAACTACCTCACCCTGAGCGAAGAGGTCAATACGACTACGATTAACTGGTTAAGGGCTAGGACAGTCATCGTTATTTTCGATGAACTAGCGATGTCGATCAGCGTAACACAAAGGGAATAGGTGATTCGAGTGTATGAGGACGCATAGTACTTGGACCTGGCGGTCAATCCGTCTCAGTCTCAGAGACGCGGCTGCACTCATGGAGAGGGCCCAAATATTATATCCTACGTAGCCAGGAATGCAAGAGCTGTTGAATGGATGATCATGAAAGGGGGAGATAGGATACCCACGAGGAATGGTTAAGTCAAAGTACTATTTAAGTCATGGATGATTAAGCAGAAAATCGACTAAATGCGGGAGAACGAATCAACAGGGAAGTATCGGATTATTGCACTGAAAGTCCCACTAGAAACATTCTTTCCACTCATGTATGCTATGGGGAGAATGATGGGGAGAATCATACACATGCACCTACGAGAGAGAAAGCAGGACGAACCAAGATTAGGGAACATCAGGATCGACCGTGACTGCGGTCCCGAAGTCAGGCAGAATTTCACAGAATGAACAATCGTTAAACAACCAACAAGTCTAGGTTTTGTAGAAGTTTAGTTTGCCAACCAAGACACTCTGTTTTGTAACAAATGCCTTTGGTGGTTTCACGACGAATTCGACCCAGATTGCCCGAGGTTTAATGAACCAATGCCCGAAGGACGAAGAGGAGGGGAAGAGGAAGGGATGGAAAGGAAGGGGAGGAAGGAGGAGGAACAACTACGCAAATCTGGTTAGAGGGGGAGGAGGAGGGGAACGGCCCCCGGGCAGCCTCCCTCCACCACCTCCCTCTTTGCCAATGGTAGTATACGAAGCCTCCCTTCCGCCTCCTCCGCCACGGGTACCTCCCATTCTTGGGCAAGTCGTAAGACCACTAGGCACTGGCACCCTTTCCCAGGGCGGAAACAATAGTACGACGACGGGAAGACAATCGATCGGGATCGGAAGACAAGGGGGACGGGTAAGAAATGGAAATCATGTCATGGGGCAACAATAACTCATGAGACCAGTAGGCCGAGGGTTGGGGGTCGGCCCATACTCAATAGCCCCCCTTATGTGGTGCAACCAAACAACAGTGGGGACCCACCCGATACACCACCCAATCACACATTCCCAGCTACGACCAAAGCCCCTGCAGATAGGGCCCAACCTCAAATGCCACGTCATCCTTGGGCAAATCCCTCCCAATCACAAACAGGTCTGGTGGGACTAACAGGACTGATGGGCGTATACAGTACCGTAGCAGGGATAGGACAAATCAACGAAATGAGACAAGGTCTGAACCTAAGCGAGGGATGGAACGGAAACAGATACATAAATCGTCATGCTCTTCAAATTGGTGGGGAACCTGGGGTCAAATCAGGGATCATGGGGGCAGAACAGGGGAATAGGAATGAGTGCGAACGCAGGGGTCGGTCCAGACCTGAATCAAGGATGACTCCCACTTCCCCCCCCCAAATAATCCAACAGAAGCATACCCCCCTGGCAGCGGTTAGTCGTACAGATTTCCCCGGTCAGGGACAACACGAAGGAGGTGGGTTAAGAATCATGCACAACGTGGCCGATATAAACTCTTCTATTGTGGTCGGAAGTCACCTAGCAGTAGGTCTATCAAATCAGGGAACCAGAGGGGCAGACACTCCAACAGTAAGCAACCCCCCTGCAACTACACAGGAAACCCTGCAAGTAGTGGTACAACAAGCTCCAGATCCCACACCAAAGTCCAACACACAAGACCTCGAAACGTCCAAGCAACCCCACCAATCGTTTGTGGTTGTCCGAATCAACTCGGAGTTTGAGCTTGAAAACAAAGGTGAGAAAAGGGTAGCATTAGGATTAGTAGGGGCGCATCAGTACGAGACAGGGATGGGGAGTAGAGTTGTGACAAGGGGTATCGATATGGAGGAAGACCGTGATTTGGGAGAAGGGTCGAGGGAAGGAGGCCCCCCTTTTAGAGATCATATCATAAGAGACCCAGGGAACTGAACGTCACTGCAGACACTAGTAAAGATGAGGTGGGTGGGGGAAGAAAGCGTAGGCAAAGCTACAAGGGAAGAAGAAGAAGGGGAGGTGAAATTCTACAGTGTACACCCCTCAACAACACAGCAAGCTGATACGAAAAAGGCAGAAAACGTTTGGAACACATGGAACGAGGGGGTGGGACCGTTTAGAACAAGTACCACAACGGCAGCACCATCCACTGACCCGAAGGGGGTGTTACACTTTCTCGATCTGTTGTGCAGCTCCCTAGCACCACAAGGCGTTAAGATGATGCTACTCAAAACAACACTCGGAGACTGCTCACTACCACTGGTCCCAGTTAGTGTAGTCTTATCTACTAAGGAGGCGACTCGTGTTGCGGTACAATCCTTTGCCGTAACCGCTTTCCGTTCAAACTGATTCCAAGAATCATGATGTTAAATGCACCAATGCTTGCGGACCAAGGGATCCTTTAGATATCCCTTACAGGGTTCGATACTAACACCTCAAAAGACGCTGACAATCTATGGATCACAGATCAAGTCAGAGCAGGGTCCCTAGATGTGTTTCCACATGCCTATGGTTGATGTTAAATGCACCAATGCTTGCGGACCAAGGGATCCTTTAGATATCCCTTACAGGGTTCGATACTAACACCTCAAAAGACGCTGACAATCTATGGATCACAGATCAAGTCAGAGCAGGGTTTGTGGCAGATTTTTGCACCTTCCTCGCAGCAGACAGACAGCCATGGGCACCTCCCTTCAAGAGCCTATTGTTGGCACCTTGGGAGACTACCGAAGGAGAGGGACAAAATCAGGGCCGGAGAAGGAAATGCAACAGCTGGGGACACACTCACATAGAAGAACAGCGGATCCAAACCACCACCGCGCCCACGCCGACCACAAATGGATAGGCCGCACATCACTACGCTTAACATCCGGGGGCCCGGGGACACCTTGCGAAAGTTCAAACGTGGTCGATTGAAAACGTGAATCCACAGGCAGTGCGCCCACATTATCTTCTTGCAGGAAACCAAGCTCGACGAACCAAAAATTGGACAGATGACCCGTTGGTGGTCAGGGCCCCAGATTTGGGCACCGGCCAACGGTACGAGAGGGGGGACAACTATCCTTATCCACCGCGAAGTAGAACTAACTATTGAGAATAGTAGGACCGACATTTGGGGGCAATAGGCTACAGGAACATGAATGGGTCCTAATATCCGTGTACGCACCTGCAGTCCAAAGGGAAATAAGGTCCTCCTTTTCAAAGCTCCAACACATTGTGCCAGATGCCAGAATGTGGTGGTTGCAGCTGACTTCAACACGGTTTTGCTCCCGGGGCTTGACTCGCCAGACCCAGATGAAAGGAAAACAGATGCACGAATGCTACTCCAATTCATCGCAAAGAGAGAACTTACAGATGCATATAGGCAACTTTACCCGAACGATCCGGGTATACATTGTTCTCCAATCAGCAAAGGGATCTTCAACCAATGGCGGTATGCAGGTTGAACCTGATCCTCGTAAAAGGGGTGGCATAGGAATCATTGGCTGAAGTCCAAGTAGCGACTGCATCTATCTCAGATGACAAACCAGTGTCTTTTATCCTCAGGTTGGGCAGAGGACTGAAAAAAGAGTCAGGTTTCGTTCGCTTGAATACGAAAAACCTGAAAACCCCAGTGGTATTGGATTGGTGCAAGAGACATTGGGAAGACTGAGAAAAGACGAAGGAGTGGTTCGTCTCGGAAGAAGACAAAGTGTAGTTGGGGTTCCGTATGGTAACCAGAGCCTTGGATGCATTCTCTAGAGTGTTGACAAAGGAACGGAATAAAGAGGAATATGAATGTGTCTACATGATTAAGGAAGTGGAGGACCAGATGGGGAGGGACCCTCTGACAGATATTTATTGGGAAAGGAGACGAGCAAATGGTCAAAAAAATTTGGAAGCTATCCAAATTGAGCAGCAGGAAGCCTGAGCCAATATAGCAAAAGAGAGGGGAATGGCAGAAGTGGACCGCATGACCAAAGAAACGTTCCACAGACTATGCATGCCGCAAAGTCACAACTTGATTACTAGAGTATTGCAACACCCATTTTATGCGTAAGCGGACTTGGCAACAACAACCGAGCACATGTCTCGGTACACAACGGAATACTACTCAGATATTCCGACGTCACGACGGCCTCCAGAGGAATCCCTTGCAGAGTTACAGAATCAAGGGAATCTATGACACCACACATCTAAGACACTCACTCAGCAAGAAAGACTAAGTATGGATAGACCCCTCACGCTGACAGAACTGAAGGAAGCAGTCAGTAGCAAGGCATGGGGGAAATCCCCTAGGGATGACGGTCTCCCTGTAGAATTTTTCCAAGCAACTTGGGAGCAAGTCGGACCAACGTTGTTGAGTCTGTTTAACAATGTGTCGGAGGGAGGCCGCTTGACAGAGGATATGAGTAGAGGGGTCATTACCTTGTTGTACAAGAAGGGAGACAAACTCGATGCTAGGAACCGACGTCCGATTTCTATGCTCAATGTCGCCTATAAAATCCTTGCCAAGGCTCTATCCAGGCGCCTGGGCCAGTACCTCCCAAATCTAGTGAAGTCTGATCAAGGAGCGTTCGTGAAGGGGCGGTCGATAGCAAAAAACATAATAATGGTGGTAATAAGGGCATTGAGAGTGATAGAGAAAGAAAAGAGACTGGTACTGGTGGTGATGTTGGACATTGAGAAGGCGTATAACTAGGTCAACTGGTCATTCATCCTCAAAGACATCGGAACACATGAACTGCACGATGTGTTTCAGAAGATGGGTGACAGGAATGTACAGATCTTCGGCAGCAACACTGCTTATCAATGGAAGGAACTCACATGAGTTCGCACTCACCCGCTAGCTACGCCAAGGGTGCCCACTTGCTCTGCGCCTGTTCGTATTGCAGATCGAGGTAGTCCTCTATGCAGCAAGGTCAAGCAGGATCCTAAAAGGCTTGAAATTGAGAGAAGGGGTGAAGGTAAAGACCGGTGCCATAGCTGACGACCTCCTATTTATTACGAAAGTTACCAACAAATCAATAGGAGCAGCCAAAGAACTGTTGGGCCAGTATGCGGATCTATCCAAAGCTAAAATTAACTAGGAGAAGTCTATATACTTCCTTGCGGAGGAATATGAAGTTGAAGATGACTGGACCATGAAGCGGGTGGGATTGAACGAGTCGGGACGTTACCTGGGTTTTGAGGTCTCGTTGAATAACAGTCGTCCAACCCAAGATAAAATTTTGCTTAGTTAGGTTGAGATCAGGGCCAATAAATGTAATGCGGCAATGAGACTCTCCATAATGGGCCGAATGGCAATAATATCGACCACCGTCTTCTCACTCATCTGGCATATTGTGGCAGTGATCCTAATTTAAAGAACGACGCTCCAACAGATAAGAGGCATGGCAACTCGCTACCTGTGAAAGCCAGGAGAAACGGAGGGAGGGAGATTTATCTCTAAGGTGGCATGGATAAAGTCACACAAGCCAAGGGAGATGGCGGTCTGGGAATCATCGACCTTGAAAAACAAAACGTGGCCATGCTGGGGAAATGGTTCTAGAAATTCAGTACGCAATGAGAAGAAAGGAACTGGGTATGCATCGTGGAGTACATCCTACAACAAGAGTTCCACCTTATCCGAAACTTCAAGGAGGGCGTATGGCTCTGCCTACAAATGACAACTTTCCTTAAAGGCATACCAAAATCGGCCCTTGGAGCTGCTTGGCGCGCTGCCTGGGATAGGCTGACGCCACAACTGTCATCCAACCCAGTATTGAAGGAAGAAGTATTAATGCAACAATGGTTTGAGAACCACAACATCAAGGATGCAATTGGTAGCAGTTTTGGAGTGTCTAGGGCGGGTGCCTTTGAAAGAAAGTGGATCGAGAAACGAATCTCTCGTGTTAAAGATATATGGGAAAAAAAGAGGAAGGAATGAAAAACAGAAAGCGAGTTCCAGAGGACCCTTAGAAGACTCGAAAAAGTGGGGGACAGACTAAGAATCCTGGCGAAAGTTATGCCTACAAACTGAATGGTGGAACTAGCAAAGCAAGAGTGAAAGACAGTCGGAGGATGGTACAAAGAAGTACAGCAGGGAAACAAAGTCACGCAAGTAATCAGGCTTGAGGAACAGGTGGACAAAGAAATATGGAATGTCTCGATATGAGAAACAATAAATACCAACAAAGGCGGGTCTATGTTGCACCGCATCAGAGACGAAGCAATCAACACAGTCCAAGCACTCACGACTATCCGGGTTTGCCTGAGACCAGGTCCCAGACGCGGTCTGGAATACACTCTAATCCAAGGAGGAACTGCTATTCTGGACCGACGAATGAACCCAACAACCTTTTTGTGATATCGAGAGGGACAACGCAAAAAAACCCTAGTTAATTATGATACAAAGTTGGGGAGGAAATAACTGAAACCACTGAAACACAGGCTGGATCAGATGTGTCAACGCGCAGCCAGGGCATTCAACCTGCAAGGCGTTCAACCTGCAATCAGCTCCCTCAAGCTTGGAAATGAAGTCCCTGCGGGCAGCACTACCGGGACTTCGAAACTTTAAACTGGCAGGATTGTTGTGGCTTCTCTCCCACTCCACTGTTCCTGCAAAATAGCTTGCAGACAAAGGTATGAACGTCCACCGTCTATGCTTTCGTTGTGGTAACAATCAGGTAGAGTTCACCTACCATCTACGATGGGACTGCCAAGAGTCCTGACAAATCTGGCATTGGTGGGCAGATCATTACCAATGACTAGGTTCAACTCTAGTATGGGACGAGAAATGAGTGCTGACTTGCCACCTCCCGTCGCTCTTCTTCAGACATTGCGGGTAGAGGTACATCGCGCAAACTATTCGATCGGTCATAGCCTAGGTCATATTGGAGGATCGAAACAACATCCTCTTTAGAGGATATTGTTCAGCGGACGCAGCAATTTCGGGCAGCGTTAAAACCCTGATAAGAACCATGGTGGTGGCAGATTGGATAAGGAAAGCAGGGAAAGGGAATCTTCCAAATGGCAAAAGATGGTTCCTTTTCACATGGG
The DNA here is from genome assembly GCA_003427395.1 of Chara braunii. Lineage (NCBI taxonomy): Eukaryota > Viridiplantae > Streptophyta > Charophyceae > Charales > Characeae > Chara > Chara braunii. The sequence continues at coordinate 129,274 of BFEA01000093.1, forward strand.
CAAGAGCAAACAGGTTGGCGGCGGTGACTTTGGAGGGAAAGATGGTATTGCCGTCGTGGTTGACCTCATATGAAAAGGGTGGTGAAATGGGTCGATGATTTATATCGATGAATGATTGACAGGAAAAAAGGAGGAGGGAGATAGCAAGGGGAAGGACACAGAAAGTTAGAAGAAGGGGCGAGAGGCAGTGGGGTATCGAGGTTTCGAGGGATTTGGTCATAGGACCTCGCCCCTCAGACCAACTTAGGTCACAGGAGGACCGACGTTCACCTTGGAAAGGAAGCAAGCAGGGGACAGTGTAGAAGCTGATTGGCAGTGGACTCAGGGGGTTGCTTAGAACCTGTGTGGAGCAAGTGGGTTTATAGAACCAATAGATAGGATATAGAGAGGAAACTAACACTAGGCAGAGGAGGTAGAAAGGGCTAGGATTACACTAGGACGAATGGGTTAGGACACTTGGGGTGAGTTTCTGTGTATTGTTCTAAGCCTCTTTTTTAATCTTGTCTTATCTTACTCTTTTATTGCCTACTTTGCCAGACTCCCACCCACTCCCCCACCTTCTTTCCCCCTCCTCCTTACTCAACTAGCTCCTACTTTTGTCATTCCCCCTACCCCCTTTCTCCTACTTTTGTCGTTCCCCCCGCCCCTCTCTATCCCTTGTCTCACTGGAATATGAGATTCTAGGGCTGAGTTGGAATAAATTAGTTCTTGTATAGAACGGGAAAGGTGTTTGCTATCTTTGTTACGGTTGTCAATTTTTCTTGATTTCTTCGGGTCCCCGGAGGTCCTGTAAAAAGCGAAGCTGGGTAAAGCTCCCAGTACCGGTCTCTATGTGGGGAGGCCGACCCCCTCTTTCTAATGAGTAATCAATGTATCACTGGAAAAAAAAAAAAAAAAAAAAAAAAAAAAGATTACTGTGGCTCACCTTCTCTTTTTATTTTGGAAAAATTGTTGAAATGCCCCTGAAAGTTTGGAAATTTGTCAAGTATCCCTAAAAGGCATGGGCATGGCGAAATTCCCCCATCATAGTAGTAACACTTTGTGAAATACCCCCCTCCCCAAATGCACCTGTCATCTTTTGCATATACCCCTACCGGCCTCTGGGCAACTTGTCTATATGCCCCTAGGCCGTTGGACACTGCAAAATGGCAAAAGAAATGCACAACCCCTTGCAGCCCAGGGGCAGGGCATATGGAAAAATTACCAATGATCGGGATGGGTGCAGATGCAGAACCTTATTTCAGCGTACCCCTGTGTTTAGGGGTATCTAATAGAATACCAAAACGTTGGGGGTCTTTTAACAATTTTCCCTTTTCCTTTTTTTTCCTTTTCTAACAAAAATTTCTCAGTGTCGAAGGCTGAATTATACACTCTGCCAGAAACCGGGCCCCACGTCCCTATACAAAAAAAGGGGGGCGACCCCGTCAGAATGATCCAGGCACGCCAAACTGGTTCACTCCAAGGTCGGACCACAAAGACCAACAGTAGTCAAAAACATATGAAGCCCCAATCGGACGTGATGCAAAAACAACAACGAAACCACAAATAAAAAGGCAACCATCCAAACTATCGCCACACTCTGCAGAACCAGCATGCGACCCTCGACAGAGGTCTGTAGCCACAGACCCCCAACTGCAGACACATACCCTGCAAAACCCACCCACCTCCTCGCGATTCAGGGCTGATTGCACATCTGCCCACACTCGCCAGTACCAAAAAACAGTAACTCCACCGTGATGGCGTTTTTGCAAGCTAGCGGATATACCCTACCCCCACAAAACCCTCCCTCCTCGCAATTTAGGTAAACCACAACCCCAATCAGCATCCACTCCCTAAGGGAGCTTCACTACCCTCCATGACAAAGTCCCGGTGGAGCTATGCTCACCAATCCATCTCAAAATAATCAGACGATAGCACAACCCATAACCAATTGCAAAGAGACGAATGCCAAACCACCACTTCTACATGATATCTTCTCAAGCCAGTAGAGATACCCTACTATAGTTTTTTTTTTTTTTTTTTTGTACCTCTTCAAAACAAAGTCCAGATTCATGGCTATAAATCCAATCCTCTTTGTTGGAGGGACCTTGCCCAAAACATCCTGCCACAACCACATGTGGCAAAAAGCAAAAAAAAAAAAAAAAAAAGAAAAAAAGCTATAGCAGAGAACTATGTTGCACAAATAGGCTTAGGAGTAGTCGTGGGTAGATAGTGAAAGGTGAAATTGAGAAAATAATAAAGCTTAGTTAAAAATTAAAAAAAAAGTAATGAATTTTTATTTTCCTAAGTAATTAAATTTGAATTTTTCGGGGGAAGAAAACTATTGTGCATATACTACAAGGACATCCTTACCTCACAGACACAAGAATCCAATCTGGTTATAGACATGTTCGAAGGTAATAACCATTAGGTGCATACCACAATCCACCTCACTTACTGGACGCCTAGACCTAGACCTCCCTATAATAGTACACGAGGCACGAACGCAAGGAGCTAATATCGTAACAAATTTGTTCGAAGGTAATAACCACAAGGCACACACCACAATGCACCTCTCACCTATTGGACGCCTAGACCTAGACCGCCCTATAATGGTAGAGGAAGCGCACATGACCCTTAAAGTCATGGCGAAAGGCAAAACCTCTAGATGTGGTGGCCTGCCCACATAACTGTATTTACCATTTAGGAAAGAGTAGGAGAACAATTGGTAAAAATTTATAACAAAGTCTTGGAAGGGGCTAGACCTTCAACCAACATGTGCAGAGGTGTTATCGCAACACCGGGTTGAAATCAAGAATAGGCAGTCAATTTCAGTTCTTGATGTCTCCTACAAGCTTGTAGCTAAGATCTTAGCCAGACATACAAGAAGATACCTCATAGAATTGGTAAATGTTAACCAAGTAGCCGTTGTGAAGGGATAATCGATTTTCGAGCAATTGAAACACTGAAAGTAGTACAAAACAAAAATTTGAACATCTCGTTTTTGTTGTTGGACTTGGAAAAAAAGTATAACTGAGTGAATTGGTCTTATGTACTTACAACTTTAAGATAAATGAAGCTGAGCAATAATTTTGTAACATGGTTGATTGCGTGAGACACCTTTTCTACCGCTTCAGTGATAATTAAGTTGTCCAAAAAATTCTCTCTCACATCTGCTGCGCCAGGGCTGTCCTTGTGTCTCTTTTGTTCACAGTTCAATATGAAGGGGTAGTGAATAATGTTTGAAACCTTCCCGAAATTTGCAGCCTTCTTGTATGCCCTAATTTGTATAATATCAAGGTTCTTGCTGAGTACTTGTTTGTTGTATCTGGAAATTCTCTGCAATCCTTACTGCCTTGTAGCCATATCTTGATGAGTACTCTATAAGGGACGAAACCTATAAAAGACACTGTCAGGGCAAGGGATAATTGTAAGCTCATTATAAGGTAACAAAATCGAATATGGAGAGCAAACGATGTTTACTATCACAAAACTAGAGTTTACAAAGGTGAAGCAATGAGATTCACATATAAAAAAATAGGGGTGATGGATCTGAGCAACCTCTCATGTATCCCACTCGCACACATATTATCTTTATACATTCTACGAGAAGTTCTTAGAATGCCCACCGTCAATACGAGCTTAAGGTTGCAGAGTGGTTCGACCCGCCCCTCAAATACAAATTTGATGTGAGTACGAAAATATCATTCACTATGTAACCTGATTTACAGAAGCAATCTCTCATCACTCATTGGCGACACACTCTTAATAAATCACAAATCTCAATCAGAAAAGAGAACACATTGTCGTACCAAATACCCTTACAGCAAGTCACGCTAGTGCGGCCTCGTCTGCTTGACAACACGCGAGCGAAAGATAGTTTAGGTCCTCGCCTGGGTGAGCGGTGAATGTTGGGGTATCGTCGGCAAGGTGCAACCATGCGCAGCCTGGGTGTGCATGGCAATCGCAGGGCAACGGGACATGCGACCCCTCGCCTCCTTATTTTTGTTTATGTTCCCTCACGTTTACTTTTATGCTTTATTATTATTATTAATATTATTATTATTATTATTACTTTTATTTTTACAAATGTCTCTGGCTCGGTGGTCGGTTCCGAGGCCGACGTCGAGGCCGACATGCCTGGCTCAGTTGCTAGGCCACCGAGCCGGGTGGCCGATACGACAGTCAGAGAGAGACCTTGAGCATCCGCTTTGTTTTTACGGGTCCATCGGAATACCTGCATGATCGGGGCGCTGACGGAATTCCTCTATCCTACCCACATTGAAGCACGAACCGAGAAGGTCAACGTGCGTGGGAGTGGTGGGGTCCGTGCTCGTGGCTTCCCTCGCTTCCCATTTGGAGAAACGTCGATAGCCTAAAGTGGAAGGGAATTAGAGAAATATTTTGAGCAGGCCTGTGGGACAGCAGCCAAAGGGACGCAAGGGGTTGCTGAGGGCGCACTGCCGCCAGCCACGATCTGCAGTGAGAAGTTTGAGCATAAGCATGCCCACCGGGACACATAAGATGGTAAATTATGCCTGAGTTGGTGGGGCCAGGGGGCACCAGTGAGAGGCTGCCGCAATGTTGGGTGTGCGGCAGGGTATCCCAGCAGTTGTTCTATGGGACACGTCCCCACTCGGCCTTCGAAGTTCTCATATGAATATTTGCTACTACCACCAAGATCTACATTGGACCCGCTTCGGAGTCACCGTTCATGCTACAAGCCTCCCCACTGGCCCTGCGCCCTCCTCCTCAATGCGGCGTCGGGATCACTACTGCGGCGAAGCGTAGGTCATGTGCCTCAGTGCCATCTGTTGTCGCAAATCAGCTCGGCAGGTGACTATTACACACTTCAGCAGGATTCGACTCATGACCACCGACCTGCTGTGTGTGATGGTCGACACTCGGACAAGTACGGGGTTAGTGCGCAGCTTAGCGCAAGCGAAAGGCAGCAGCTAGCGCAAGAAAAAAGTGTGAAGGCTGCAAAAGGAAAGGCAACAAAGGCAGGGTGAACCTAGACGCGATTTTGCGCCGGGTGCATGCACAAAAGGAGGGCAAGCTATGGACGAAGCAAGCAGGAGCAGGAGGATGCAAAAAAACGACGATCTTGCTCGTTAATCAATAAAAACGGACGGGGAAAGATTCGGTTTTTGGGTTTTTGGTGGGCCAAATTAGATAGTGAGGTTATAACAGAGAGAGAGTTAGTAGAATGAAAGTTCGAAGAGATGCATGTTGCCTGAAGGTGTGAGGGCGGGTAGAGATGGCGGGAATAGAAAGAGTGAAGCTCATCTGTTTCTTGATGAGGGAAAGTGCAATCTTGAAGTTCGAAAACTGGGTGAACTGAATGGTGATGGTGGATTTGGAAATGGGGGAGAGGACTTCACGGTGCAGTTGTAGGAGTTGCGCCGGGGAGGTGTTTTTCGGAGTGTAGTGTATGGTTCCACGATCCGGCGGAAGATTCATTCGAATTTGCTCGTCAAATCGATGGGCATAGTGAGCGGCCAGCTGTGGGGTTGGAGACTTACCTGTGAGCCGATGTGTTGCCCAACCCATCGATGGAAGTAACGCCTCTCTATCTCTCTGCATGCGTAGCAGACTGCAATGTATATTTCGGTGTTCCGATATAATATTCATTCATTTGCCCATCCTTTCGGTGGGAGTGACGCGAGTCCAACCGCGAGAGAGGAGACTTACTTGTGCAGCCTACGTCGATCTTAGGATACATCTGGCTCGTGTCCTAGTGGAAGATTCATCCTCATCTCGCACCTTTGGCATGTGTGGGGAGAACGAGGTGCAAGGGATGGTGGAGAGGGATCACGAATGCGAATGATGGGGAGAGGCAGAGAGAGTTCCTACCTGGGGCTGGCAGTGAAGGATGAATTTTATGAAAGAGTTTCGGGAGCAAGAATGCATGCTAGTTATATACGACCAGGTGGAGTTGAACCGAAAGCCGATCATCGTCATCCAAACATTCATCACTGCCTACTGACGTCTTCGTAACCACCCAGCTCGACTTCGAGGATTGTGCCGCCCCCGGTACTCCTCCCTCATCGTGGTGTTCCCCTTCGAAAGATCCGCAAATGTATTTTGTTGTTGTCTCATTGGCGACCACCTCGATTTTCGTCCTGAGCCTTGTATTAATTGCGCCCACTGCAACAGCCCTCCTGTCCGCACCGGTAGTCGATATTCTGTGCTATTTCGGATACATGTACCTGGTCGAGACTTCGATCTGGGGAGTGCAAAGAGAGGGAGGGAATGAGGTTGATGGAAGGTATGGAGAAAGCTCGGTGGAAGCTCGCAACGATACAGACGTGCGTGTTGTTCGTCGGACTAAGGCACAAAAACAGCCATTTCGTCAAAACGGATATATTATATGTTTTGAACGAAATTAAAATTGAGTTTTTGGGCCGAAATCCGATCCAAATTTTTGGCTCCTGGGGGTCCTGCACCCTAGAATGTCGGACCCCCTAGATGTATCTGGTCTCAAGTTCCGACCAGATACGTCTAGGGGGTTCGGCGTTTTAGGAACGTCGGACCGCTAGGAGTCAAAAATTTGGACTGGATTTCGGCCCAAAAACTCGATTTTTATTTCGTTCAAAAAATATAATATGTCTGTTTTGACAAAATGGCCGTTCAAAAGTGAAAAACATAATCAGGTGGAAGTTTGACTGAGGCACAACTCGTCTCGGCCTCACTCGTGGTCAATAGGTGGTGTCATTTTCGATGAAATTTTCATCGAATTTTTTTTTTTATAATGGTTGTATTATGAGCCTGCATAGTTTGTTTGCAAAAGTTTCGATAACATTGCTTGTAGTGATGCGGCGAAAAACCCCGAATTTTGGGCCTTCCATTAACCGCGTGTCCACGGCCTTTTCTCCAATACGAGCATGGACTGTGAAGGTGCTCATCTAGATTCGGTGGTGGCTCGTATGGGCGGTGCCTGAGTATACTCTAGTTGCCACTTCCCACCAAAACTCTCGTCTCGCTGTGTTAACTACTGCGGCTCCGAGACCAAGGACCAAGGGTGTCGCTGTTATCTTCGGACAGTGATAGAGTGTCACTGGATAGAACGGAGGCAGTTGCTTTCTTTCCATTTGAAGTTGCTGCTGATTGAGTCTTACCTCAGCCAAATATTCTCTGATGTTGTGAGGTCGTTGCATCATTAATTGAGCTGAGCGATTTTTGCTATTGTGTTGAGGAGGACATTGTTCCCTTCTGAGCCAAGAGCTGTTCTGCACTCACAGTGCGCCATCTATGCATTTGTAAAGCTGTTGGACTGTTGTTTGTTCAACCATCGGGACTGCTATCTTTCGAGAGCCCACCGTATCGCTACTGAAAGGACCTCAGTTATTCAGACGCGGTGTCGGGCGGCTGCCTACCAGCCAGACATTCGTTTTTTTTCTTTTTTTTGAAATTCTGAGTATGTTTCCCTTTTTTTGCATGATGTTGAGGTATGAATGCATGTGATTGTTGGGTGTAAGTCTGATCTTGGTATTCTTGACCTGGTACTAACTTATGAACGAGCAGTAAAAACGACCTAGGCAGTGGCCGCAAGCAGGCTGAGAAGCGGACAGGGAAACAGGGTTCTTGCGAAGGCAAACCAGTCAGTCGGTGAGAAACGCCGGAGTTGGCAATCCCGGTTGAGGACGTCCTTTGCGAGATGGTCAGATGGAACAGATAGGTCGAGGTGAATGGTGGCTATTGGACGCGATCCGGGTTGGTCAAGCCGAGGGA
>BFEA01000093.1:139375-154453 GCA_003427395.1 Chara braunii
GTGTAAGAGTTCGTTGTGAAACTGGTCCTCTATAATCGTCCACCTTGAGTCTCGCTTTGCTCTCTTTTTCCGGGTGCCACTTTCGACTTCTGAGCAGTCGTTCTCAGTGTAAGTTTCCGCTGTGAGTCTGGTTCTCTATGAGATCGTCTACCTTGAGTCTCGCTTTGCTCTCTTTTTCCGGGTGCCTCTTTCGACTTCTGAGCGGCCGTTCTCTGTGTAAGTTTTCCGCTGTGAGTCTGGTTCTCTATAAAATCATCCACCAGGAGCCTCGCTTTGCTTTTGTTTTTGGTGTCTCTTTTGACTTCTGAGCGGCTGCCTCCCAGTGCAAGGTTTTGCTGTGGATCTTTGTCCCTCTGGTCGACCGCTCATCGCGGGTTTCAACTTTTGTTTTGATAAGACCCACGACTTATAGAGCGATCGGCCACTGTATGTCTGACCAGATTGCTTTTCTGCTTTCTTTTTTTCTTCTTTCCTTTTTTTGGTGTGTCCCGCTATGTCCTAGGTAAGACCTTCAAAAAAAGAAGGAAAAAAAAAAAAAAAAAAAAGGGGGGGCGATAGGCTGCCGCGCTGACGTTTCTCGTGCATCTGGCTAAAACACTTCCTTTTTTCGCGAGGGCGATAAGTCTAGCGGAGCTCTGAGATTGCTACCGTGCCCCGAGGAGCCTTCATCTTGGACGAAACGCGCCCGAATGAGCTCCTGCAGCGTTAGACCAGTCGGGAAGGTAAGAGGTGGAACAGCACGGCAGGGTCGAGCCAGGTAGTAGAAAAATCTGTCGTTAGCAAGGAAGGCCTCTTGAGAGGTTTGGTTGGTCCGACACTCACTTCGAGGGATCGCGGGGTATTGTGAAGGGCCTCTAGCTCGACGTGAACCTTTCTCGTAAGGGGAGATAACGGTGACCTGACTGGCAGACAAGGTGGCGCCATTGCCGGGGAAGGGCTTTCTCCCACGGCCTCGACCGTCTCTGGAACTGCGGGGTGAAGGAGAACCGGCGTGACAGGTAGTGGTGAGGGTTTCTTCGGAGTTTTCGACACAAAGTTTTCGTTTTTTTCGGCATCGAGTTTCTTATCAGCATCGATTCTTCGGGGTCAATCGGCATAGGCATTCCCTTTTCCAGCGTCTCTTTCTTCGGGTCTTTCTTAGACTACGACTTTCTTCAGGTCTACGTGGCAACCTTCGACGACATTTTCTGTTGGGGGGCTTGGGAAGGGGGTGCAGGGCTTGTTTGGGTGCAAGGGACTTGGGGTGTCGGAAACTCTCGATTTTGCAGGACCGCTCCGTCCCCGCTTGCGACTTCGGCCCTTGCTGCTCCAAGATAATTCAGGTCAATCTTTGCTGGAGAGTGTGACATTTTTAGTGTGTTTATTTCTAAAATCCGCTAATTAAGAGGGCGAAACAGTTTGCTTGTAGGGGTTTGAATGAGGGTGAAAAACAACCAAAGGGGGGTAAGAAGAGCCGTAAGGGAAAATAGTGTGATAGGGTCCGCACATGGGGGAGAGAGAGTGGGCTCAAGGGGGAGGGAGGAAAGGGGGGTTCAAGAGGATCCGGGGGCGTTATCAATTTGGGATCCTAGGGGGTCGCCAGATATCCTCGACCCACACGGCTTGTGGACAGCACCCACGCAGGGTATATCTTCTGCACGGGAAAGGGTTTTGCGAGGGGGGTTTGAGTTCTCGCCACGCGGGTTGAGGGCGGGGCCCGCTCGAGACGCGCCTCCCGAAAGGGAGCGGAGCTCTCAAGCGGGGGCCGTTCGGGATTTGAGGGTGCGGAGAGTAGTGCTTCGGGTTCCGGGGCAAGGGGGCGAGGAGACCTCAACCGCCATTGTGAACGAGGGGGCTAGGGGGCTACCTCGGGAAGAAGAGGCGAGAGATACGTGGGGCGCGTTGGACGAGGGATCAGAGGACGGGTCTTGGGTGGACCGGTGCCTTGCTGATTTCTCGGACTCGGACCTAGGGGATTATTGGGACTACGAAAACGAATTTTGAAGAATTCAAGGACCACAAGGTACATATATATATATAACTGCTTAACATGAGAGACTCTTCCTAAAACTCTGCTTCCCCACACCTTTTTTTTTTTGAGTACCCGGATTGAATTCCTTGATTCCAAGAGAGAAAAGAGTCAGCCGGTGGCGAAAAGGGAAGAAGTGAATGAAGTGAGAAGGGTTCACGATGCGAGAAGGAGAATGGGAGGGAGTAGACAGGCCAGTGATCTCTGATCGATAGGCGGATAAAGTCCTTGAACCCGGGTAATTCCACGCTCGAGGTGGGCCGAGTAGGGGCGTGGTTCCAGATAGGCTAACTTAGGACTAGGGGTCGGTTCGGTGGGGGACATAGGGCACGGGTGTGTGACTGCGGTCCGACTCCGGAGCGAGGGTTGCCACCCTTCTTCGGGGATAACCTGTGTTCGCGGCTAGTCCTTATACCTGGAAGTGGGAGGACCTCTCATCGAGGGAGGACAGGAAGGTAGCCGAGTGAGACGGCGTTCCTTCTCTGGTCCATTTGATCCTGCTGGGCTCACAGACACCTTCTTCTTGCAGGGTAGGGGTGGTCTCTTGAATGACCAAATAGTAAAGGTGACAAAAATATCTTTCTCTGATTAGGGTGAATGAGCCTAGAAGCGGTTCTGTAAGGGATTAACGTGAGTAGTTACGGTGGGATCGACGTGAGGTGCTATGCCTTCCGTCTGTGGACGGGGGACTTCGATGTCGCCGTCTACGTAGAGGAGGAACGAGATCAGGGGGAGAGTTTCCTCCGCGGTTGGGAGGAGGCAATTGACAACTCTCATATAGAAAGGAGGGAGCCGCGAGGATACGGGTTTAGTTACTTCTACTCCTTAGGGTACCGGACTTATCCTAGGGGCAGTCGGCCTGCGCCGGTGATTCCGGACGCTTACCTCGACGGGTCAGACGGGTGGAGAGTATTGGTCGCAATCGTAGAGGAGATAATGGAGCGCCTATGAGCTTAGGCGTTTGGGAGTTTGAGCTGGCAGGCATTAGCTTGGGTAGCCATGGGGGTGTAGGCGTGTGGTGCTACAACTTTTACCTGTGGACCAAGGATTTCGATATAGCACTTTACGTAGAAGAAGGGACAGATCAAGGGGAAGCCTTCCTAAATAGTTGGGAAGAAGCGGTTGGCCATGCTCGGGTAGAGAGGGAGCTTTTATGGGGCTACGTGATCAGATATTTCTATACACTGGGGTGCCGAACTTTCCGACGAGGGGAACAACCCGCGCCGGTAATACCGGAGGCATATCTGGATGGGTCGGATGGGTGGAGAGTGTTGGTGGCAATCGTAGAAGAGATAGTGGAGAATTTATGAGCTTAGGGGGTTTAGAATTTGAGCCGGCAGGCATTAGTGTGGGTGACTGTGGGGGAGAAGACGTGTGGTGTTACAAGTTCTTCTTGTGGACCGGTGATTGGGACATCGCTATCTATGTAGAAGAGGGGACGGATCAAGGAAAAGGCTTTCTTAGTAGTTGGGAGGAGGTTGTTGGCCTCGCGCAACTAGAGAAGGAACTTCTGGGGGCCTACGAGACCCGGTACTTCTATACACTAGGTTACCGGACCTTCCGACGAGGAGAGCGACCCGCCCCGATCATACCGGAAGCCTATCTCGACAGGTCAGACGAGTGGAAGGTATTGGTGGGGATTATTAAGAAGGTAGTGCAAAGCCAAGAGGGACATGGTTAAGATTGTAGAAGCAGCAGAAGACGGCAGAGTAAAAATCGAGAAGGCGGATCTTCTCAAGGAGCGGGAATGCTTTAGTGTCCCCCTGGATCATCGTACGGAGAGGTACCTAGCGGGGCGTGAGAGAGGAGTGTAACTTGAGAAGGGAGTTTTTCTTTGGGCAAAGTTCGTCGTAGGCATCTGGGAAGGAGACAGTGGACGAGGAATAGACCCAGGAACGGAGGAAAGGCCCGACGGGTGACGGTTCACGCTGAGGGAACAATCTATCTAAGTCGGGAAGCCTGGGTTGAGTACGTCACTCACTGGGCCTTGGGGTGGTATTGGATGGACCACTGGGAAGTGCGCGCGACACCTATACTGAGGCGGATCTTTGAGGACGTGCCTCTTCGGCACAGCCTTCCGTTTCGCTTGCGAGTAACTTGTGCTCGGGACGAGGAGTACCTGCGTGCCACGGGTTGCGTACAGGCTATATTTCCTTCTTACGTCTTCAGGAGAGTGTGTGGAGAGGGGGCTGGGTATGAGAAGGTCGTGAGGACTATAAGGTGAGAAAGAAGGAGGGGGCTGTCCTTTCGCTCGCTCCATTGGTTCTATACCTATTGTGTGGACAACCCGGTGCCGTACGGAGTTAGGGCCGACCGGATCCGAGAGAGGATATCTCTAGAGTCGGAGTGGGACCGCGAGGGCGGGGAGAGACTACCGTTACCAAAGCGTATTCGGAGTCCGCCAAAAGGTAGGTTAGAATGCATGGTTTTGTTTGACAGAAACATCGGTAAGTTTGTCGAGTCCCCTCTAGACGAGCGAGGGGTGTGTAGCTTGATTCCGCGCAACGGGGGAATCCCCGACTGGAGAAGGTTAGAAGGAGGGGAGATTACGGCCGGAGGGAATTTCGTATGGATAGAGTCGGAAGAGGCGAAAGGGAGAACGGCTGAGGTGCACCTCGAAGTCACCTCGATAATCTTCGTTAAGCCGGGGGCTTGGTTGAAGGTTATTGTACCCCTGGTCTTAGGCCAAGGGGGTGGGCTGGACTTATTAATCGAAGAGGCTAGAGCAGTCAGAAGGAGGTGGATAGATAGGATCCGGAAGGAGTTTGGGTTTGTGGCAATAAAGGCGGAGAGGTTCGCTAGGGCAGGCAAACTCCCCAGGGCGAGTTACCCCGTGACCGTGTGGATCCCGGACTTTGTGTTCTCAGGCGCGGACGAGGGAAGAGTGGTGAAACTCCTGGAAAGGGGAAGGAACTTAGGGTTACCATTTGGGGCCCTGTGGATACTATACACACATTGTATCGATCAGGGAATCCCTCCACGAGGAAAACTCTGGGGTATTCTTAGGAGATTAGGGTCCCTGGAAAAACCCTTTACCCTCTCGCCGGAAAGATACTGCAAGTGGGTTTTCAAAATGGCACCTGTAGATGGTGAGATTCGTGCTCAGCGAAAACGGAGTGGTAGAGGCGATAGAAGCCGGTGACGCAGGAAAAGTCTTGATCCCAGGGGACCCTAGCGTGACGCCCTACTTATGAGTGTTGAGAAAGAAGGAGTCATCCGGGAAGGCGCCTATGTGTGGGTTCGAGCTCGCAGGCTTACCTGAAAAGAAGGAGTGCAAAGAGGAGGTCCGTCTGACCTCAGTCGGTTCCTAGAGATTCGGGCTACAATTTTCCTCGACGAGGACGCGTGGACCGAAATTTGGAGGGGTTTAGTAACCGGCCGAGAGACCCATACAGAGTACCGTGAGTCCGCGAGGCTGGTAGCGAACAATCTGGTACTGGGTGATTACGAGGAGGGGACCTTCGAGTCGTGGACACAGGTGTCCTTCGCCGAACCAGGCGAGGTCCCTCGCGCGTCCAGAGTGCTCCACGCGGACCTGCCCCAATTCCTGACATGCTCATTCTTACGAGACTCGGAAGAGAGAGTGATGACTGTACTCTGAGCCGCTCAGGAATCCGGAGTGCGGACGAGAGGGTTGTTCTGGCTCTACACGCGGTGTGTGGACGCTGGGGTCCCCCCTAGGGGAGAGCTACCCCCTATATTCGAAAGGTTGAGAGAGTTTGAGGGGATCCGAGCTCACGTCGCTGACGTCCCGTACGCCCGCCTCTTCGGGGAAGCGCAGGTGGCTAATCGACGAGGATACGAAGCTCAATGATAAGAGGGGTTCCCTAGACTCTTTGGGCCTCAATAGAGCCTGTGAGAAGGGAAGGGGAGGTTGTCCACGTCTCGTTGCCCAAGGAAAGTCAAAGGAATCCGACGAGGGCTATTCAAAGGGAAGTAGCCGAGATCCGCCGAGGGAAACCATTCGTTCGTTCGGTTGACAGTGAGCACCGGAGAGGGGTTGGTGATCGGAGAGGCCAAGGTGTTCCTTTCTAAGGAGGGCCTCTTGGAGGTAGTCCGCAGCTTGAAGTTGGGGGAGGATCCACTCATAGGCGCGCGGGCGACGCAAGACCGTCTTGAGAGGCTTGTGGAAGAGGCAAGTCCTCGAGAGGGATACCATAGGATCTACCGAGTGACCTACGCGGGTTGGGAAGAAGTACCTCTATTTTTCGACAGTGACCCCTTCGGAGTCCCTCGTTTCATCCTTGAGCGAGTTTATCCCTCGGAAACGCCAGAAAGGCGGTGGAACGTAGGATCTCGATCCTGAACTAATTTCGGTTCACAAGGTCGGACTTGCATTCCCTATTAACGTGGTGCCTTCAAAACCCATACGAGGACAATTGATCATCGTTAGAGGTCCTGGGCTACGTCTTTGAGGGCTGGAGCCAACACGTGAGGGTGTCGACCATCACCTGGAGGTACTTGGGGAAGATCTGTGAGGCGGGGTTGGAAGGATTGGACCCCTCGGATCTCATACGGATAGTTATAGCGTGCCGACGGAGGAACTTGAGGCATGAGTGAGCCCGACACCAGTGAACTGGTAGGGCTAGACAGGGTTAGGGCGGAGCTATTTAGAATCCTAACCCTTTGCTGGGAGGAGGAAAGAAGGGCGAGGCCAGGGTTTTTGCGAACGATCAAGTTACTAGAGGCGGCCACGGTGAAGATACTAGACGATTTGAAAGAGGATATACTCTCGGGGGGGAGCTAGGCATGAGAGCTACTTACACCTCCAACTTCATAACCTGGGAGTTGGAAACAAGGGACGACGGCCCCGAGGTCGAAGTAGAAGGGGGGGCGGAGCTTAGCCCAGGCCTTGGAGAGGAGCGAGTGGCAAAAGCCGAGAAGAGTTTCCTCGTCGAGGTCCGCCGACTGACCTTGTGGAAAAGAAGGTCCTGGACCACCTTAGCTAGGTTTTCGGTCTTTATTAGAGAGGTGAGGGGAACTCGGTTATATAGAACTTGAAGAGAGCCTTTGACAGAGGTCGAGAGAAGATTTGAAGAGGACTCAAGGTGGCTTGGAAATCCCTTCGAAGCCAGGGTGCACCTGGTGGAGGCACGTTTTTGGGATAGGATGGGGGAGTACGGGAAAGCCTTGCGTCGGACGATACTCAATCAAGGGAAGAGCTTTCGAGAGAGGTGTGAGGATTCGCTAGTCGAGGCGGCGGAGAGGTTAGCTCGGGTAAGGTGAGCCGGCCAATGATTAGATACGATACGGGGGACCCTATCGGGGCCTTGGAAAGGGCTTGGAAGTCGGGATCTAGGTATGGAGTGACCCTCCTCAGGGTTGAAGAAGAAGGGGAGGTCACTACGGAATTCTTCGAAATATACGGACAGGAAACACTAGTCTGTTTCTCAATAGTTTCAAGAGAGGATACCCACACGCGAAGAGCTGAGATCTTCTTGTCTCACGACGATAGACAGTTCTTTGCTACCAAGTTGGCGGAAGGAAAGGACCCTCTGGGTATCGCAGAGAGAACCCAAGACCGACTTAGAAGGTTGAGAGGGGGAGTAGTGGGAAGGCGTGAGATAGAGAGGGTTGAATACCGAGGACGGTTAGAAATCCCGCGGGCGGCCCACGACCGAACCTGGGAAGCCCCTGCCTGGGTCTACCGTTTGCTCTACCCCGACGACGCCACAATAAGGAAAGTTCAAAATAGGAGAACGATAATCGAAAAATTTCCCCTAGGTGAAGCGAAGGGGCACGAGTTGTTCACCCTGTGTTAGGAGTCCCTAGAGCTTACGGACTTTGAGTGGTGGGCTTTGGTCGGCGATTTCATCAAGCCCCTATTCTCAGGACAGGCTAAAGAAGTAGATAGAGGCCTGATTAGGCGGTGCTCGGAGGAAGGGATTAGGGGTGTCTCGGATCTGGAAATTGCGAATCTTGCGCTAGCAGCTTACGAAGAGAAAAAAGTGCGAGACTCTTGGTGGACTGTGACTGGTGAGGAGTCCGAAGGAGATAGTGAAGCACAAGGATCAAGTGAAGGAGAAAGAGGTTCGGAGGAGAGTGGCGGGGCAGAAGGTCGAGGGAGTGACTCTAGCGGAGAGAGCGACTAAGAACTGGTGCATGGAAAGTGTGGTTGAGCACGGGGTCGCCTGATCACCTAAGACCGCTGCTATGGGGCAAACCGAGGAGGATATCGAATTGGGGGCGAGATTGAGCAAGAACCTGGAAGAACCCCTCGAAGAAAAAGCTACGGAACCACGTGCGAGCTCACATGAGCGTTTGCACCGAGAGATGGAACCGCGTGTGCCTGTAAGAGAAAGAGTGGTTGAAGCTAGAAGGGGCTTCCCAGTCGAAACTCGATGGGCGGACCATGTGGACACGGAAGAAACAGTCGGCGAAGGGCAGGAGTGCCCCCCGTGATAGGGCTGGGTGCTGGGCACCGAGGAAAAGTGAGGAAGGTGGCCTAAGAAGGAGGAAACTTAGGGAAGGACGACCAATCGAAATTGGGGGAGTAACGCGAAGATGGGCCGGCAGGAAGACCGGTCCCGCATGGATGCAAGAAGAGGCGGTAGGAAGGAATATCAGAGACATCTGGAGAGGGGCTCATGGCCAGGAGTCCATGCACTGGGAGCGCGAGGACCTGGGTTATAGAGGTCGTCCTGAGGAGGAATTCTAGGGGCCTCCGAGAGCTCTACCGCGGATGAAGGATTTGGACCCTTCCTGGTACAAACCTTACGATCCAACGATAGATGGACCAGCGAAAGGCCCTTATTTCCGTCGTTATGACGACCGACGAGTTCCCTACTACGATGTGAATCACGAACTGGAGTCGCTCTACTTCAACGGAAGGGACGTGACCGGGTTCGTAAAGAAGTGGGAGAGTTACGCCTACCGGATGAAGTTCTCAGAGAAAGAGTGGATTGACCACTTCATACAACACTCGGAACCGGAGCTGGACCGGAGATGGAAGGTGGAAGGCCTTCAAAAACAGCCTATTGCAGATCTTTGCGTGTGACGACATGATCCCCACAATAGAAGGGTTGCGTCGGGTGGCGAGAGGAGAGCAGGAAAGCCTGGTGACCTTTACTCGTCGATTCAAGCGTTTATCGCAGGCTTTGGTGGATCGAGGGATGCTTTCGGAAATCGACAGGTGCGTAATGTTCATGTTGCACCTGCCTGAGGAGAAGAGGAGGGAGGTCCTCGAAAAGACCTCTAGGGACTCCGCTAATTTCGAGAGAGTCGCCGAAGTGGTCTTCACTGGAGGCAGGGTGGACGTATGGGAGTATATGAAGGAGAGTCTGGACATGGCACTCCGGAGTATGCGCTCCCAAAAGGGCGACGGTCCCCGCGGAAACGAAGGTCAGCCTCCGGGGCCCCCCACCCAACGCTGGGGAGGAGGACCCCCGGGTTGGCGGAACGAACCCGGCAACCAAGGGAACTGGAGGAACGATCGAGAGACCGGAGGGAATTGGGCCTCGGAATGGGGAAACTCCCGCCGGAAGGATGCAAGGGACGGAAGATGGGGAGACCCCCCTCCACCTAGGGTCGTGGGGGCTCGACCAGAAGTAAGTCGGGCTAGAACACCACCGCCTCCCGCGACAAAGGGAGCGCATCCTCAAGTCACTCCTCGTGCAAACAACCCGTCGCCTCGAAGCGGGTGTGTCTATTGCAATGAGGAGGGTCATATCAAGCGAGAGTGCCCTTACCTTATGGAAGCCCTAAGGTTGGGGGTGGTAAAATTAAAGGAGAACAAGTGGGTGGTTTGGGGAGACGATGGGAAAACAGTCTCCTTCCATCCCTCGATGAAGGTAAATGTGGACAAAAGGATAGCCCTCCAGGAGGCAAGATTGGGGAAGAAGCCCGAGGTTGGGAGCACTTCCAACACATCCCGTCCAAATGACAGAACCACTGGGAGGCGTGTCCATAAGGGAGCCCCAAGTGTCGAGCATCAAGTTCGTTGAAACCCAGCCCGAAGAGGAAGGGCCTTGCCTAAGGGTAAGAACCCAAGTTGGGGCCGGGCCGTCTAAAGGCAAGGAAAGCACGACGGAGGGGGGAGGAAGAAGGAGCGGCGACGACGACCAACCGATGGTCGACGCCAAACGACACGGAAGAGAGGAAGGGGGAAGAACCCACGTCACCTAAATCACGTAGGAAGAAGGAGGCGAAAAAGTTCGAGATGAAATGCACCTTGAACGAAATAGACACGGTAGCGCCCCTACGGAGGACCCTAATGCAACCTATGCAATGCACCCTTCTGGAGTACTTAGCGGCCAGCAAAAGCGCTAGAGATGAACTCCTAAGCATCACAAGAAAAGTGAGAATCCCGCTCGCTAGAGGGCCCACTGTTCCTGGGGATGAACTAGACAAAGAAGAGGTGCAGTCCTTCCGGATCACTATGGAGGAACTGTCAGCGAATTTCTTCTTTGAAGAGGAGGCCAACAAATTCTATGTATTAGGGAGCGGCCAACTCCAAGCAGTGGTGAGTGGAAGGAAAATGAGGGCTCTGGTGGACAATGGGTCCGAATCCACAGTGTGTAGAGACTCCATTGCAAGGGAGTTAGGTTTGGAAGTGGATAGAGGGGTGTCCATGTCGATGGTAGTTGTGGATAACAAGCTGCAGCCGTCAGAGGGGGTATGCCATAGCCCCATGATCGAGGTCGCCGGCGTAGAAGTCACGGTCCCAATATTCTCAGTAAAGGAGTGTTCCTCCGAGTTGATCCTCGAGAGAACCTGGCTGAGCGCGGTCCACGCTACCACGGTGGACCTTCCGGACGGAAGTCAGACTCTCTCGATCCAGAGTCCGGATGAAATCCAAGTGGTCCTAAAGACTATGGACGCTCAGGATGAACGAAACCGGACCAGCACTCCAAGACAGAAGGAAGCCTAGTCAAGGGTGTGCCAAATCTGTCTAGAAGAATCGCCCTTTGCTGATAAGGAACCCCCGGGGGACCAAATAGATGTCGAGGATGTCGGGGGCCGGGTTGTGATCAATGAGGTAGGATACAAGAAGGAGGACGAGAGAGAGGAGTTCGGTGGATACGTGAGGCTGTCTTTTTTGGAGGAACCCCCCTAGCCGGCGCGGTCAAGAAGCATAAAACCGTGGTGGAGAAAGTGAAACCCGCTGCGGTCAGCCGGGATAGAACGGGGGAAACTTCGATATCGGAGGAGGAAATCGCCGATATCATCCGAAAAAGGAAGGAGACCGAGGGACAGAGAATTATAGCCGACAGGTTGACGAAGATGGATATAGGGGATGAGAACCTCATGGACGAAGAGAAAGAGTACGTAGCGATGACCCTAAGGGGCTGCGATAAGGCCATAGGCTTAGATGACTCGGAGAGGGGGAGAATCGACCCGAGGTATGCCAAGCCCGCCCGGATCCAACGGTCCCTCACGTACCTTGGAAAGATAGACCCCAGTGGAAGTATGCTCAGAAAGAGAAGGAAGAGATTGTGGCCTTCATCAAAGAGAAGATAAGGACGTTCGTCGCGGAACCATGTGAAAGTGCCTACTCCAACAAATGGTTCTTTCTGAGAAAAGGCGGTAGCAACAAATTGAGGTGGATCCAGAATCTCCAAAGAATCAACGCAGTCACTATAAGAGACGTGGGATTCATACCTGAGGTGGATCTACTTGCGGCAGGGTGGGGAGGTCGCTCGATCTACTCGATCTGCGATCTCTTCTCGGGCTATGATGAGATCCCCTTGGACTACCGAGATAGGCACATGACCGCTATGCACACGCCTCTAGGGCTGATCCAGATGATGGTGGTACCGATGAGGTGGACGAATGACGTCGCAGTATTCCAAAGAGCCATGATCGCGGTCCTCAAAGAATTCATACTGGAAAAGGTGGAGGTCTTCCTAGACGACTTCCCGATAAAAGGGTCGGTCGAACGAGACGAGACGAAGGTCTTCCTCGGAGTAAGAAAGTTCGTGGTGGACCATATGAAGGATGTCGGGGAGGTCCTTGCAAAATTAAATGACGCCAACCTTACTGTGAGTGGGACAAAGAGCCGCTGGGGGATGTCGTCGATCAAAATATTGGACTTCATCTGTGACAAGGATAGGCGGAGGCCCGATCCCGCGAAGTTGGAAAAATTGATGACCTCGCCGTCACCATTAAAGTCAATAACGGAGGTTAGGTAGTTTTTAGCGGTGGTGGGCTACTGGAGGATCTTTATAAAAGCCTACAGCGAAAAGGCGGAGCCACTTAGACGACTGCTTAGAAAAGTTGAAGGATGGACCTGGGGAGAATAACAGACCACAACCATGAAAACCCTTAAAGAAGAATTCCGCGAAGGAGGATAGGTCCTAGGAGTTTCGTTCTTCGAAGACGAGGAGAACCGCCCATTTATAGTTGCTACGGACGCTGGACCATGTTCCATAGGCGGGCTTTTGTCGCAAAGAGATCAAAACGGGAAAAAGAGACCACTTCGATTCGAGAGTCGGGCTTTAAACCCCGCCGAGCGGAACTATAGCCAGTTCAAGAAAGAAGTACTGGGGGTATTGCACTGCCTAAAGACCTTCTGCCACTACATCTACGGGAGACGTTTCCTCCTGAGAGTGGACCCGACCGCGGTAGCTGCTGTCCTTCAAAAGGACTTCTCACTAACCGACCCGACTATCGCTAGATGGATGATCCATATTAGACTCTACGATTATAGGGTCGAGAGGATCTCCGGGGCCAAAAATCAGGTCGCCGTGATCCAAGTGGCCGCTAACAAGGCGCAAGTGCGGGTGACCATTTTGAGGAAGACAGGAGCCCTGGGACGTTCCTCGCTAACCTTTACGACGGGAAGTACTGCGACATAGGGCTATACCTAGCAGGCAGGGAGGAAGGCACCGATGTGATTAAAAGGGAAGCGCTCGAGTATTGCCTACGAGGAGGGCACCCCTTTAAGAGGCCTACCAAGTTCGAAATGCCCATGAGGGTGCTTTGCGACCCGGAAGAAAGGAAGACAGTCATAGAAGAGTTGCACGACGGAGTCGCCGGAGGGCATAGGGGAGTAAAAGGGACTTTTATAAAGTCCGTAGGCTCTATTGGTGGGATGGGCAGTACGAAGAAGTCGCGAGGTATTGTTCGACCTGTGAAGTTTGCCAAAAGAGGGCGACGGTTTGCTACAAGGAACCCCTAGTTCCATCGCTCCCCACAGTGTAGGGCGAGAAGGTCCACGTGGACTTGGTGACCATGCCCAAGGGAGTCGGTGAACTTCGGTATATTATCAATGCTAGCGATGACTTGACAGGTTTCATGGAGGCTAAGGCTATTAAGAAGAAGACGGCCGAGGAAGTGAGTGATTTTCTCCTAGAATACGTCGTCAGGTACGGGTGTGTCGAGAAGATAGTCATGGATAGGGGGTCTGAGTTCTTAAGCCAAAAGGTCAAAGCGGTATTGGAGATAGCAGGGATTAAGGCGGCCTACATGACCGCCTATCACCCCCGAAGTAACGCGCTGGTCGAAAGAGGTCACCAAACGCTTGTAGACGCCTTAGCGAAGTGGTGCAAGGGCCGTGCAGAACAGTGGTCAAAGTATTTGCGCTATGCAGTTTGGGCGGACAACATCACGGTCAAATCAAGTACGGGGTATCCCCCTTACACCCTTTGGTTCGGTAGACACTGCCCCTTGCCCATCGAATTCCACGTCGACACTTGGACGAGTGTCTCATGGAGAACAAACATGACAAGGGGCGAGTTGTTAGAGGCAAAAATACAACAAATAGCCGAAAACCTTGACGTCGGACTTGCCGAGGCAGGGGAGAGCATCGAGAAGGAGAGGGTGAAAGAGAAAAGAAAGGTGGGACAAGAACCTGCAGGTTCGACAAAAGCCGATAGGGACTAGTGACCTCGTCTTGATGTACGACTCGTCGCTAGAGAAGACTTGGAGCATGAAGCTAGCCAATAGGTGGATGGGGCCATACCGAGTCCTAAAGAGATTGGATGGAGAGGCGTACCTTCACGCCGAATTAGACGGGGCTAGGTTACGGGACCCTATTGCGGGGGCCCGCCTCAAACCTTTTCGATGTAGAGAGAGCCTTAGAGAAAAACCAAAAAGGAAGAACAAGGAAGTGGTCGACGCGGAAGTGACTGTCACCCACGAGAAAGGAGAGACTTCGAAGCAAGGAGCTTCTTCGCGGTCGCCTAAGAGGGGGTATAAAGGTTCGGAAACCTCCCCAGCCAAAGACCCCTAGAAGAAAGAAACGGCCGAGGGAAGATGACAGTGATACCGACCGGTTAAAACGCAAGCTGAGAGAAAGGAGGAGCGCTTCTAGGAAGGCCTTGAGAGCCAAACGCGAGAGAGAAGAGAGGAAGCGGAAGAGAGAAAGGCGGAAAAAAAGGATGAGGAGGGGAAGACGGGTGTAGAGTGGAAGGGGGGGAGTTGTACCATAGTTAGAGGGAGCGGGTATCATAGTTCCAAAAGGGTTACTGTACCATAATTAGAGGAGACTTATATCGTAGTTTGAAAGGAAAGTTGTACGATAGTTAAGGAGGCATGTATCATAGTTCCAACAGTAAGATGAGACAACACAGTTTGCAAACCAAAAAGTTAAGTCCAGGGAAAACGAGGGACGAGCGTAATCTAACAAGTCAAAGGCTAATACGAACCATTGAAACGAGAAAAAAACGTTAAAAGATAGCCACTGGGTGTGGGGGGGAAGGTTAAGGGCCATAGGAAAGCTCGCCGGGGATGGCGAGATCTGGGGTGTGGGCTGGTTGTCAGGCGGCTGCCTACCAGCCGGACATTCGTTTTTTTTCTTTTTTTTTGAAATTCCGAGTATGTTTCCTTTTTTTTGCATGATGTTGAGGCATGAATGCATGTGAATGTCGGGTGTAAGTCTGATCTTGGTATTCTTCACTTGGTACTAACTTATGAACGAGCAGTAAAAACGACCTAGGCGGTGGCCCCAAGCGGGCTGAGAAGCGTACAGGGAAACAGGGTTCTTGCGAAGGCAAACCAGGCAGTCGGTGAGAAACGCCGAAGCTGGCAATCCCAGTTGAGGACGTCCTTTGCGAGATGGTCAGATGGAACAGATAGGTCGAGGTGAATGGTGGCTATTGGACGCGATCCGGGTTGGTCAAGCCGAGGGA
>BFEA01000093.1:155112-166941 GCA_003427395.1 Chara braunii
AGAGGAAAGGCGGATTGAGGTGAGATGCGCTTGCTGAGTTTTTGGAAAAGGGGGCGGGGTGGGAAAAAAAAAATTTTTTGGAAAATTATGTCGAGCAACTTCGAACAACAGCGGGAGGATAAGAGTCTATTGGAAAGTAGGGGAAGAAGCAGCGTGATTGGAGGGAGGAGACAAAGTGAGGATCGATAAGGATGACAAGAGGAGGGAGAAAAAATATATATAAGGGTAAGGAAAACAAAGAGGGGAAAAAGGGGGAGCACGTTTGAGGAGCGCACGGAACGTACGAAGGAAGTGGAAAGGTCTTCGAGCGGGTACGTACGATTGACTAACGCATGCATGTTCGCGTTCGTTGCGTCGCTCGAAGGAGCGGAGGTTTGAGTCGCTACTAGCAGTCCAAAGGGGGAAGGTGTGCGTAGCTGAAAGAGCTCGATCTGTGCGCGCGATTGGAAGGAGACGCTCGGTGTACATGGCTGAAAGCGAGGGATCTGTTCAGGCGGTCGCAGGGACGCGCTCCTTGTCCTTGACTGGGAGCTCACGCTCTGTGTGATCGGCTGGTGGAAGCGCTGCGCCCAACAAAGGGTAGGAGGGTGAACGAGAAAGGGAGAGGGAAGAGAGGGAGAGAGGAGGATGAAAAGAAGGAAAAAGGACGGGGGAGAGCGGGCAGAGAAGGAGAGGACGAGGAGAAGGACTGTTGAGTCCTTGGGAGGCACAGGGTGCGCTAGCTCGGGGGTGATAACTTAGGCATTAAGCGAACTCGAGGTGACACCGGGCGGGCATACGTCTGTGAGCTGTGCGAGTCGGCGGCAAAGGAGGGGCATCGAGTCAATCGCCGAGCGGAGAAGAAAGGGGTGTCGAGCGGGTGAGAGGCTAGAGGTGCGCGACGAAAGGAGTCGGTGAGGGGCAGCTTGTCGAGAAACTAGGGAGAAGACCTCTCGCTGGCGAGTTCCGCCATTCGGCAGAGTTCCAATCACTCGCCGCTCGGTCAGGCGCCCACGGCCTCGACAAAAGAAAGGTAACAGAGAGAGAGAGAAGGAGGCGAGAGCGGTGTTCGAGTCCCAGCCAGCGGTCGCTGAGCCGAGAGGAGGCTGGTTCACTCTTCTTGTTCGAAACCGACATTGCTCTCGGTAAAAGGCTTCGACGGCGAGCACGTTCGCCGGGCATGTCTATTCGGGAGTCGGCTGCACAACATATTTTCCTTCGAAAGTTCGCAGGGAACCTTACTCTATTCTTGGAGGAAACTCCGCCTCTCTAAGACATCGTCCACTTTGAGTCTAGCTTGCTCTTCCCCTGAGCGATGATTCTTTGTACAAAAGCTCGCTGTGAATCGAGCTCTCTATATGATCGTCTACCTTGAGTCTGGCTTGCTCCTTTCCTTGGGGACACTTTCGACTGACGAGCGATCGCTCCCAGGTGAAGAGTTTATTGTGAAACTGGTCCTCTATACAATCGTCCACCTTGAGTCTCGCTGTGCTCTCTTTTTCCGGGTGTTACTTTCGACTTCTTAGCGGTCGTTCTCAATGTAAGAGTTCGTTGTGAAACTGGTCCTCTATAATCGTCCACCTTGAGTCTCGCTTTGCTCTCTTTTTCCGGATGTCACTTTCGACTTCCGAGCGGTCGTTCTCAGTGTAAGAGTTCGTTGTGAAACTGGTCCTCTATAATCGTCCACCTTGAGTCTCGCTTTGCTCTCTTTTTCCGGGTGCCACTTTCGACTTCCGAGCGGTCGTTCTCAGTGTAAGAGTTCGTTGTGAAACTGGTCCTCTATAATCGTCCACCTTGAGTCTCGCTTTGCTCTCTTTTTCCGGGTGCCACTTTCGACTTCTGAGCRGTCGTTCTTAGTGTAAGTTTCCGCTGTGAGTCTGGTTCTCTATGAGATCGTCCACCTTGAGTCTCGCTTTGCTCTCTTTTTCCGGGTGCCACTTTCGACTTCTGAGCTGTCGTTCTCAGTGTAAGTTTTCCGCTGTGAGTCTGGTTCTCTATGAAATCGTCCACCAGGAGCCTCGCTTTGGTCTTGTTTTTGGTTTCTCTTTCGACTTCTGAGCGACCGCCTCCCAGTGCAAGGTTTTGCTGTTGGTCTCTGTCTCTCTGGTCGACCGCTCATCGCGGGTTTCAACTTTTGTTTTGATAAGACCCACGACTTATAGAGCGATCGGCCGCTGTATGTCTGACCAGATTCCTTTTTTGCTTTCTTTTTTTCTTCTTTCCTTTTTTTGGTGTGTCCCGGTATGTCCTAGGTAAGGCCTCAAAAAAAAAAAAAAAAAAAAAAAAAGGGGGAACGATAGGCTGCCGCACGGACATTTGTCGTGCATCTGGCTAAAACACTCCCTTTTTCGGGAGGGAGTGCGGGCGCTCCGAGAGCGACACCTGTGCGGGGCGATAACCAGACCTTTAGGTACTGATCTCAAGCATCGCCGGATAAGAGGTTGGAGAGAGGGGAAAGAGAGAGCTAACGATAGTCGAGCCGAGCTCTGAGAGTGCTACGGTGCCCCGAGGAGCCTTCATCTCGGACGAAACGTGCCCGAACAAGCTCCTGCAGCGTTAGACGAGTCGGAACGGTAAGAGGTGGCACAGCGCGGCAGGGTCGAGCCAGGTAGCAAAAAAATATATCGTTAACAAGGAAGGCCTCTCGAGAGGTTTGGTTGGTCTGGCACTCACTTCGAGGGATCGCGGGGTATTGTGGAGGGCCTCTAGCCCGACGTGAACCTTCCCCATAAGGGGGAAATAACGGCGACCTTACTGGCTGACAACGATTGTTGTTTTCTTGGGGTATTGGTGTTGCCTGCTGAGTCTTGCTACTATACTCTTTTTTTAGCAGCGTTGTTTTGTTGAATCTTGCACACTGCGCATTTGCTATGTTTCATCCGCCATTCGGATAGAACACAAGAGCGTGCTCTATTCGAGCGTAACATTTCTAGGTTGTGCAGCGATGGTTCGATCATGAAAATAGTAGTGTTGTGACTTGAGGGGATTAATAGGCTTTGAAGAGAAGTCATCACTGCAATTTGGAGGACCGTCAGGAGGTCAACACTCCACATTTTGACTTCAGTTTGTCAGTAATACTGCGATGTTGGCTGCCATTGTGGGGCCCTAAGGTGATTGAAGGAACCAAGGTCCTCTCACGCGAGTCTGAGTGCACCTCTACTGGATATGAGAGACTTAATGCTTCTACCTTTTGCCCTTCTTAATCTAAGTCTAGTATGTGGTTACGAGAGGAATGCGCTAGGTGGGATTGCAATCCATAGGACCGCATCAAGACTCTGTGCGAAGTCTGCCCACTTATTGCGGGAGCTCTGTCGGAACTCGGGAGGAGTTCCGGCGGCAAGGGACTGAGAGGTAAACCTTTGTCTTCCTTCTATAAACCCAATTATAACCCCCATTTGTATATCTTGCTATAGTTTAATTGAGTGTCCTACATGAATCCCATATTGACTTTGAGTTTGACTTTCGGGATTTGAATCAGACTTAAGTAAAAGAAGGTATGCACAATCTCGGTTTTTTTTTTTTTTTTTGACTGAAAGCAGATTGTGAAAAGGATTTGCATATGGGAGGGAGGTGATTTTGTTTATGTCTGGTTGGGTCAACCAGAGGCAGGACATTGAACTAAGTTAGACGACCCAGTGCTATGTTTATTTCGATTGCTTAGACGATTAGACAGGTTTTCATAAATTTGGATGGTCTGGTTGCTCTGATGTGCGAGGGTTGTTTGTGACTGCATTTTCAGGGACCAAACAGGTTTCGATAAGTTTGGATGACTTGATTGCCTAGTCTCATTTGGGGTTTCTTATGTTTTATTGGTTTTCGAAAGAAGTTATGCATGCTCCATAAGTTTGGATGACTCTAACTATTTTTTTTTTTATTCCGAGGGAAAATCGGGCGAAGAACTGAACAGGTTTCCATAAGTTTGGATGGTCTGGTTTGGAGCCATGCACATGCTGAAACAAGGAATAGTAAATTTTAACTATATCCTTATATTATTTTACTTATGAAAAAGCTAGTCATATATGTTTTCATAAGTTTGGATGGTCTGACTGTAGCTTATCACAAACTGAAGAGAGTATAAATTAAGAATAAACTTGAGGTAAGAAGGGGCAGACTGAACCTTGTTTCTAACTTGAACGGTTCACTCATATGCTGCCTTAAAAGACTATGGTGCAGAAAAGTATATACAACTTGGTTATTTTAAATGGTTCAGGGCGACTAGGTTGGACGACCTAGTCACATGCTCAAGGAAGTAAAAGGTTGTAGTGAGACGTGTTTGTGTATATCCAATGACTGAGCTAGACATGTTTTCATAAGTTTTGATGGTCTGGCTTTACGCCCTGTGTAAGCTGGGTATACGGGACAAATCATTGAAAGACTATGAACTATTGTTTGACAAGGTTTAACCTTGGGGTGGGTGAAAGTACTTACCATTATGGTTTGGCCTTGCATGTGGCTGAGTGATGTATCTACTTAGTCCGAGTTTCAGTTTGACAGGTAGTTGCTTTAGTTGTTCGTCACATGCTAGAGCTCTACGAGTTTGCTCAGTTTTTGCATTTTCTGAGCTAACTTTTTTTTTCTACTTAAGACAATTCTCACATTTTATGGGATCATTTAGTATACTTGGCTTTGTATAAATCTTGGTAAGTTACTTTCTCTACGGCAAGCGCTGTCGAAATTTCTAAAAAAATAAGGAGTTCGTCAAATCTAACTTTCAAAGTTTATATATGACTTAGTAAGAATGTGAAAAACCTTATTTTCTGTGGGAAATGCTGCCAAAATATTTACTAATTCAGGGAGTTAGACAAAATTTACTTTTGAAAGTCAAGATTATTTCAGATTCAGTATTTAGCTTTGTATAAATTTAGGAAAGTTACTTCTCCTACGGGAAGCACTGCCAAAATTTATACAAATCTAAAGAGTTAGTTAAATTTTGTCTTGATAAAACGCAAGTCTTATGTTTGAGTTCATATCTGAGTTAGTATGAATTTGAGAAGTTTACTTCTCTAAAGGAGATGCTGCCCAAATTTTTACTAATTCAGGGAGTTGGACAAAATTTGACTTTCTAAAGTTAGAGATTATTTCAATTTTCAAATTGAAGCTAGTATAAATTCTGAAAAGGTATTTTTCCTTTTGGAAACACTGCCGAAATTTTCTTAGTTTAAAGGAGATAGATCATATTTTGACAGGTAACGATTCTGGTAATCCACCCTGAATAGGGAAAATTCTGCCATAGGTCTACCTTTACTTGGACACTTGCTTAGATGAAGATTTAGATCCAATTATGAAAAGAATCTTGAGTGGGAATGTGCTATGGAGATTCATTTCCACTGATAGTATCGAGATTCATTTCTCATACACTGATAGTCAGGCCTTGGGGATTGACCTGTTTTGTGCTACAGGTCCTTCGTTGATTGATTCGATTCAAGATTGGACCGGATCCAGCTTTATCTCATGAGGATCATCTTCTGTTATCACTGATAACATGAGGGTTGATTGATTATCGATTCGTCGGCTCATGACATAACTTTGTTTGCCCATGTGCCTCAACTTGATGCCTTAGCCCTGAGATTTGATATGTTTCTTTGAGGGTTTTAACTGAACTCATTTTAATTGCCATTATAAATATCTGATGGGGTTTTATAAAAATGTTTGACTATGACTAGGGCTTGAGTGTGTGAGGCGTGGTTTGAGTTACAGGGAACAGTAAAGTTGACCACATTAGTGTATGGCAATGTGACTCTCGTACGTGTCTGTGTTTTATGCACTTACTTTTTAGAGTCTGTGTACGAGCCTTACTTTGGAGGCAGTGA
Organism: Chara braunii; assembly: GCA_003427395.1. Taxonomy (NCBI): domain Eukaryota; kingdom Viridiplantae; phylum Streptophyta; class Charophyceae; order Charales; family Characeae; genus Chara; species Chara braunii. The sequence continues at coordinate 160,902 of BFEA01000093.1, forward strand.
AAATGACAACCATGCATCGCACAATCTGTATACTTTATGTGTTTATGTCTCCCTTTCTTTATTTTACCTCGAGTTCTGATTTAATATATGAGCATTGGGATGCCTGTTTATTTACTGCGCGATTTTGCTTGTTAACTTTTATAGTTGGACATTGGAGTCTGTGACAACTGTCAAAGTCAAACCCCTTGATTTCTCTCAAGGCCCTGGATGATGGAGTTTGCCTCCAATGCCTCGAAAGACGACTGTCACCACAGGTATGAACTTGTGTACTACCCACTCTCTGCAGGGTGCAAAAGAGGGTGTGGTGATCAACCGCCTTGACGATTGTCTAGCGTTGAGAGATTAACCCCTCAAGGCGCGTGTCAGCCGACACTTGAGTGTCGAAAGCGACCCTCGAGATTCTCGAAGGTCCGCGTGATTATGAGTACTACATAGTACGCCATCATTGTGACTACTTGTGTATGCTTGCATTGCTAGTCAATATGAGAAGGTCCTGCGACTGCGCGGTTTTATACTAAGTCTCGCGCGTGTCGCTTAATTGATTTCCGCGTCGGAAGGTTATGGGTTGGACAGTAAAGAGACTAGGAGTGTTGTGAATTGTTTGAGTGTGTTTTAATTTTTATATTTTTAGCGTGGTATAACGAGTGGTGAGTGAGATGCGTCCTAGTCGACTGACGACGAGTCGCGCTCGGGACTTTAGCCCCCCAATGCGTCGGTTTGTGTGTGGGTCCGATAGAGGCGTGGGACCACGCATAACCCCTATGCTACATCATACGAGAAACGCCCTCGACTGACCCACCTCTATGATTGCAACCGATTAGCTTTCGTATCGTGGACTGGAAACTCGGCAGGGAGACGCCCACGGAAGGGAGGTGACAACTCCCGCAGGTGGAGGTAACGTTGTACCTCTCATAAGCCCTATCATGTCGTAGGGGTTCGCTAGAGGTATGACTGGCGCACTCGGCTGGAGCAATTGCGGAAGCTCCATTTTGTATCGCGAATATGACCAAAACATACGTGATGTGGCCAGGAGAGTCATGCCCTGCGCAGGACCGATGCTCTCGACAACGCTCTAAGTATGCCTATACGTTATGATACATTGTAAAGATTTTTTATGCAGCCCATCCTTTTATAAGTGGAACAAAATCGATGTTGTAGTTATTCCACAGAATATAAGAAGAAAGAAAAGGATGACTTAGAGTATTAGTGGGAATGAAAATGTCGATCCACATCCTTTCGTCACCCTAAGGGTCTTATTAGATACTCCTCAGTGCATCCCTAGAGCCCGAGGACGAATCCTAAGATAAATTTAGGACTTTGGGCGTTGTCGTTATACTCGTCCTCGGGATTGACCCTTTAGGTCGGATCCTAAGGAAATCCCGACAACCAACTTTATATGAATATACGTGGCCACGCACCGTTTGTTCGTCATTTGAGTTGATGTTCGCTCATGGAAAAGGGTGATATAACAATGAATGGTCCAAAATCACGGGTCCCTGGGGAAAATAAAGGTGATAGAATCCAGGTCAAAATTTTGAATTTTTGTGGCGAAGGATGACGAAAAGGGACGTGGGAGCCGTGTGGCAGCATAGAGGGCAATCACAGGTGTGACAACGTCCATCGCTGGCAGCGCTGAAGGAGCACATCGCATTGTCGATGAGCAGGTGCATGGATACAGCAGATTTGATAGTTGAACTTTTAATGCACATGAAGGTGTCGTCACACGTGGATGGCAGCGATGTTGTGGAAGGTTATGCACTTTGTGGGGTGTGTGGTAGACAAAATGGTCATCGTCCCTGAAGACTCTCTTTCTTCAATCGTGAACCCATGTGTACTGCATTTTTTACATGTGTCGGTGTGGCAGCTTCCAGGCTAATGAGCCATAACGATGGAAAATCGTGTCGGCTACTCGTGTTTTTTTTTTACGAAGGTTTCAAAGGAGGCGAGGTGCGTTGTAAATGTGGACATTGGCAGTGCGTGGCGTTGAAAGGCCGCTCATGTGCTGACCATAATGTGACACATTAGTCATATATTATTTTTCGGGTAGCTCTATTTGATATATTAAGGTGGTGAGTCCAACGTTTGTGCGTAATAGCAGGTATATCTACCTCTGGGCGTAAAAGACGATACGATGCTTTGACTATCAAGGCCTGTAGTTTTTATGGTTTACATCTCCTATCAGCCCTTCAGTGCCATTCAACTTGATCCAGTGGCCGCACCATACAATATACTATGATTTTTTTTATTTTTTTTTTTTTCTTGCAAGGCCTCTATCCCGGTGGTGTAAAAGAACTGCAGGAATTAAGGTTTTGCCTGTTGGATTGCTCCATCTATTGGTAGGGAGCAACACCTGCAGGAAACCGGGTCCAGCGTCCCTTGGATACACTCTCATAGTACAATGATTTTTTTATTTTATTTTTTTGCGGGGGGGGGAGGGGCTATGGCCATTTCTATTTATAGTCTATAGCACCTTATTTCCCTTGGGGCTGTATAGGTCATCGTGACCCTTCCAAATTCTAGTGCTCCTACTACCTATTGGCCCAGTCCCCACCTAGAAAATTGCCAACTTCGTGTTTCAATCCTCAGTAGCACAACGCACGTGTATGCGGGTTGCGCATATACGCGTACACATATTCATGTACGTGACACGTACGCACGTACACATACTCCCGTATGTGAGAATACATTTAAAAAAAAAAAAAAAAAACATATAAAAAATTAGGAAACACAATATGTTATGCAAAATGATATTTCAAACAACTTTTGCTTGAGAATCATCTCAAAATTTTGTACCAAACTCGAGTTCAAAATCAGAAACACAAAAAACAAATAAATTGCAATAATAGTTAAAAAAAACAAGAAAAAAACAGGGGAAAAAAAAAACTTTGTAACAAATATATGTTATGTAAAATCATCATACAAGCAACTTTTACCTGGGAGTTATCCCCGATATCCCAACCAAACTTGAGTAAAAAATAAAAAATCGAAAAAAGGTAATATTATCATAATAATTGAGAACAGGGTGGCCGACGTTCGGGACGGGCCGAACGTCCGAACCTGAACGCTCGAACATACGGGACCCCTTAGGGATGCGTTCGGTTGTTCGGGCCAAACGAAGAAAGAAAAAAAAAAAAAAAAAACTCAAAAACATATGACAAAAACATATGTTATGTAGAAAGATAAAATAAACAACATTTGCCTGAGCATTACATCCAACGTTCTTACCAAAATTAAAATTAAAATAAAATACGAAAAATAAATACTAATAACTTAGAAATAAGAAAAATAAGAAAAAATAAAAGGAGAAATTAGAGAATTAGAATTAGTGAGTGCGCAAGCCCGTTTTCGACACCACCATCTTTGGTGATTTTTCATTTTGTTTTGGTATAGCCAAATGCCCTGAAATTTATATATGTGTACTTCGGATAATAAAAAACTAATGAAAAAAGTTTCAATTTTTTTTTTTTTTTTTAAGACCCGAAATAAAGTGAAAACAAAACGTAAAAAACTAGGCTACTAGAGTGACCCGGGTCTGCTTGCCCGACCGGGCCAAAAAGAAATAAAAAAATAAAAAAATAAAAAATAAATTTTAATTAAAAATTTTATTTTAAAATTCCTTAAGAATTTTGATATGACCCGGAGACAAAAGTTGTTCAGTTTGTTGTTTTGCATAACATAGTTTTGTTTAGGAGTTTTTGGATTTTTTTTGTTTTTTTGGCTGGGACCTTACCTGTTCCTTGCATGGTCGGGCCTCGTGAGAAAATAGGGTGACCCGGGCGGCCCGACTGGTAGCCTAGGTAAAAAGTGAAAAAAAAAAAATTGTGAATGAGCGAGCGCGTTTTGACACCTCCATCTTTGGAGATTTGTCATTTTTTTTTGGCAAAGCAAAATGACTCCAAAATTTATAAATATGTACCTAACATCATAGAGAACGCTAAAAACACAACAATCATGAAAGCTTCCAGAACTCAAAACAAAATTTAGAAAAAAAAGTTATTTTTAGGTGCCAAAATAATTTTTGGCGGGTGACAAACCCCTTCAGGTTCAAACCCCGAACGAGACCCCAAACGCCCGAACATATAGAGGTCTGCCCGGGGCCCTCCATATGTACAGGCTGGTAACCTTGATTGAAAAACTATTTTAAACTTTAAAGTATTTAAAATATATATATTCTTTTATTTTTATATCGAGCTTGGTTGGGAATTCGGGTAGGACTCCCAGACAAAGTTGTTTGTATTCATTTTCTGCACAACGTAAGTTTTTTCCAGATATTTTGAATTTTGTTTCCCCCCCCCCCACGTACTTGTACGCCCGATTTTGGGTTCGCATGTGTATGCTAGAATACGTACGCGTACGGGGTGCTACCGAGTTCCAATCCTTTCTCCCCCTGTATCTTGTTAGTCCAAGCCTATTCCAGATGCGGCCAACACTCAAAATTGAGGCTAATGAGGAGCACGCTTGATTTTCAAGAGTGCATAGGCCGAGCCTATCGGGCAGCTCTCTGTCAATTTTTTAGAGTGATGAGTGAGGAGCGAAGCACCATTATCGGAAAACAAAAAGCAAATCACGAGTGGTGGAACAAAACCCATATAAGCTGGAAAAATGTACACATCATTCCAAAGCCCTTTTTCCATTTGTTTCTTTTTTTGTCTTTTTTTCATTGGTCATCCTCGCACACCGTGTGTTACTGTTTGGGAACGCACAAACCAGAAAGGAAAAATGGTCAGGTTCATGCTTTCTCACTTCATGCACATCACTCACTACCTAACCTTCAAGCCACTCTCATTGCTCACTTTGGTTTGGGTTGTCTACTCGCGGCAATGAGTAAGAGGTGGACCGCACTGGCTTACAATAACTTTGCGCCTGGAAAGCTTGCGCTAAACCCAAATCGTAAGCCCCGACGATGGGAAAGGGAAAGTTGGACCCCACTGTGACACAAAGTTTTGGCAGATCCGTTGGTCTCGGATTACCTAATAGGGAAAACTTTGCCCTATACAGAAACTTCATATCCACTTGTCTGGGTGCTCACCCAATCGCTGGCTCGCCTTTCCACATAGGATAGCCGAACCGAGGGAGATGCCCCCCCCTCCCTACCCCCTCAGGATGGCCTAACCGCGAGGAACGGGCAAAAGGTTGGCGCATCATTTCTGATTGTTTTGGCCGCTCCGTGCGGATGAATGTGGGGTCTCACAAATCGTCTTCCAGGGCATTGCCGCAAAGCAGTTGGGTCCACCTCTAGAGTCTAAACCCTAAATCAAACCGATGGCAGCTATGCTCCTGCAAATGGCTTGGCACGCACAGTACAACCTAATGTCGTTGTTTGCACAAACCAATAAAAAAGCAAATGGGTTGAAAATGAACATTACAAATATGCTCTTAAACCACCAGTACTCGCCATGCTAAAAATTCTCGACGCGACCGTTAACGCGCCGCATCAGACGGGGGTCGGGCGAGGAACGACCAATAATGGGGAAAAAAAAAAAAAAAAAAAAAAAACAGTAATAAAACAAAAGAAAACAACAGGAAAAAAATGGGTGAGAGAGAGAGAGAGAGCCGGCGTATTAGACGCGGTAAGCCGCGCAAGGCACCACCTCTCCCTCTCTCTCTCTGACTTCATTCCCCCCCCCCCCCCCCCCAGTCCTTATTTTCAAAACGGTAACGAATCTTCCTGCAAACGCGGGAAAATTCCTTCCCGTTTTGTACCCTATGCATGTCCACGCGTGCGCACGAGAGAGAGAGAGAGAGAGAGAGAGAGAGAGAGAGAGAGAGAGAGAGAGAGAGAGAGAGAGCTCCACCCCCCTGCCCCGTGCAAATAGAAAAGTCAGGAAAGAATCTTCTCGCGTTTGCGAGTGGATTCATTTCTGGGGCGGGGGGGTGGACCCCTCTCTCTCCACCCTCCCGCCCCGTTCAAATAAAAAAGTCAGGAAAGAATCTTCCCGTGTTTGCGAGAGGATTCATTCCCTCTTTGTCTCTCTCTCTCTCCCACCCATTTTATTTCTCATGTTTCTTTTCTTTTCTTTTCACAAGGTTTTTTTTTTTT
>BFEA01000093.1:300777-319827 GCA_003427395.1 Chara braunii
CATTTTGACATAAAGTGTCTACATATATCACACCCCCTAAAACACACACACACACACACACACACACACACACACACACGCTGAGAGGGAGTAACGACCATCCCCACTTCTACTAACAACACTCCTTTTGACTCTACACCTCCCCCCTCACCACCTAAACAAACCGATTTTGCATTCGAGAAGCGCGGAGGTTGTACTTCGGAATGCGCATTTTGCCTCATCGGCGGCTGCTGGATGATTCTTTGATGATCGTTGACGTCAATTTTGATTTCTATCGGCAAAGATAACCGCCTTATGTCTAAGGAGTGAGGATCTACAGGCGCGATCATAACTCGCTTCGTGCTCCTTCCCCCGTCCTCTCGCTCATCCTCCTCCCCAACGCCTTCCTGCTCATCCTATCGTCTTCCGTGCTCCTCTCCCGCTTCTGCTGCTCCACCCCCTCCTCCTCCTCTCCCTTCTCCTCCTCCTCTCTCTCCTCGCCGTGCTGATCATCACCGTTTTTTTTTCCCTCGCTCCATATCCCAAGAAAAAAAAATAGAAGGAACTTTAAAATACCCCAAGACATAATCTGAAACTCTCTTTCCCTCTCCCTCTCCCTCTTCCTCTCCCTTCAGAAGCTCTCTCCCCCTCCTCAACCTTCCTCCTCCTACATCACCGCCGTCAGCGTCATGGTTCACGTTTATCCTCACATCCGTTCTCGTCTTCGCCCCCCAAGCAGAGTTTTCCTTAGCCTCTCCTCCTGATCATGTCGTTTTCTGTGCTTGCTCTTCTCTCCCAATCGCCTCCCTCTTCTCTCCTCCCCCATTCCCCCTTACCCCCCCCTCCCTTCTCTCTCTCTCTCTCTCTCTCTCTCTCTCTCTCTCTCTCTCTCTCTCTCTCTCTCTCTCTCTCTCTCTCTCTCTCTCTTTTCCATTTTCATATTAGAGAAATCAACGAAAACCATTATCATTTGTAAGTGTAAAGCTTCACCCCTCGAACATCAACGGTAAATACAAAAAGGGAACTGACACCCCCAAATATAACTCGAATTACTCAGTTGCCCCCCCGTTCAAGCGAATCCGTCTCGGGACAAAAACCCCCAAATATCTGAAGAACGGTGGGGGCATCACCCCTTCCCTTCCTTTCATTAAAATGAAACCAGCGCACCGACATCCCCCAGGTGTACCCAAATATCTCAAGCACTGAAAAAAAAACCTTTTACAGTAAACGTATGCCAACAAGCTGCGCATCCGTCTCGATGCGTTGATCCTGACATTCAACAACAACAGCTGGCCTGCAATCCAACTGCTCAACCTCAATTGGCCAATTGGCCATATTGCACCATTTAGACACACTCGAGAGAATTTAACACTAAGCATCAAATTAACACTACTAAAAAAAACATCAAATTAACACTACTAAACATCAAAAAGCCATTAGCCAAATTTGAACAAACCCCTTCTGATCTCATCTTTTATTTGAGAAAAAACAATCTGATGCTTCCACATTTATTACAGAACTGTAGCCCTGACTAAACGGCCGACCATTTATTACAGAATTTCGCTAATTCAATTCACCCACCCACCATTCCGAAAAAACACTTGCGTTCCAAAAAAAAAAAAAAAAAACACTTGCGCCACTAAGCAATATAAGGAATTGAAATTCCTAATTCTCAAGAAACCGAAGGCCATCCATCCATCCATCCATCCATCGATCCATCCATCCATCCATCCGTCCATCCACATCCCCGACCCACGCCTCAGATCTTTACTCACTGTATAAGGGCAAAAATGAGCTAACGCAAGCCCATAACCCTAAGAAGAGATCAAAAACACCATCCCCGTCGCATCAATCCCAATGTGAGCAAGATCAACACACATTCTGGCCTTCAGCAAAACCTTGAACAACCTCTCTCTCCTTCCCTCTCCTCTCCCCTCTCTCCTCTCTCCTCTCCCCTCCTCTCGCCTATCATATCTGGCAATACTCTCTAGTCTGATCAATCAATCTACCACGAACTCTGGTCTGAATCCCACTCTCCTCTCTCCTCTCCTCTCCTCTGGTCTATCATATCTGGCAATCAACTTAGTCTGATCAATCAATCTATCACGAATTCTGGTCTGAATCCCTCTCTTCTCTCTCCTCTCCTCTGGTCTATCATATCTGGCAATAATCTTAGTCTGATCAATCAATCTATAACCACAAATTCTGGTCTGAATCCACGCTTGGAAAGAGAACCAAGAATCCGACCCATTGTAGTTGCAGAAGCTATGCACAAAATCTCGGTGGCACGAGCTTGATTGAATAGGGGATTGTTCAATCAAGATGGATGATGATGACAAGGTGGGAGAGATGATGCTAATCAATCCCTGCTCTTCGCCTACCACTGCTGAATGCCATCTCCTCTGCCCGAGTAACTGCTGGGAGAGACGATGCTAAACATGACAAGCAAGAAAGCTAGGACTCCAGCAATCGAGACGATTCCAATCAGTCTGCAATGATGATGTTGCACCATCCGCATTACGTTGGGCAAACCCATGTAGTTGCAGAAGCTATGCACAAGCACAGGGCTTATCAAGTGCCCAGTCTGGAGGAAGACAAACGCAGCATACCAGCCAAACACTGTCGTGTAGCACATTTGCACCCCAACGGTAATTATACCATGAACAACAGGCCGCCTCTGACGATAAACGATGTTGACAAAGTGGTGCAGATGCGCTGCACCGAAGAAAAGGGGAGAGAAGAAGATGACAGAACTTGGGTGAAAGCCGCCATACAACAGAAGACGACAGTTGCAAGCGCGGAATACAAGTTCTTCTCCGATCGGTGCAACGACCAAATTGCGCCAATATATAAGGTCAGCGGCCATTTCCAGCAATCCGGAGATGACACGTTGACGCTCAAGCGACAGAGCTGCCGAAAAAGGAATACCTTGAATATAGACTTTCCATTTCAGGTCGCTAACCCAGTCCATTAGGTCCATAAGAAGAGGGCCGCTGAACGGAAGGGCTGTGACAGCCACAGGTAAAAGGCTGGCCTGCAACAAATGGTCTACTCGAAACCCTAAATCATAAGCTAAAGAACCCACTCTTCTCTCCTCCCAGGATCGACTCACTCCACTAGGTCTAGTAGTAATAGCATTATAGCGTTCTCTATTCCGATCGACTAAGAGTATGGCGGCTATGGATGCCAAACCGACGCCCATGAATCGCCGCTTGATGACCGCTGGATCGTCTCGCTCTTCAGTGATGCCTTTTCCAGACATGAAGGACCATGCATAGAGACTGCCGACGAAGAGAACCGTTATAAGGGCACAACTGAGGACCGACGTTGCCGCGGCCTCAGAAACGAGACGGCTGCTGCCCATGCCCATGGCCATGAAGGCGATCGACTCCATAGCTGTTGCAGAAGACGTCATACATAAAGTCGCTGCAAGACCAGATACCCCCCCCCTTTCTTCCCCCCCCTTTCCGTCTCCCTAGGGGAGGCAAAGGCGCCAAGAACCACCTGTGGGTATCAACTACATGATGCCGACGACGACCTCACCCACCCCTCTCTCTCTCTCTCTCTCTCTCTCTCTCTCTCTCTCTCTCTCTCTCTCTCTCTCTCATCTTCTCCCCTCCATCACCAATCGAATGAGCATCGGAAATCAACACTCCAATTAATCGTTCATCGGGAAATCCAATCAACCGCCGTACATTAATTGTTGACGGAAACAAAACGCTTTTTTTCCTTTCAACTCCGAATGATGACGGCATCAGGAAACGATTTCATCTCCTCTCTCACGCTCACCACCTCTCACGCTCACCACCTCTCCTCGACCTTCCTCCTCCGCCGCCGGCGCCGCCATCGCCGTCGCCTTCGCGCTCCTCATCCGCCCTCCTCTTTCCCCCCTTACCGTCGTTATCCCCTCTTGCCGATCACATCGTCTTCTATGCTCGTTCTGCTCATCCTACTCAAGGTTCCTCCTCCTCCTCCTCCTCCTCCTCCTCCTCCGCCGCCGCCGCCGCCGCCGCCGCGATTGCCATGCTCCTCCCCATCGTAATGATCTCCTCCTCCGCCGCCGCCATCGCCATGTTCGTCATCATCGTGATGATCTCCTCCGCCGCCGCCGCCATCGCACTGTTCGTCATCATCGTGATGATCTCCTACGCCGCCGCTATAGCCATGCTCCTCCTCATCGGGATGATCTCCTACGCTGCCGACGACGCCGTCGCCGCCTCCTCTCCCTCTTGCGGATCCAACTGTTCGTCTCGGTTTCCCTTGCCGCTTATCGCCAGAACAAGAGATTCCGCCCCCCCCCCAAAAAAAAAAAACAAAGAAGTTCCCACGAAATTACCCGATTGGTACGGCAAAAACGGGATTTGAACCCGCGACGTCCCTCTCTTCTCCGCCTGCAAACGAACCTGATCTTCCTCTCCTCATCCTTGCTCCTCCTCGTCTTCTATCCTCCTCTCTGTCGTGTCGTACTTCTCCCCCTCCCCATAACATCATATCATATCGTCAAATGGGATTAAGAAAATGAAACAGGAAATAAAGATAAAGTAACTCACCTTTGGGTGGAGATCCTTGCTCAGCCATATTTTCCTCACATAATCCGGTCGCTTTCTTTGTCTCTCTCACGTCCACGACCAGAGCCACCCGCGCCTGGCTCGACGTCGCCCACACCCTCAAGCTCCAAACACGCACATACCGAACCTCAAACCATCTCTCTCTCTCTCTCTCTCTCTCTCTCTCTCGTCGATGACCACCGTGATGGCGTCGCAAACATCATCCACAGCCAAATCGGCGCGCGACACACTCCGACGCGTCACACCCCCAACTGTGCAACGGTTACCCTACACCCTACCTCGCCCTCCTACCCCTCGCCGGTGACCAGAACCCCGCCCTTCGCTCTCAGTCGGTCCGCCAGTCCGGGCCCACCACCTGTCGGCACCGGGCGCCCTTTTTTGCGGCCCCAATCCCGTGCTCCGACCGCTTCAGGCCCGGTTGAGGGGTGTTTCTTTTTTCTTTTCTTTTTTTTTTTCTTTGTTTTTTTTTCTTTTCTTTTTTTCGGTTGAGGGGTGTTTCTTTCAGCCAAAACAAAAGAGAAAAGGTCGCACTGGCACTTCAGCAAAGCTTGGCGCGCAGTTCTTCTCCGAATCGACGTTCGATGGTAGTGGCGGTTTCTCGCCCAACCAAGGGCCTCGCCGCACGGCCAGACGAGTTTCGATTCGACAGTGAAAAGAAAGTCCCGAGGTGTCAGTTGCTCGTCAGACAGAAAAGGAATTTTGTTTTTTTTTTTAAGTCATGAATGAACTCAGGTAATGACAGCATCAGCCAGCTTAGCTCACAGGCCATTGCCTTCGGTACTTACAGCTATCAAGTTCCATAACTCTGTCCAACTTCTAATCTGACATAGAAATGCAGCCTCGGTACTTACCCTTTTTTCTTTTTTTTTCTTTTTTTTTTAATCAAAACACAACTGAAGTCATTAGGAATGGTGATAAGGAGAATGGAGTCCCGGAGGGAGGTTTCTCCGGCGCGTCCCCGCCGGCGCTACGGCGTGTCGGCCCGCACGCGATTATCTCGGTAACGAAGATAGCTGAACACTCTGCAGCTCCACCATCATGATGAGGCTCAGCTTCTGTCTCCTTTCCTGCTTGCCATGCTCAAGTGGCCTGTCTCACGAAGGGATAGGTGCGACGGTAAGGACCAGTTCGTTCAGCCAGTAAGAATCCTCCATTAGAAGTGTAGTGGCTGATGATACCGAATTTTGCACTCGATACTCTTGCAACTGATAGGATGTTTCTTCTTGTTTAAGACTGATTTCAATTAGTATCGTCTTTTCCCTTGAAGCTTATAGTGGTTTCGCCCTCTTAACTTTTCTCTCACGCTACATCTTATTGACGGTTAACAGCAAAATGGAGGTAGAGAATCAGGCAGGGTCGAATGACCCTCCCGACCGTGGTCCTCATTCTCCCCCTCCTGGACCGGAAGGGGTTGACGAAAACCACGCTCGGGAACTCATACGCCTCTGCTATGAGGAAGGGATCTGCCCTTCGGACATCGACCCCGGTGAAATGGAAGTCGATGGCAGAGAAGTACGTTTTAGAGTTAATGCTTCCATTGATCGAGTGAAAATAAATTGGTTAAAAGAACGTGTTGTTACCATTATTTTCCGAGAAGGTGCTCGGTTCCTTCCTAAGAAAGTCAAAGATGATATCGTGAGGGCGTACGAGGACTCTAAACTCCAGGAGGGAAGTTTTGAGGTGGACTCCTTCAGTCGAGGTAGAATTAAGATAGAAAGTCCAAACGTTGTTTCCTATGTTGCAAAGAGCAGGGCTATTGCGTCGTGGCTGGTGACGAAAGGCCATGACTCACTCACTGTTGGTTCAGTGGAGTACAGACTGGAATTCAAACCTTGGCTTTCTAAAGCCCAACTAAGGGACCAACGAAGAGTTGAGGAACACGCATCTTTCTGGGTTGTAGTTGTCCAAGTCCCCCTTGATTCTTTCATTTATTTAGAGGCTCAAATCCGGAAGGCCATTGGCCCTGTCATTCGAACTCATCCGGTCGAGATATATCGTCAAAAACCATCACTAATTAACGTTAAATTTGATTTGGATCCTAGTGCTAGGGTGAATATGAAGGACAAGATCACGGTAATTACCGTGGAGGACGATGAACTTGTGGTCAATTTGGCATGTTTGGATACTCCACGTTGCCAAAGGTGCAGAGTTTTTTTTCACGAAGAAGCACAGTGCAGACGCTCTGTTCGGCAACCTCAAAGTCAACAACAGTATCAAGGGACTTCTCAAGCACAGGCCCACTCGCAGTCGGCTGCCTCTGCGCCTCGGTACCAAGGTCCTATGGCTTCGGGTGCTTCACAAAGTATGCAGGTTGGCGGAGTCGAACTTCTGTCTACTGGTCAACAATTAGGGTTCCAACCCTACCAGAACTCGCAATTTTAACCCGGCTTTCTCTCCGGGGACTATGCCTCAAGGCGGGTTTCATCCAGCGCTCCAGCCCCAAGACATGCCATGGCTGGCTCAGGCTTTTGCTCCTTGGCTTCAACAGATTCAACAACAGCAAATGGTCTTTCCTTCCAATCTGGGAGGTATGACAGCGGTCTCGGCGGGTATGATTAATCCTCAAGGTACCCCCCTCCCCAGACCCCAAGACCCCCTTCCCTCTCAGGGAGGAGGCCTTGGGCGAAGGGAGGATGAAGGTGATTCGCGTCAAGCTTCTCTCCAGTCGGGTGCACGGGCTGATGGAGACGCAGTTCCCGCGGATGGGACAAGAGGTCTCATGGGTGCAAGCGGAGGCCCTCGTACGAGACCCTCCATGTCTGGGAAGCAAAGAAGGCTGAGTTATGACTCAACTGCTGACCTCTTTGGCGAGAAATCAGGCTCTTCTCTTCCTCATTCGGAGGAATCTCAAGGACAATTTGTGGACGTTGGAACTCCAGGCTGCAAAACCACACGGCGGAGGACCCCGATTGCCTTGGCTTATGGCCAGATCTCAAGTGTTGACAGAAGAATTCTACCTCTTTTCTGCACAATTGCACGCAACAACACGTGGGTGATTGCATGGGCTTCTCCTGATGGTTCAGTGGCTTTTGTAAGTATCCCTTCTCCCGAGCAACCCATGCCTTCAACTATGGTTTCTCTCATCAGACCGGCTATCCTGGACCGCTTTGCTTTCCGTTTGATTCCGGAGCTGTCGATGCCTCGGCTTATTAAGGACAGCCCGGAAGGAAGTGGAAAGAAAGTCATCTTCCATGTGCCAGTGATGAATGCAAGGTTTGTCCCGGGTCAACTAGAGAGATTAGAATTGGATGGTCTTCGTCTGGTCCCTCTCACATGGCTCGTAGAAGGTAAGCAAACCGAACTCTCACGTATCAAAGCCCCACCATTAGCCTCAGCAGACTTGCTGTGTGATATCGACAATCGCTTCCTTGCGGACAGGAAACTAAACTCAATGCTCGTCCGCTCCTGCCTGCTGAAGTCATGGCTTCCCGAGCCTCAGGGAAGGTCCCTCTCACGCGGAACGAGCTCTCAATCCTCCCCACACATCCAAGGTAATGGGGTAACGGGCAGGAATGGGCAAGCTTAGGCTTCCCATATGGAACGTAAGGGGATTAGGCGATACTTCAGGTAAGCATAAGAGGGATAGGTTAAAGTCTTGGCTCTTTGACAAACGCATTCATGTTGCATGCATCCAGGAGATCAAACTTGGGGAAGAAAAGATTGTAGAGTTGGGCAATTGGTGGGATGGACCACAGTTGTGGGCCCCGACACAAGGTACGAGAGGCGGTGTCGCTCTGCTGATTCATCGTAACACATAGATAGAAATTGTGGACTTCTATGCCGATATAAGGGGCCGTTGGGCCTGGCTAAAGGGATGTTTTGACGGTAAGATTTGAATTATTGTCTCTGTTTATGCCCCGGTAGAATCCCGACTTCGTACTAAATTTTTCACGAAACTTCTGCATGTGATTCCAGATGGGGATCATTTGGTTGTGACGGACGCTTGGAATGTCTCATTAGACATCACTTCGACGGGCAGATTCGCAGAGGATAAGGTTTCCTTGTCCACCTTGATGGAGGAGCTGAATCTTATTGATCTATTCAGACTGACCCACCCTGACTCAAGGGGCGCTACTTGGTTCTCCCATAGCCGCTTACCCCAAGGTACAATTGAGCGTAGGTTAGATTTTTTTCTAATCTTGTCTTCCTTGTGGGATCATATTGAATATACCTCAGAAAGCTTTCACCCCATGTCGGACCATAAACCTGTACAGTTGCACTTGGCAACATCAGAAATTACAAGGGAAAAATGAGTTTTTCGGTTCAATACCCAGAACCTACAAGTACCTGGCCTTGTTACGTGGATGAAGGAATTCTGGAAAGGTTGGGATGAGAGTTGTCGGATGTATGACTCACTTGCGGAATAGTGGAACACCGACTCTAAAATTTTCTCGAATCTGTTGAATGTGTTTTCTCGTATTTTAGCATTTGGCCGCAACAAGGAAGAGTCATGTTTGCAGAAAAGGATTGAGTACGCTGAGCACCTTATGCAGGAACATCCTGTCTCAAATGTAGTCTGGGGCAAGGAGCGGGCCAAACTCATGTCTGAATGGGATAATTTACAATGCCAAAAGTCCGATGTCTGGATTGAACGGCTGCGGATTAAGGGGATAACAGTGAATAATAGGATAACAAAAGAAGCCTTCCAAAAACTTCTCCCTAGCCGGTCCTCGGCTCGGATGAAGGAACTTAATCATCCCTTTGATTTTGATGCCCCTAGAGCCAATGAGCTAATTCAACTCTGTGATTATGCTGCTTACTATTACCGTGATATACTAACCTCTCGCCTTCAAGGTGCTCAGATTAACTCTGAACTACACCTTGAATCCTCCCACTGGGATAACACTCAGGTACGTTTATCCCAAACTGGTAGATTGGATTTAGATCGTCCGATATCTATGGTGGAAGCTCACGAGGCACTAAAAGCCATGTCAAAAGGGAAGGCCCCCGGAGATGATGGCCTCCCAGTGGAGCTCTTCCTTGTTCTTTGGGAGGTGGGGGGGGAGAGTTTAGTGCAAATTTATAATGATATTATCACAGGGGGCAGATTAGTAGCAAATATGTGTAATGGCATTATCTCTGTGTTATTTAAGAAGGGTGATAGAGCCGAAATTCGTAACTGGCGCCCGATCTCGGTCTTGAATGTTTCGTATAAAATCCTAACCAAGATTCTGGCAAGACGCCTAGGTCGTTATCTACCGGACTTGGTTCACTCAGACCAAGCGACATTTATTCAGAGACGTTTTATTTTCGATAATATCGTCACAGCTATTGAGAGGCTAGAGATAATCCAGAATGATCAGTTGGACATCGCTGTACTTTTGTTGGATATGAAAAAGGCGTACGACCGCGTTAACTGGTCGTACGTTTTGACAACGTTGAATGTCATGTCCTTTGGTCAGAACTTTTGCAAATGAGCTATAGCTTTATATACCAACTCCACAGCCGCGGTGATGATAAATGGGTGCTTGTCTGAGAAGTTATCCCTTACCCGTTCGTTGCACCATGGTTGCCCTCTAGCTCCGCTCTTGTTTGCTATTCAAATGGAGAACGTGCTGAATAACATCCGCGCCCATCCCTCTATTGTTGGCTTGCCAGCTGAGCCCTATCCGCTAAAAGTGAAAGTTTTAGCTGATGATTTATTTGCTATTTCGCATAATACCCCTCAGTCACTAAATGCACTGAAACTGTGTTTGGACGAGTATTCTTTGTTGTCGGAAGCCGCCATTAATTGGCACAAGCCAGTCTTCCTTCTTCCGGCCTGTTATGAGTTTTCCACTCAATGGGGAATGAAACGGATCACAGATAACTGCTCGGAACGTTTCCTGGGCGTTCAAATCTCTCTGACGTCAGCGGCAGCCGACCAAAACGACATTCTACTGCAAAAATCAAATCAACGAATCTCCTCTTGGGGTCATGCCCCCCACCTCTCTTTATTTGGGAGGGCCATGGTGATTAATTGTGCTCTTTTTGCTCTTTTGTGGTATGTGGGCAAAGTAAGAGGTTTGAGCCCGCCCCTCTGCGCCATGGTTAGACATAGGAGTGCTCGCTCTATTTGGAAACCATTTGCAGTAGATGGTGATTCGTTCATCACCAAAGTGGCTTGGGATATGATTTGCGCTCCGAGGTCAGAGGGTGGTTTGGGCCTGGTTGACCCTCAGAGACAAAACTCTGCAATGTTATCCTCATGGGTAATTAAAGCTAGCTTGTCCCAAACACCACACCACTGGATTTACATGGCAGAACTGATTTTGTCACAAGAATGGAACCTTGTGAGACCCAGAGATGTTTGGACATGCCTTCTGCTTAGGTCCTTTTTAAACAGGAGGATTAAATTGCCCTTTTGGAAGACGATTATTAACGCTTGGAAGAAAGTACTCCCAAAGCATTGGAAAACCCCAGTTACCAAATGGGAAGTGTTGTTACAACCACTTTTTGAGAACCCGGGGATCACACGGGCTGATGGTTTATCCTTTTCTGCGGATTCCTCACCAGGTAGCTTTGACCGCTTATGGATAGAAAAGGGCATACTTAGGATTGAGGATTTGTGGAATGACCTTAGGGGCGACTGGAAACATGCAAGGGAAATTAAGCCAATTGTGGGACAAGTTAAGTTGCTAGAACAGAGAATCGCCTCACTTATCGAAGCAATTCCTCATAAATGGAAAGCGCTACTGTACTCTGAGACACTTGACCCGCTTGGAACGTTGTTTTCGTCAGACTCCTCCCCGTTGCTGGCATGACGATTCATTGAACGGTTACCAGATGGCAAACGGATCTTTCAAGCTTACACAGTTTTGCCTTCTCAAACACTGCTTATGAACGAAGATAATCCTCAACCATAGTTGGGGCAACCCCTAGTACAGTGTCGGGTTTTGTCCACTGTGGTGGGGTACTCAGAACCGGTTTACAATCTGTTTGGGCAGGGGCACTCGGTCCTACAGCTGAAGCTTGACCCCTATCTCTGAGAATGGATTGTGCAAGGCAGAGGAGGAGATTATCCTGATCTCACACAATACTCACTCAAACTGGGTTATTCGGTGCTAAAACCTCTGAGATGCCCCTTGACGACAGCCAGATCTCGGTGGATTCAACAACTTGAATTGGATCATGACATCGATCTTGCTCGAAAATATTCCTCTTTGTTATCATGTTGGGAACAACTTAAACTGATCCCATGTCAAAGACAAGCGTCTATTTTATGGTTAGTATCCTTGTTGGCTACCCCCTCGGCGGTGTGGCTAGCTCAAATGAGTTTAACAGTTGATCTTAAATGTTGTAGATGTAACTGGGTCTTCGAGTCTACACTCCACTTGTGGTTGCATTGTCCGGCATCGGGCCAAATATGGACTTGGTTCTCAAGGTACTGGAATCGTATTTTTGGCTCCATCTTTCCATGAAATAAGGAATGGGAATTGTTGGGAGGAATTCCTGCAGATTGCGCGAAAAGCTCAGGGTGGGGCTACATTGCCCAAGTATTTCGAGCTATCATGTTCACAGTTATTTTGGCAAATCCGTAACAACCGTGTATTTAATGACAAGGAGTGGACGAACAGACAAATCAGAAACACCGTAAAATTGTTGTTGAGACACTCTATTCAGGCCGATTGGAGACGCAAAGTGGTCGGCTCCAAAGCCCAGGACCATGGTATCCAGTGGTTCAGATCTACGTGGTGCCTGGGTGGCACTCTGGCAACAATTGCGGAAGACTCTCGGCTACAACTTGATGCATGGATTCTGTGTGGAGAAGGAGGGTGACCTTTTGTATCAACCTGGATTGCTCGGTTGGGAATCAGCCGCTGGAAGCAGGCAGGGGGACTGGAGAATGTTGGGAGGAGCGTCAACATTATTTAGGGCTCTTTTTATAGACCCCACTTATCCACTGCTTTAGGTGGCTGTAGGAGACTCTAGGGAGATGAGGGCAGTGGTAGAGTATTTTCGTTTTGTTCTTTATTTCTTCTTTTTCTTTAGTAGTTAGTGCGTGTTCAGCGTGTAGAGTGTTTTGTGGCTCTGTCTCCCCTTCCTTTAGCTAGGTAATGTCTATTTTGGATTGTGCGGATTTTGAGGGCCGCGTGGCATTCGTTTGTTTGTGAGAGGGGTGGACCTTCAGTCAGAGTAGCGGTCTTGTTGTGGCCATTTCTACTTCTGGACAAGCGTTGGTCCATCACCTGAACCTAAGCTGGGTAAAGGTCCCAACATGTTTTTCCGAGTTGTTTGTGGAGGGATTCCCGGGCTCCTTGGTTTTGATAATAAAAGTATCTCTTTCTTTATAAAAAAAAAAAAAAAAGAATGGTGATAAGAGCATCCATTCCTAATCACCCAGTTGAGACTCCAGTCTATTAGTGGGGAGTATCACCTGCTGAAAACCGGGTTCAGCGTCCCTTATACAGAAGAAATTTGCAGTATTACAACTTGATAAGAGTCAAAAGGATCAAAACCGCCTCTTCAGTCCTGATCAGACTGCCATATAGGACGAACACCTCTAGCAGTTCTAACCCTCCTGATGATGAGGAATCATTCTTCATTATCCGACCCCCCCCCACCAAACCATTGAGGTTCTACTAAAGTTTTTTTTTTTTTTTTTTTTGAAACAACTCTCCTTCAATGTTAGCGGTGCTGATAGGAGCAGACACCACTACCACCTAGGAAGAGGCTCCGTCTATTGGTAGGGAGCAACACCTGCTGGAAACCGGGTCCAGCGTCCCTTATACAGAGTACAAGCAGAGAACCAAAAAACAGAAGATTCCTGTCAGTATTGATTGCCCCGGAGTCCAGGGGATGGACTGAACAGAAAGATCAAGACCTCACCGCCCTTCTCTATCCCTTGCCCTCCTGCACCTTTCCTTCCTACTGTTTCCATTACCCCTTCCCATACCATTCCATGTCCACCAGCGCCAAAGGTGAAGGTGGGAAGAAGTCCCCAAAATCTAACAAGGGTCGAAATGGGAATGAGGGATCAATCTTGGCCCAGTCCTGAAAGCATAGGTAGATAATAGTCTTTTTCCCCGTCCCCAACTTCATCCCCTCCTCTCTCCCTTCCTTTCCACACAACCTTTGCGATCCAACCTCCTTGTTCCCCGCCCAGCCAATCTTTGCAGAAGTTTCCAATGATCTGTCTGATTTTTTGTCTAGAGTGAAGGAAGGTTATCCTCTGTTTTATTTTCTCCCATTGAATGGTAATATCTTCCTGAATCTGTTCCTTTATTGAGTTAATAAAATCAGTGCCATCCCGACGCACCCCTTCCATTTCCAGGGTGCACCGACGCCACCAGATACCCCAAATGATGGCCCGACGTCCCACCTTGAATATGTTCAGCTCAAAAGTTGTTGCTTGTGCCGGAGCCCATGCTTCACAGAGGAGAGCCCTCCAATCCCATGGTTGTGAGGCCCCCATCCGTCTCCAGATTCGGTCCCACCACCTCCACAGCCATTTCGCTGCCGGACATTGTAGAAACATGTGTTTTATGGTCTTGGACCATTTTCTGGATGGGAAGGATTATGTGCACAACTTACACCAGGGAAGCGCTATTCCTTTCTGTTCTAGGTGTGTTCTATCTATTAGCCAGTCGTTCGTCGGAAGAAATCTGTGTTCCACCCGCCATTGAGGTTCTACTAAAGCTAACTCCGAGGGAGGGAACAGTTTAAAAAAGCATGCAACATCTCTGAGAAAATCCCCTTGCTGAATATCAAACCAGTCATTAAACTGTAGCAAGTAACTCTTCTTGAGAGGCATCACAAACTCATTCTCATCAGGCCATACCACCTGTCCAATTCCTTGCTCATGAGATCCACCTAACCAGTCCATTGTGAATTTGAGAATGAATTTCTTGTTATGAGTTAGAGATTTTAATTTAACTTTAAGATTAGCCCATGGAGCCCGAATTTCTGTTTTCACAAATTGTTTGATATTCTGAGAAAATTTCATCCCTTCCATACTTACCTCCTCCATTACATATACACACCTCCTTTGCCATACGGTCCATGTGATAGCTTTCCTACCAAGACAAAATGAATTTGACTGACAGGTTGAGAGGGGCAGGTCAACCGGATTCCGTTGTCCTAGTAAAAGGGCTCTCCATTCCCAAGGTTACTCGAGGTCCGTTAGTCTTCGCCAAATACAGTCCCAACGTCGCCACATAAGGATGGACCCTGGACACTGAGTAAAAATGTGTTCCATCGTTTTTTTATATTTAAGAGAGGGGAATGTCATATAACAAGATTGACACTATGGTAAACCCCGTTATTCCAACGTTGAGTGATCTATCAACCAATCATTGGGGGGCAGACATCTATGCATAATCTGTCATTGAAGTGAAGCAAATTTGACTGTTTTTTTCTTAGTAGATCGAAACCATCGTATTGATCAAAAATGGTTTATGTGGATGTTGAGATGTCTTACCCATCTGTCTTGCACAATTGTTGGAACATCGATTTTGGGTCTCAACATCCGATAGGCTGCCTTGAAAGTCAGGGATTGAAGCGTTTTGGACTTACCTCTCTTCGAAACCTTCCATGTCCATTCCTCAGGGTCAAGTGAAAGCTTTGCTATCGGGATTTCAGGGCAGTAGGCCCGCCATCGAGCAAGTGTTGTTTGACTGGGTATTGTGTGAAGTAGGACCCTAATCTTGTATAACATTTTGTTAGATACCCACTCCACCCTGTCTATATCATACCTAACCAAAAAGAAATCATGTTGTAAACGAAAAATATTTACAATTGCTCAATCCTAATATCGACAAACAACCTGACCTATTATTCATACATTATCTGAATCATATCCCGCCACCCAATCTGAATCCTGTAGGTGGTATCCTTTTCTTAGCGTTTTTACCGAGGCCAGAGGAATGAAGAAAATTATTTGGTCCAATATTTCAGGAAGGTGGTGACCATATTTGAGAGTGAATCTAAGTTTCTCTACAAACTTTCAGTTTTTTACCGATGGATCTCATATATCCTTAATCCTCAGGATTCCCCTTTTAACCCAGGTTGACCATGGAGGTGAAAAACTATTGTAAACACACCCATTGTTGTCTGTGATTCATCTAATACCAAAAAGAGGTTGTCTTAACACTTCTTCATATCTTGATGAGAATGGTCTGTCAGGGAGTGGAAGTTGTCTCCAGGTTTTGATAAGAGAACCTCAAAAGTTATCCTGACAGCTATCCGTACTTGCTTCCCCCACCCATCCTTTTTTCATGTGAATGTAGGTTTCTTCTTGGAATAGACCAATACCAATTTTCTACCCATGTAAGTGGATGTATCTCTTCAATTGTGGATGGCGCCAAACGTCGAATTTTCTCTAAGATCATTGGTAGTCAGGGAACCTCTGGTGAGAATATCAGTGATTTTATTAATTGAAGAGACAATGTCTGACATTGTAAAGATGAATCCAATATACCCCCCCTTCGATTTAGGTTGAATAAGCATAAGTCATGCTACCCTTGAAATTACTCTTTGAGTTTCACGATTTCTCCTTCAGAGAAAAAATATCAGTAATTTTTTCAATACCTTTGTTGTTGTCCTGGTAAGTGACCAGATTGCAGACTTGTACCAAATGGATGCTAATATTACATTATTGATGATTAAGGCTCTTCCAAATAAAGAAGTATGTTGATTTTTTCATTGGGATATTTTTTCTAGCGCGGGTTTTGTTATCCAATCATCGTTTGTAAGGGAAACAACCAAGACCCGAATAAGGGTTTCTAGGGATAACCACTTCACCCTTGGTTGTTCGGGTGGTTTGACTCCATTGGAATGTATCCACCAACTTTGTGTCTTGCTACCCAAATTAACCATCATATCAGATATTAAAGTAAATTTATCCATTAGAACCTTGATCTCCATCATATAAGAGTGAGATCATCTGCAAACATAGAACTGACAGGAATGACTTCCTTTGGAATCCCAGTGATTTGTAGTCTTCTTAGATTGTGATGACTTCGAAGATTTGCCCCAAGGTTTCCATAATTATAAGGAAAAGAAAAACTGACAAAGGATCTCTCTTGCGCACCGATCTTTGTAATTTGATTTCTGGAGAAAGTAACCCATTAACTTGAACCCTGATGGTAGCATTATAGTGCAGTATACTAATCCATTGATGAAAAATAGGACCAAAGTTTATTTTTGACAAACAGGCATCCAAGAATCTTTAGTCCACACGGTCGTAAGATTTCTTAAAATCTATAAAAGACGACTACAACATTTTGATGGGACTGACGAGTCAATTTGATCATCTCAGTAATCAGTAATATATTGTCTTGTAAATGACATCCCTTTATAAACCCTGTTTGAGAGGGATTAATAACTTTATGGCATAATCTGAATCATTTTATTCGCAATAGCCTTAACTAGCATCTTATAGACAACAGTTAGCAATGTGATTGGCCTGTAGTTTCTAATATTAGTCTTATCCTTTTTTTTATAGAGGAGAGTGCGAATTCTTTGTCCAACAAATTCTCTCATGTATCCTGAGTTTTGAACTATATTGTAAAATTTCATTAGATCATCTGAAAAAATCGGTCACATTGATTTCAAAAATTCTTTAGAAAACTCATCAATACCTGGGGTTTTCTCCTCTTTCATTTGAAGCACGACTATCCAAATTTTCTCCTTTGGGATTGGTTTCTCCAGAGAGTCCTTTTATTCCTGTGAAAGGGTTTTCATTAGGGGAATTACAAAGTCAATTTTCTCCTTACGATCTTCAATTATATCACGAGAGTTTTTGACTTATGTGAAAAACCCTTCGAAAAAATCATAGGCTGTTTCAAGAGTACCCGTTGAGGAAATGAGATTATCGATATGGGAAGTAATGGCGGGGTCTATCAGCCCTTCTATAACTGTCCTCCTGACCCAAAATTTGGTTATAGCGAAGAAAGTAGTATTAATTTGTCCTTCAGTTTTATGCTTAGTTAGTTTTTCTCTAATAAGATACCATGGCCAACGATGTTGTGCAAAGGAAATAAGTTGATTCCTTAAGTTACTGATATCGGTTCATTGTTGTTGATTGGACTCTAAATTCTGTAGCTCATAATGCAAAATTTGCTCTTAAATTTGTATCTTTTGTTGATATCTGTCCTTTGCCAGTAGTTTTGAATAATCCTGACATGTCCAAGCCACAAAGACTAAACCACTATTAAACCATTCAATGGGAGAGTCATGTTGAGGCTTAGTTGATTGCCATAGTTTTCATACATCTTGCACAAACCGTCTGAATCCAGGAATAGGCAGAAGAGACGTATTCAACTTATAAACTTTTTTCCCTGATCCGACTTTTTACGAAATGACAACAGTATCGTACACATTTTGTGATCTGCTTCAGGCCAAGGACTCTGAGAGAAAATAAATGCTCCCTAAAAAGTCCTTTCTTGGTTTTTCTGAAAGTAAGATCAATTCTATGCATGACCCAAAAATAATTGCGGAACCCCCATAACGTATACATGTGAAAATCCGTTTTTGAGGATGAAAACGTCTAAAAGAATAAAAAAGACTCGTAGACTCACATAATCTACTAATTATATTCTCATCTTCCTCAAGATAGCCAGGACAGGGGGAGCGGGGATCTTCCATCTATCCAGACTACGATCAGGAGTTGCATTAAAATCCCCGACCATGATTAAAGGTATCCCATCAGGTATATGATTACGAATTGTTTGGAAAAAAATAACCCTTTCCTGTACATCATTTAGACCATAAATATTAATTACATAGACTATCTCTATTTCCAACATTACTAGAGCTACAATCCATCTCCTTGTTTCTCATTTGCGTCATAATACACGATTTTAGCCTTGGTACTTACGTTTATTTTTGACGTTGGGATAACAATTGACCTTGTCTCTTCTCTTCTCTTGTCTTTTCTATCTCTATCTCTATACTTAAGGAAATAGCGGTCCTCGCATGGGACCCAATAGAAACTAGGCGGCACAGGGTGGAACAGGTCACAGGGAGTGGGCAAGGGGGAACTGGTGGAACCTAGGGCGAGGGCCGAAAAAATCCCGACGCGTGCGGACAGAAAGTCGGTTTGGCCTGATGAACCGGGTCCTCTTCTTCTCGTGTGGAGCGGAATTTGTGGGTTTATCGAGGAGTGCGGAGCTGAAGCGACGTGACGGGCGGGGTGAAGCAGGAAGTGTCATGACATGAATTGACTAGCGGTGAGCCGATGGGTGGGGCGGTGTCCTTTCGTGCAGGAGAGAGAGAGAGAGAGAGAGAGAGAGAGAGAGAGAGAGAGAGAGAGAGAGAGAGAGAGAGAGAGAGAGAGAGAGAGAGAGAGAGTTTTCCGTCGATTAATCGAGCAATGCACCGTCCAACGGTTGAGTCTCCAACCAGCGGGTAAATCTTCAATCCCTCGGCTGGCCTCATGCTACTTGCATCGATAGGATGAGCAAAATCGAATGAATCTTCCACTAGAACATTGAAATATACAATACTACACGTGTGTTTGTCTATGTGTGTGTGTGTGTGTGTGTGTGTGTGTGTGTGTGTGTGTGTGTGTGTGTGTGTGTGT
>BFEA01000093.1:330358-342571 GCA_003427395.1 Chara braunii
AWWAACGCTCGCCCGTTTAAAACGGTCGCCGTCAGGTGCATTGGGGACCTCAATGCTCCAGTCACTTCAGGCTACACCATCCGGTGCGCTGCCTGTAACTCGGATTTTAGTTTAGATTTTTTTTCCCCCCCCTTCTTATGTTAGCCAAAGCCAACAGTCACATCCTGACATGACTTTTCAGCCACTTCTCTCGAAATGCAGGCTCGAGTTCGAATCCTTATGGATCTGACAATTGTTTTATTATTATTATTATTATTTAATTTTATTTACGAATTATGCACGTCATCCTTCTGTAGGCGCCATGCTGATCTTGGCGCGGCTGATTTCATCCGTGCGATCTCGAAGATTGCATGACTGAAATAGGCCGCGCCCAACTGCCTTAGCATAGTGGGCTGCTCCAAAAGGAGCTTGCCCGGTAGCACGGCGGGTCAGGTTCGATCCCCATATCAGTGGGGTGATAGTCAAGTACCGGTACCTACTGGGCTAGCTCCTACCACACTATAGGTAGGAGCATCTCTTCTTTATGAAGAGTTGTGCCCAACATGTCCCCTTTGCCATGTGGCTAGTGGCTCAGGAGTTCGAGCCCACAGCCAAGCCAGGCTGCAAAATTTGAAGTCTGGCACTGGACCCACATTCAGCCTGGGCGCTCAGCCTTAACAGGACCTCACCTTGCACGGCTTAGCAGCCGCGCGTCCTTATTTTAGGTAGAACATATAGAAAATTATATATATATATACATATATATACATATATATATATATATGTATATATCACGACCGTACATCTGTGTGGCCTTACCAAACATAGAGGACTGGTCACATTGTCGGTCCTTGCCGCCACTTCCAGATGCCACTGACGTCAGGTCTTAGGTTCAATAAGTTTTAGTCTCCCAGTCATAGGTTGAGTTTGAATAAGCTTTCGGCAGATACCCCATCTCATCAAGTTATGAAACTCGGATAACCGTTTGCCAAGCCGGACATCGTCCGACATTTTAAAATACCGTGCAGATACCCTTGTCAGGGTTTCTGCCCAGACAACGACGTCCCCGTTGTCGAGCACATTGGTCCGACACCACTCAAGAGCAGGGCGGGACCCTCCCGGCCGCGTCGCGCAGGAGTTGGTTTTAATCCTTCGTCGTGAATATACATGGAGCTTCCGCAAGCCGCTCCGTCGAGTGCGTCAGCCATACCTTTCGCGAGCCCCTACGACAGGATAGAGCCTACGTGAGGCACGACCTACTTCCACCTTATGGGAGTTGTCACCTCCCTTCGGTGGGCGTATCCCCGCCGAGCTACCAGTCCACAGTACGAAAACTAATCAGTTGCAATCGCAGAGGTGGACCAGCCGAGGGCGTTTCTCGTTCGCTGTAGCATAGGGGGTACGCGCGGTAATACACCTTTGTCGAACCCGCACGCGAACCGACGCACTGGGGAGGCTGAAGCCTCAAGCGTGGCTCATCGCCGGTCGACTAGGACGCATCCTACAGGCCACGCGCACACCACTATAAAGAATATAAAAATAAAAACACACACACATACACACACGCATACATATACAGAACGACACTAAACAAACAACACGACAACACTCCTAGTCCCTTAGTAACCATCCCATAACTTTTTGATGTGGAAATCTGCTAGGCGTCGCATGCAAGACTTAGTATAAAACTGCGCGTACGCAAGACTAACTCATATTGACTCGCAATGCAAACGGTCGCAATGATGGCGCACTATGTAGTCCCGTACTCATGCGACCCTCGTTAACCTTGAGGGTCACATTCGACACTCTTGTCGACTGACACGCGCCTTGAGGGTTAATCTCTCGACGTTGGACAACCTCAAAGGGCGGTTGAGAACCACACCCTCTTCTGCACCCTACGGAGAGTGGGTGGTACACAGGTTCATACTTGTGGTGGCAATCGTCTCTTATGGCCCTGGAGACCAGCTCCACCATCTAGGACCTCGTGAGAAATCAAGGGGTTTGACTTTGACGGCTGCCACAGACTACAACGTCCAACCATAGAAATTCTAAAAAACAAAGGATAAAAGGGGATCTCCCTTTTCTATCAAAAATACAATCTGCTTAACCCTTACGCACAGTCACAGTAGGCCGCACGAAACACTTAAGACATATATATTCACACATATATATATATATAGGGTTATTAATATAGGATGATCACTTCTCACAGTCACAGTGAGACTCCTCTCAACCATATATATTTGTATGTTCGCAGACAATCAAAACCAAAGTACGAAACCCCAAAACGTACCTGCAATCACATCAAAGATTCAACCAAAGTCCATGCACTATACGAGGTCAACTTCAACCATTCTTTGTGCTCACACCCCTTGCTTTAGCCACACAAACCTTAACCTTAGCGCACCATTCCAGCAATAAAATATTCAGTACCTTTGTTAAATGGCCATTCAATAAAGTCCAGGTAAAAACACAATGAAACAGATCAAACCACAGGGCTAAAGTCTTTAGGTTGAGTGACAAGAGTGGATTGGAGTTGAATCGTAAACCGACGAATCGGCAACTGACCTGTTATCAGTAATAATAAAAGGTGATCCTCGTAGGATCAAGCTGAATCTAGTTCAAATCTTGAATCAATCGATCAAGAGGACCTGTAACACATGACAGGCCAATCCCCCAGGCTAAATCTATACATCAATGGAGAATAATCTCCATGTCACGATCTTGCTCAAAATCATTCTCTTTAACTGAGTCTAAGTCTACCTCTAAGCAAGTGCCAAAAGAAAGGTAGTCCCTGACAGAATCTCTTCTATACAGAGTGGATTTTTCAGAATTGTCACTGTCAAAAATATAATCTAACTCATCTAAACTAAAAAAATTTCGACAGCGCTTCCCCCAAGAGAAATGCCCTTTTTAAATTTATAATAACTCAAATATGAAACAAAAACAATCTCTGACTCTGGAAAGTCAAAATTTATCTTACTCCCTGAATTAGTAAAAATTTGGGCAGCACTTCCTTTAGAAAGGAAGGTTTTCCAGATTTATACTAAGTCAGATATGAACCCAGAACAAACCTGAGTTCAATTAAGACAAAAAGTTTTACCAACTTCTTAGATTTTTAAAAATTTTGGCAGCCCTTCCCGTAGGGAAAGTGCTATTTCAAGATTTATACAAATCTAAGTTCAAAATCTAAAATGACTTTGACCTTTCAAGGTCCAGTTTTGTTTAACTCACTGAATTAACAATAATTTGGGCGGCGCCCCCTTTAGAAATGGAGACTCTCCAGATTTTTACAAAGTCATAAAAGTCAGACAAGTTGAACTTTTGAAAGACAAAATCTGACTAACTTCTTGGTTTTGTAAAAATTTCGGCAACGCTTCCCATAAAGAAAATGACTTACCAAAATTTATACAAGACCAAGTATAATAAATGATCCCAGAAAATGCAAAAATCGACCTAAGTAAAAATAAACTTAGCCCAAAAAATGAAAGAATTGAAACTAACTCCTATGGTTCTAGCACGTGGCGAGCGTCTAAAGCAACTACCTATCCAACTGAAACTCAGACCAAGTAGTAATCTCACTCAGTTACATGCAAGGTCAAACCACAAGGAGTAGGTACTCTCACCATCCCAAGTCAAAATCCTCATAGATAGTTCATGAATCTTTCAGATGATTTAACCCTTATACCCAACTTACATATGGCGTAGTGTTAGACCATTCAGCTCAGAAACAACGTCTAACATGCCTTTAAGATATACACGAACAGGTTGCACAAGTACTTCTCTCTTCTTTGGGCATTTGACTAGACCATTCGGCTTGGAAACAATGCCTAACCACCCTGAACTGTTTAATATCCAAAATTTAATAACTTTCTGACTTTATTCTCAAAACAAAATGCAAAAATGGTCAGGGGACTGAACCATTCGGCTTGGAAACAATGTTCAGCTTGCCCAGACTATTTCCAATTATACTCTATAATTTCTCCTTCTCTTCTTGGTGATATGGCTTAGCGCTGGACCATTCGGTTTGGAAACAATGCCCAACTGCAAGTTCACATGCAAATATAAGTAAAGTACTTTCTTTTATACTGAGTTTATACTTTTGTGCATGGTTTTCATGCTAAACCATTCAACCTAGAAACAATGCTTATCCTTAGACCAAAATTCTCCCTCAGAATAAAACAAGAAAAAACCCTTCACATCAGGCAGCCCTCAGAAAATAAACATAGCAACTAGGCCATTCAGCTTAGAAACAATGCCCGACCCTTCAAAAAACAGCCAAATAAACACAGCCCCGAGCCATTTAGCTTAGAAACAATGCCCAGTCTTTGGTTGAACCAGTCAAACGCATGCAGTTTGCCTTCCTCCCACCTTCCCCCAGTTCAACCCCTTTGTCTGCTTTCAATCAAAGTAAAAATAAAACTTAAGCTTCACACACACACATTCTTTCCTTTCAGTTTGATTGAATCCTCAAAGAAAGCAAAATCATAGGGACAATTTCATGCATACATCAGTCAAACTACAGAGACATAGTCAAACATGGGTATAGTAGGGTCATACAGATAGGGAAAGATATACCTGTCAGTTCCCTGCCTCCAGAACCTCGCCTAGGTTCCGGCAGAGCTCCCGCAATCGGTGGGTGGACTCCCTACAGAGTCTTGCTGCGGTCCTACGGGAAGGAGATAGATTTGAGACTCTCAGATCCAAGGGAGGTCCGCTCAGACTCGCGAGAGAAGGCCTTGTTGCCTTGATGCGCCTAAGGGTCCCGCAATGGCGGCCAGCATAACAGCTTGGTCAACTTCCGAAGTCAAACTGTCGAAATACCGACCCTCTGGCACCCTCCCGGATCACAACGCTAACCCTTTTTACAAGCTTGACAAAACTCATCTTGCCCCTGTAGGTCAACTCCAACGGCGAAGTACGACACACCCCACTGTGCTTTACAAATAGTGATACAAGACGTCTTGGTAGCCACACATGCATCAACTTAAACTGCTGTGCCAACAATGCGCATGAACTCTCGTGTCTGCGCCATGCATAGCAAGACACGACATTGGCAACTGTAGGCCTATTGTGTCAAACTTCGCACAAAAGCACAACCGCCGCAAGCATCAGACACGCAATGTCAAACATACACCCGTCACGATGGAGCGCAATGATCACCTCCGGTCTACAGTCCATTCAAGTTGTGAGGTATCAGTGCCCCAAACACTTCCCTCCCCTGTTAATAGGCCGAATGAGCCAAAATCATATACCGTGTTCCCAACCAGATCACCAACTGCAGATAGCATTCTCCATGGCTCGGAAACCGCCCACCTATTCGCTTGTCCGCAAAACAGCCTGTTCGACCACAGTCCGCCCACTCATTTTTTTCTTCAAACGACTCCCCGCAGTTGCTGCATTACTAATCATCGAGGTAAGTGTTTCCCTTGCTCCCTCTTGCAGACACCTCTACTTTATGCCGCTAATCCGTATCCCTTGCCTTCTTCCTCCCTCTTTCGTGCCCGCAACTATCCCCGTTTCTCAGACACATCTGACTATCTGTTGTATCGGGTTTGTTCAGCCTCTGCGGATCAAGCTTCCCACGCGGGAGAAGAAGGACTGGGATCATGACCGAAGGAACGGGGACAGCGACCCCGACAAATAACAGTGAAAAAGAGTGGGCGTACAGCTCGGATGCCTGAAGACATACGAAACGAGGGTGGATCTTTCCCTAAACTACGGGCAGATTCACTTTACTCTTACATAACAACTAACTGCCCCCCCTCACCTTGCTCGACTTCAATACGAATCGAGCAGGAAATCGTCTTTCTCATCTCTACTATAGCCCCTCCGACCATCGTCTCTTGCGATGCTTCTTTCTACTAACTCACCATCTACTAACCCACTATCAAAACTAATGTCGGATTCGGAATCGCCCGATGCCAATACCCCTTCTATGAATCCCCCTGTGCTTGATTTTGATAAGAAATGAGTAAGTTGCGTTTTCTTCTTTCGCCATATCCACTTCTCCTCCGACACTCTCGCGCAGCTCTGTCCTTCCATACCGACCGATTCCCTATCCTATTGCAGATTCCGATCGCGCGATTCGATCCGCCCGCCGTCAAACCCTCCGGAAAGCATTTTGAATGACCGAAATTGGTCGAGAAACGACCGAACCACACAACCTTTTATCCAAACTTTCTTCCTCGACACCATCTTTCTTCCTTACTCCCCTACTCTACTAGCTAAATGCTAATTCTAACTACGAATTCATATTCGCCCTCGCCTAAAACCCCTATCTCGACTCTTACCTTGCTTGATTCCATTAAGAATCGAGCACCTTGCTCATATCAGGCTGCGCTCAACCTTCCCTTTGCCTACGCCATCTTCGTCTTCGTTTGCATGCACCCGGCACCGCTCCATGTCCGGGTTCATTTCCCTTTTTTTCTTCCTGGGCCCGACAGCATCTGATGCCGGCCGGTATGCCTGTCCGCTCCCCTGTCGGCCTCGCCCGCTATCTCGCTACTTCACTTCAACGCCCCTCACTCCTCCTTTCTGATCCTCAATGCCCCCCTCCTCCGAAAAGTACCCGGGCGACGATCCGGGCAGGTTCAGTTGTTCCCCCCTTGCTGCCCCTCCCTAGTGCCCGTCTCTGCGGCACTGTTGCTCCGTCCGCCGTCGCAGAGCGTTGCCCGGTCAGCCTCGTTGCATCTGCCTAGCGCCCGCCACCTACTGCGCTATCTACTCGTTGGTCCTATCCTGCGTTGTGTTACTGTTTCCTCCCGCTGCTGCCTAACGCTGCCTGGCCAGACCCACCCCCTGTTACTCAGAGGTATGCCATTGGTGTCTCCCCTCGGGCGGCATTAAGCCAGGACCGCCAGAGCTCGTAGGGAAAAGGGACCGAAAGGGGATGGGGAATAGTGACTGGCCCATCGAAAAAGCTCGGTCACAATTCCCTCATGTTCCCTCGTCGGAGGCTTGAGCACGGGTGTGGCTGCTACGCCCCCCCCCGGTAATACTGTAAGGGGGTAACTTCGGCGCAGTTACGACAACAGTTTGCATTCGAAATTCAGGCAAACCTGCGAATACCACATACCCCCACGTGACCTCACCGGGCCTGAAACTTAGGCCATCTACACTCGGCATCACCGACCCTTTCGACTTACGTGCAATTACAAACTCAAGCCCCGACCGCGCTGTAGCTTTCCCTGCTATGGCGTAATAGCGGACTTTCGCCAGTAACCTGAACCCGCGGACCCGTCGGACGAGGCGCGCCCTCAAGGTCCCTGACTGCCGTGACGACCATTAAGTCCGGCGTCACGCCTAAATTTTATCCATATCTTGCCATATGCCCACGATATTGATCCGTAGGTACTCTCAGTGTCGCCTCAAGCAACATTTTCCTCTAAAAGGTCTGACAAATTTCATACATTCGGATTTAAGCCGAGAAATGGAAATATGTCATATCTAAATATCATACATCTTATTAGCTTAGGGAATGAGAATCCAATATGAGAATTATACATCCGGTCGAAACAGGGAAATAAACATTTAAATTGAATTTTGTACATCTAAGCATCACCAGTAAATGAAAGGTTGTGTACCATACATCCGACTTTAGCTAGGAAATGGAACCCCCCCCTGAAATTCATACATCCAAATCAAACTGGACAATAGATACATAGGTCGGACACCATACATCAAATTCAAGTCAGGGAATGAACAACCTAAGCGTGCACCATACGTCTGACTTATGTCGAGAAATGATAAATATACCTGAAATCCATATATCTAGTTAAGCTGGGAAATAAATACTTAGGCTATATCATACATTCAACTCAAACCAAGGAATGAACAACTCAAGTGTACACCATACATCCGACCTTTGTTGAGAAATGTGAGTTTAACATGAAATCCATACATCCAGATAAACTGGGAAATAGATACATAGGCCCTACCATACATTCAACTCCAGTCTGGGAATGGATAACTCAAGTGCATCATACATCCATGCTTACCTAGGGAATGACTGCACACCTTTGCGCCATACATCCAATCATGACTGAGAAATAAGCATCTGTCTGTTATACATCCAGTCAATGTTTGAGGAATGACAACTCGAAAGAGAAGATGCTGCCAGAGATAACAACAAATTTCCAAAATCAAACATTGAATACCATTTTCTTCCAACAAGCAATGACTCACTTATAAATTTGTCAAAACAACCTCTCCTTGCTTCTCGCTTGGATGAGTCTTGCTAATTACTTTTTCACACCATTGCTCTGTTGAGATGAACAATAGTGTGGGTGTGTCCTATCAAACCATAAGAGTGACACCTCACTTTCTTTCACCAATTCCCTGCTCGCTGAGCGCGACGATGGTCAGGATTACCATTGGGCACATACTGAATATTAGCGACTTTCAGTACATCCCGGGGCCTAGGTTGAACCTCCTCTCGTCTATGCCTTATATTTATAACCGAAGAGTCTACAGTACCGTTTCGCCTCTTATCATTACATTCCTTCGATAACCCGATAATAGTTGTCGTCTCGAAATTTTTTTCTCTCATGATTTTCAAAGACTCTTCAACCTCATAAAATTATTTCAAAATATGCTCATCACATTTATCTATACTGCTATTAGAGACTAATTGCTGACGCATGTTTTTCAGATCCAGATGGAGAACCTGATCAAAACCATCGTTCAATGCATTCTCGAGGATCTTCTGTCAAACAAACGAAGATCTTACACCTTTCAATAAGACCCGTATTTCTACCTCATAAAAGTTCGCAAGAAACATCCTATTCTTATCCATTTCTGAGAGGTTCGAAACCAAACGGACTACTCGCTCAAACACAGAAAGGAACTTCCCGAACGTAGCTTATTTGTCATGACAAACATTCCAGAGGTCATCACGAGTCAGAGCTTTGTTCCCGAGCTGAAATATGTCGAACATCGTTTGATCGAAATAATTCTAACTTCTGGCTTCTGAAACTAGCCTCGCTACCTCACGACGAATGTCTATATGCATCCATGACATCACTCTTTTCAACATAATTGTCTGTTCATCTCATTTGTGAGCAGCAACTAATTGTTCAAATGTTGAAAGAAATTTCACAACATTGTCTCCACTAAAAATTGAGACATCGATCTTTGGAGCAGTTGTCACATGTTCGATCTTCTCTCCGAGTGTTTCAACCAACTTCTCCATTTTGTCCCAAGGACCGCTGTCGGGGCAAATACCTTGACAAGGGTATTTGTCGGGGATTGTAAACGTCGGATGTTGTCCGACTCTTTCGTTGGATTAAAAAACTTGATGAGACTGGCATTAGCCAAAAGTATATTTAGACATGACCTATGACTGAAGGACTAAAAGTTTTTGAGTTTTAGTCCGGACGCTTGTGGCATCCGAGAGTAATGGCAGTAACCGAAAATGCGGCTGTATTTATGTTATTGTTGAAAACCAACTACTTGTTGGCGGCTGTATGAGTTTTGTGGAATTCGACCCGGGGTGGTCGAGTTTTATTTTGATCTTGTGTATCTAATGATGATTTTGATTCTTTCGATTATCATTGCAGATGGGATATATATTCCTATCGACTAAGTATAGTTCCTTTTAGTATAACTATGTGTGATTGCTATAACTTTTTTTTTTCTAGTGTTGAAAGGGGCTAAGGCTTCACGCTTGGTTGAGACCATCCTTGTCGATCTGCATACGCTTCGTACTTAGGAGATCAGTGCCCTAAGGAACGAACAACGTTCGAGTCCAATAGGCGTTTTAATCGCGCGTACCTATACTACAGCGAGCGAGCAAACACCCTCGGTTGACCCACCTTTGCAACAACATGTAAAAGCTTTCGCATGTGGGTCAGTAGCTCGGTAGGGATACGCCCTTAAGGGTGGTGATAACCCCTTAGGGAAGCAAACTTATGTCCCGTGGGAACCTGTCCTGTCGCAGGGAACTGCGGGATGTACAGTTGGCGCACTCGGCTAGAGCGGTGAAGGGACGACGAGACCACGACCGTCTCGGTGGTCCGCGAGATTAATTATGCGTCGTCCCCGAATTGTCTCTGTGTTTTGCTTTTTGCTTTAACTCCTGCGTGACATGGTCGGGAGGGCTCCCGCCTCTTTCGTGAGAAAAGGAGGGGGCCGATGCACTTGACACCGCCATTCAGCCTGCTACCTTTCACCATTTCGCTGCGAGAAGATTAAACTGTAAGCGATAAGGCATAAAGGTAAGATGCCGAAATGACATGTGAGGTACATCACCGTTAGCATATAGATAATACCCGAATTTCCTACTATTCCGTCGAGGTAAGCAAAAAATGATCAATTTATGTGTTGTCCTCTAAGGAAGTAGCATCAGTAAAAAAAAATGAATCTAATTATCTTTTAAAAGTAGGTTTGATAATGGTGCGTCATCAGACCTATTTTCAAAAGATGCTAGTTTGAAATCAAAATAATTCAATAGAATACCCAGTGTAGTTCCGCTAGGAACAACGATAGTTTGTTATTATCCCTGACAACGACGCCACCTCTCGAGTGCATCAGGTCCCGCCTTTTTGCAAAGGGTGGGAGCCCTCCCGGCCATGTCACGCAGGAGTAAGCCCAAAATAGAGACAACTTGGGAATGACACAAAATAATTCCGTGAGATGTCGAGACGGGCGTGTTCACATCATTCCTTCACCGCTTTAGTCTAGTGTGCCAATTGTACATCCCACGGTCCCCTACGACAAGATAGGTTCCTGTGGGACGTAAGGGTGGTAACAGTCCCGTAGGGAAGGGAAACTTATGCCCCGCGGAAACCTATCCTGTAGTAGGGGACCGCGGGATGTACAACTGGCGCACCCAGCTAGAGCGGCGAAGGGACGAAGCTACCGCGACCGTCTCGGCGGTTCGCGGGGTTGTTAAGTGTCCTTCCCGAATTGTCTCCTTGGTTTTGTTTTGTTTTACTCCTGCGTGTCATGGCCGGGAGGGCTCCCGCGCTTTGCAAAAAGGCGGGAGTTGATGCTCTCGACAGGTGTTGGATGAGTCTTGCTAACTATTTTAGGAGCGTATGCGTTGTAAAACCTATGCTTGGTATTCATTTACGACACATATGCATTATGTTCGGGGGAAGAAGGTAGCACGACGCAGAGAACCAAGTTGGGACCCTACTGACACTCTTCTAATGGCCCACCACGACCCTACTTAACTAAATGCTCTAGTTCGTAGAAAAGGAAATTGAAGTTCGCGAGAAGTTTTATGCCGCCAGCCTGCAGCACATCGGTTTTCGTGGGTCCTTTGCAAGGACCCAAAACCACCCCCTAAAACTCACGACTCCTGGCGGCAGCATCCAAGGCGGTCCACAATCTTTCACAACTTCTGCGACTGTTCGTTTTTTTTTTTTTTTTCCTTTTCTTCTCTCAATTTCACCTCACACTACCTCCTTACCACTACTCCTAAGTATAGTCCTACGAGGAACCCCGTAGCAACCAGAACCGTGTTCACTCATCGGTTTTCGTTTCATGTGCTCAGTGAAGCGATGCACCGGAAAATGAAAAAAAAAACGAACTTCCGCCTCGTAAACCCCCACGAAAAATAAGTTCGTTTCATTTTGTTTCCGTATGACTGCCATGTAGTTGTTTGTCAAATTTGGATAGGACGGCTTTTTAGACCTTCTTTTACATGGAACCCCGCAACCGGTGAGTGATACTGGCTAGCAGTTAGCCGGTAGGATCAGGACCGAGCTTCATCTGAGCGGCCATACTACCTCTTTTGGTTTTTTTTTTTTTTGGACCATTTCTCGATGAAAAATTTTGCTATGCCCCTCAAGGATGTGTTATTGTGTGCTCTGCCCCCTAAACGTACGGCTTAGGCTGGCATAACCCTCTGGCAGTGGTTCAACTTTCCAAAATAGTCCCGATATAGCTTGGGCTTGAAATCGTTTCTACATGCACATATTGGTACCTGCTGCCCCACATGGCTGCTCTGAGCTCGGAGGGAAGGTTGTGATTTGCCTCCACCTGTACCAGGCATGCCGCAAAGTTGCTTTGCCTTTCAACAAGGGGGCCTGCTAAAAACATTCCACGTCAGAGGGGCGTGTTAGTATGAGCCGGTTGTTTGAGGGGCGGAATGCAAATAAACAAATCTTTGAGGGCACATAACAAACGTTTTCTCTTTCTCAATTTGTGCTTGTCATCCTTGTGTTGTCACTGAAGGGTACCTGATTTAAATGACAACTCAAAGTAGTTTAAAATTAAAAAAAAAAA
>BFEA01000093.1:342616-372831 GCA_003427395.1 Chara braunii
AAAAAAAAAAAAAAAAACCCCAGCTACACCAACTCTCACTTATCAGGGTGGTACGAGCATCTCCATGAAGTGGGTCGATGCAGGCTCCATCTATTGGCGAGAGTGGCACCTGCTTGAAACCGGATCCAACGCCCCTCACAGTGTAAAAAGATAATAAGGCATTCGAACCAGTTCAAGGGGAGCAAGGCCACCTCTTCAGCCCAATGTGGGCTGCGAGATCCAATTTTATTTCCTAGTGGTTGTATCCCCCATTGAGAATCTTGGGAAAAGTTATAAGACCACCCCGCCAATGAACTTTTTTATTAATTCCCCCCCAAACGGGGGAAAAAATGTCAGAGGCCCCCAAATGACTTTCCGGGTCATTGTTGCATCCTCGCTGTGCCGATAACACCCCCTGTGCAAAAATGGCAAGAATGTGTTTTGCAGGATGCAAAAATAACGCCGAAAGCCACTTTGGGGCCTGCGGGATTTTCTCCCTCGCTTGGGGAGAAATTAATACAAAGGTTTTGTCGCGGGGTGGTTTTATAACTTTCCCCGATAATCTTTAAGGTAGATGATCCTGAGCAATAACATCTCCCCCACTACCAGACCGTTGTAGGTCTACCAAGACCAAGACCAAAAAAATATAGGACCAAGAATGAGACCAAAAGTAGAATCAAATAATACTTACCGAGGTCGTCGAGATCCAAACCTACTAGAAGGTCCAACCCGTAAAACATTTAACCCAGGGGTTCCAGACCCCTCCAGTCCTAACATTAAAATGGATCAAGGCATTGTCAAATAATAAATCTGAAAACTTCATGCGTCTAATTTTCAATTTTAAACTCTGGAGAGAAACGACTTTTAAGCCATACGCTCGGTGAAAAAAGGATGACATCACTGCCATCTTTTGTTGCTTGCTATAAAAGAAATTATAATCCTGCAGATTTTGAAAGGTCACTAATCCCTCACTCAAAAAACATTCCTAGTTCTTGTGAAGTGTCTGACAGTATACTTTAGATGAATGTTCACCAATAAGTAGTCGACAACCAGGGTAGGACCTGTCATTGAAACTACTAGTCTTCTTCAAAATCAGATGTTGATTTTTTTTCGAATGAGTTGAATATCCTCTCCGCTCTTCTCTCTGACAGATTACGACTAAACTTTCCTTTGATAAAAATGACAACATCATCAATTAGTTTACACTCTCTGACCAGTCTAACATCGTCCCCCAAACATTGTAAAAAGCAATACTCACTATGTATACACAGTAGGCAAGCAAGCGCCGGATTAGAGGCTTTAACCATGAAAATTCTCAAATTTTGTTGAACCATACTGCCCAATGCCATCGCGTAAGTATGGTGCAGATCAAATGCAATAAACCGAATTAGCCTAAAAAATTTCACAGACATGTACCCATTCTCACTAACCACAATTTTACATTGCCGAACACACTTCCTTCGGGGATAATACAAAAACTTATATATATATTTTTTCTTCAAACAGAATGACAACTGATTCAACTGTTGTAAGAATAGTTGATTGTGGAAAACTACAAAACATCTCCTTTACATCATAACTACAACCGAAGATTACATCCTTCTGACCTATACTTATATTAACTGTATCAAGGAAAGGGGGTAACAGTTGCGTACTATGTAAATTGAAATGACTACATTTTGAAATCTTCCTAATAATCTCATTCACAGACACCGAAGTAATACGAGTAACTTTTCTTCAGAGCACGACGGACAAAGAGACCGCCATTTATTGATGTTCTTATATTTAGGTAATACATATGATCTACCTAGCTTACCGCTACTTCCTCATGGTGCCAATTTGTTCAGGCTCTCCGATTTGTACACCTCTTCACATTTCAACAACACTGTCTCCTCGTTTTCAGAAATTATACATAAACTCAGGCTATCAATGAACAATTTTCGCATACCTTCCTTATACAAAATCGGGCAGCAGACATACGTTGTCGAGCACATCGGCCCCCGCGCGAGCGAGGGCCCTCCCGACCATGTCATGTAGGAGTTTAAATAAAAAACTTAACCAATATAGAGACAACTTGAGAACGACGCATAAGTAATCCCGTGAGCCGCAGAGACGGTCGAGGTCGCGTCGTCCCTTCGCCGCTCTAGCCGGGTACGCCAGCTGTACATCCCGCTGTCCCCTACGATAGGACAGGTTCCCGCGGGGCATAAGCTTGTTTCCCTAAGGGGGTCGGCAGCTCGATAGGGATACGCCCCTAAGGGTGGTGACAGCCCCTTAGGGAAGCAAGCTTATGCCCCGCGGGAATCTGTCCTG
Source organism: Chara braunii (assembly GCA_003427395.1). Classification (NCBI taxonomy): domain Eukaryota; kingdom Viridiplantae; phylum Streptophyta; class Charophyceae; order Charales; family Characeae; genus Chara; species Chara braunii. The sequence continues at coordinate 344,909 of BFEA01000093.1, forward strand.
TCGTAGGGGACCGCGGGATGTACAATTGGCGCACCTGGCTAGAGCGGCAAAGGGACGACGCGACCACGACCGTCTCGACGACTCACGGGATTACTGATGCGTCGTTCTCAAGTTGTCTCTATATTGGTTAAGTTTTTTGTTTAAACTCCTGCGTGACATGGCTGGGAGGGCCCTCGCTCGCGCGGGGGCCGGTGCGCTCGACAACGTATCGCCCATGTTATGATCCTGAGGGCAGCGCACCAAGCCCTGAAATTTATCCTGCTAACGATGGATCGTAAGAAATAACTGTTTTAATTTTTGAGCCTGGAGGACCACGGTATTTTGCCGCCCCTGTGTGTGTGTTCCATCACCTTAGTCCCCAATGCTCGTCATACTCTCATGAAATCAGACAACGAAGATTCTAGTTATGGCTTGAAACTTCATTCCCCTTCTTCTAAAATATTTGTCACACCCCCATTTTTGTGCTTTCTTGGTCCTTCTACACTTTAGTTCCACTCTGTAAGGACAAGAACATTGAACGTGCGGTTGACCTCCATTACAAAACACTGCTTCCTCACTCCCCTCCCTAGGGACAACAAAAGAAAGGTTGAGTATGGGAACAAATTGCCCAGCCACAACGGCTGCAGCAAGAGGAGGGGTCGTAGGCCTCTCCCCCGAGCGTAAATACAGTGCATCCTCCCCGCTTCTCTCAAGACCCCCAATATAAAACACCTTCCCCCCCGTCTAAGTCAATAGTGTACCATAGACCGACAATCAATCCCTTCGTGAGAGATGACAATCAATTTTGCAGTCTAATGTGTTTACGTAAAGGCTCCTCCTTCATGTAAATTAAAACAATGGACCCAAATTTCAGCAGATGTGGCTCCCCTCATATTTGATCGGATTTTGTAACACGGGAGATCCACTTCTGGTGGCTCTTATTATTCATCTCATCAATAGACCTAAAAAAAAAAAAAAAAAAAAAAAGTAGGTGCAAATTTGTCCGAGTCGTAAAGTCAAAAAAACGGAATAGGGACTCGATTAGTCTCAATTTTTTCTGTTTTTTTTTTTAACATGACGACATCGAGATATTGTGATCGAACCAACCTCATGTAAGTTACAATTATTTCATTTTGTTCATCCACGTTCACTTGGTTTCAAACTTGCATCTGTAATTTTATTTTTTATTTTAACAAGGAGAGTCGACTCATTTGATGAAATACAACACAGGAAAGAATCCTCAACAAAAACGGAAAACAAAAGGAAAAAAACTTACTTGGATCTTTACCCAATTTAGGTGCAGACGCCGAGATGGAATCCAAAGACAAAAACTGACCAAATTATAAACCACTGTCATGAAATAACCATAAGATTGCAGTTTGTGTTTGGTTAGGAATTAACTTCAATTGTTTATAACATCTCATGATCATTTTTGATAATCGAGCTAAAACAAAATTGAGAGTAGTGGTATCGATCTACTTATTGAGACAATCAATAAATCTTTCATCGGGATTATTATATTGTAGCGTATCTGTTGAGTGTACTCAATTAAACATAAATTTTCACTGTTTTTGCCTTTAGCTCTCAATTCCCATATAAACGGGTTTAGCTTAAGATATCTGATAGGTTTTCCCTTAGCAAATAAAAGACATATGACTTTGCTATTCAGATCATTGTATTTAGTTACCCGTATTTAAACGAAGGAGGTACTTACCAATGATGATGCATCTTCAACTGGGGTAAGAGTAGAGTCGTTGAATGTGACTTTCCAACTTTAGAAGATACATTTCCCATCTGATTGAACATCAATTAATTTCGAAATCAATGACGAGCTGAGGTCTGAGTTAACAAACCATGTGTTTAGAGAATCTAATGCAGAAGGGGACGAAATGTTCTTCCATGGAACAAAGATCACACCAATAATCAAATTATTATTCTCCTTAATCCTTCTAAGTTAATCCAATTGTTGTATGAGGTCCAAAATAGCGATCCACCCGCAGTAAGATCATCCTCACATATCACCAATGCATACTACCTCTCTTTCAATCCATGTACGACCAAAGTTGTGAGATGTCATGTCTGCTTTAAGCCATTAATTGTCCAAGGTTCTAATGTATGGGTTTTCCGTTATCTGCCGAGATAAAACCGCGACCATAGTGGTCGACTTTACCTTAAACATTTGGTCTCAACTTCTTCCACGCATGTATGACAACATATAAAAAAAGGAGGCTTTACTTGTCTCCTTTGATACGAAAAAAAATCAGGTACGTTCATACATCCTCAAATTTGGTAAAATTTCATTAATTTGCTGGTCGGTATTCCGTAAGTTAATCGAATGAGCGAGTGGAAAAATACTTATAACTTTAATGAGTCATTTTACTAGCATAGTGTCATTCTCGTGACAGGGACCAAGAATACCCAAATCCCCTTTCCCACGAAAAATGCATAACATTTTTCATGCAACCTTTGAGAAAAATGCGTAACTTTCTCCCACATACAATTTTATAGAAACATAGCAGCACGTCTGCAAATAGCAACATAAACGTATTTGTCTACGATTTTAGTAGTGGTTGCAGATTAGAGTAGCACGAATAGAGCCCTATTCAGGACCAGTCTTCGACAAAAAAAAAAAAGATGAGGTGCTTTACTCAATTTTGTTAGATAATGTAGTTATTTATGAAGAAGGATATAATCCTCATCCCGTGAGCAGTCAAGGAATGATATTTGGACTCCTAAAAATCTTTTCGATTGATTGTCAATAATACGCTTCAAACCCCACCTAGTTTTCGGGTGGAAATTAGAAGGAAAGAAAAAAACTAATTTGTGTTCGTTAACCGATGCTTTAAAAAACGAAGAGTACGTGACTAACTCTAATTTAAGGATGGTGAGGGATTTTAAGGAGTTATCACATATAGCAAATGAATTACCAGTTAGTGCTTCCACATTACACTGAGTAGGTCTCACATGAATACATCCGACCGATGGGTTCAATTTGATGCTATTTAGAAACATTCCATTTGAATAGCGAAAACCAGTGGCATTAATGGGTAACCTTGACTTACAGAGCGTGTCAAGGCAAATTCGTTTGAACGCCTACCATTTATCATTACTGACGTCTTGCATGTTGTTTACAAACCAATGACCCATTTAGAGATGTTCGACCAAAACCCATCACATTCAGGATGGTAAGAACGTATGACCAATTCACTCTATCATACATTTTTTCCAAATCAAGAGGAAGCACAACAATATTTAGGGGGTCATTCTGAATCACCTCAAGAGATTCAATGACCGTCACATTGTTATATAAACTTGAGCGGCCACAAACAAAGGTTTCTTGATCGTCGTGTACCATATGAGGAAGATACCTAGCCCGTTTCTTAGCTAAGATCTTAGCTAGCAATTTATATGATTCATTGAGGATCGAGATTATCCTCCAGTTTATAATTTCGCATTGGTAGCCGTTCTTAAATAGACAATATATGACATCTCTATACATGCTTTGAGAGAGATTACTGCCCGTCAGAATATTATTGTAAATATATACCAAATGAGTTCCCAGTACATTCCATGGGGAAATATATATTTATGTAGGTAAGTAATCATCACCGTAGGCAATCTACCCGTAGTGTTGTTCTAATGGTCATTCTCTAGATGTAAGTTGTCTGTAACATTTGCTCCTTGAAGTTGTGAGGTTATAATGTTTCGATAATATCGTGATAGAGATGCACACTCACAAAAAATAGTTAATTCCTTGACTTTAAGGGAATCTCTACCAAAGGGATGTGTCAATTAATTCATGGGGACAAAAAATCTCGTGGGGAGCAACTTACGAAAATACTTCTTGATCATTCTATCGCAACACAACAATACTTTTGACATACAGATGTGGAAACCAGAGTTCTGGATTATTAACCCATCATGTGTCTCATTCTAACAACATCCTAGCTCGTTCCTTTCCCTACATTTCGTTAGACACTGGATGCTCTGACATCGTCTCATTATGACAACATCCTAACTCGTTCCTTTCTCGACACTTCGTTAAATACCGGATTCTAAGACATATGAGATTCAACGTATTCAATGCATCTTTTGAGAGTTTTGTTTTAATCATTTATCTCAAATGATTTTTTTTTGAAAAAAACACTGAACAAATTGAAGAATATATTATCCCGCGTATCCCACCACTCATCTTTAGAGTGAAAACTATAAAAGGTTTATTCCCATGATATCCAAAAGTTCTGCATCCATTCGACTGGATCCGAGTCTTCTAGGTTTGATGCATTGAAACAAAACACACATGGACCTCTCACAATTTCATGAATCTGGATCGTTAAGCGAACTAGTTTATTGTCAGATAGAGGGTGATTGTATTCCCAAATCAATGACATTATTTCTCATACGCGATAAGAGATCATAAAGAAATTCAGATGTCGTCTGCTCATTCCACAACTTGTTCTATTGCTCGAATACCATGTGTACCCTTTTTTTAGTGAAGTTGTATGAGTCAATGACATTGAGGGATAATAATGGCAGAAGTAAGGGTTGTTCTTTTCTCGAAAAATAAGCATCAGGTCGGTTGTGAAACAAACCAAGAGACAGGTTTCAGACTTCCAGTCACCGACGATTATAGTCTGTTTGCAGTTTTGAATGACGTACAACAACTCATAAAAAAAACAGTTCTCTTCTGATAATTAGTAGATGTATAAATGCAGGCGATTAAACATTCATGTCTTTCAATAAACACTTTAATCCAGTTCTGTGTATTCCAGAAATCGGGGTAGCAGTCAATAATTTCGGCCTCCAAGGCCCGATGGATCAATATTACGATAACTCGTTTAAAACCTTGAGCAGATGATCATATATGCAAAACATCCCACCATGTATTTGACACATTAATTTTGTCTTCGTTGAGCTTTGTTTCCTAAAGGCAACCAATCATTTTTTGTGCTTACCTTATTAATCCCCTAGCCCTCGTAAGTTTCAGGTCGTTAGCGATAGTTTACCCATGAGTGGGAGTATGCCATCGTGCTGCGAAGATGGATGTTGTGGCAATTAAGACAACAAATTGGATTCAAAAAAAGGAGAAAGTAACTTCTTGTCTTTTAGAAGTTTATCATTGACTATAACCAACCATTCAACAAATTTGAGGAAATAAATAGTGATATGAGCTAGGGGTGGCTTACGCTTTTCAACAATCGAAGACAATGGGATAAGGTGCATGCCTTATATTCCCATATTTTTCATCTGGTCATTTTCAAATCTAACATTACATATTGGGACAATTTTTTTTTTCTTTCCGTGGATTAAACGAATCATCAATAATCAACCGAGGCATGATTCCATCTAGGATGCATCTAGAATTGAATTTATCATCAGTCCATAAAATACAAGAGATTCGCAATAGTGCTTTACATCGATGTATCAAGTGAAGAGATATTCACTAGCACAGTAAAAACATAATTGTTTAAAAGAGTGATTAACCATATCGCATTGCGAGGATACGTGAGAAACAAAGGAAAAAGATAAGCTTCCAAATCACTAGGTTGACCTCTTTCGAGAGCAACATGGACTCTGTTTCTGGTAGTTTTGTCACCAAGGGTGCCGATAGTGGATAATAACTCATGTGAGGAATTAGTAGAATATATTGAATGCTTACCTTGAATGTGTGATGTGGCCCCTTCATTACCTTCGTCGAAGCTCAATCGCGTCTGTTTACCATGACCTGTACTTCTGACTTTGTTCAAACCTTCACCTTATGGGGAAGGTAAAACTGACGGTGATTGTTGTGCTGCAAGTAAAGTGTGAGATGCAGATGAACGTGCTTTAATGACAGATAGATGATTGGCAAGCGTACAATTGACGCTGATGCCCTTAGGTGGAGGTGGACAAACCATATGATTGACACCTGCTCCACCGATTGGTACATAGCCGGTTGATGCTTCTGGGCAAAGTTTTGGGAAACCGAAAGGATGAAAAGTTGATTTAGTTGGCATCGTATATTGCATGTACATGGGGTTTCCATTCTAAAGGTAAGTTGAAACTTTATTCTATTTGAATCCGTTCAGATCGAGCATCGGAGGAGGGAAATAACCCTGCCCTAGACAAATCGTTGGGGAAACCTACAGTTTGAAATGGATGTTGTTGAAAGGTGTCGCACCGCCTTGATGTACATGCTACAAGTGAATGGCGCTAGAAGCTTATAAGGGTCGCAGTGAAGGGCGAAGCCTAGTGGGCCAAGATAACGAGAGGTTGATGATTGGACTTGTTCAGAATCCCCTGCATTCGCTCTAGAAGCCTGGTCGCCAAAGCCTGAATCCTGTCCGCATTGCTAATTGCCTCGTCTACATTCTGTCTCCAGATGGAAGAAAGGTGACCATCGATGACAACGTGAAGTGTCAGAGGAGTCAACTTTACCTCCATAAAATCACTTTCGAAAGTGTCCACCCAAATCTTATCTTTTATCTTCGGTTTACATTCTGGATCTAAATCGAGCTTGATTTTAATCAATGATGGTTTCATCCGGTCTGGTTCAACAAGATGATTGAGCAATACTGAACCAATAAATCTTCTCACATGAGGCACATGAACCTCTATAACCCAAAATGTAGCTTCGGCCTTGATAAGCCACATTTTGAACTCCAATGAGTAAAAGGTAATGGTCAAGGTGAAGCTGTCGCTACCTTTGTTAATAGGCCACACGACTACCTCTACACTCTTCGCCACGTATGAAACCACGTTAGGACTTTCAATCTTCACTCTTCCCCTCCGAAAGGTAGCAAAATCAAACGTACCATCGCGGATCTTTTTATCTTCATAGGCACAAACGATGTCCTATTTGATCTTGTATGGTAGAAATGTTGTACCATCCCTGAAGGTAGAAGTGACAATGTGTTGCTTCAACCAAGTGACTTCGGTTTGATTGATGCTTGCATTTACCTTGAATCTTACTTCCCTGCCATTGACAAACATTTCTCCTGTCTCGATGTTAGATAGGAGGATTCTTTCCTCGTAGCAGAGTCGAATCATCTCCCTCACCCGATTATCTTCTTCACTCACTCTTTCCGGACCAGGGGTCGAGGAACGTGCGTTCCTGTCCATCTTAACTTCTTCGTTCGTCACCGCCATTCTTATAAGATTTGTTAAAGTAGCCGCTTCTTCCGAGAATTGTCAATCTTCGGAAACAGAGTAAGTAGGTGATGGATCAACTAGTATCTCCTACTAAAAAAATGCAAAAGATCTTCAGGCAATCGAATGTGTAGCTAAAAAAAAACGCCTCGCCTAGATGATGACAACGAAAAAAGCGAACGACAAGATCGTCAAAGTGGTATAGAACCAGGGGTTATGAGACCGAGCGATGTGGTGATTGATGTAAGCCATCAGTCTTTACAGCCCGATTCGGATAGTACTACTTGCTTTGTAAGCTAGCAAAGCTCTGATGGAGGACAATCAGTGAACTCTAACATATTGAAACCTTCGTATAAACTTTTGGAAAAGAAGAAGCCTCAACGTCCTTCCGTGAAGAGAAACTTGACTAGAATTCACTCGAAGAAGGGGAAGCTGCACAAAAATTGTGCTCGGTAATCGATCGAATAGGCGGTGATGTGTTGCTTACCAAGTAAGAGCTTTACCGACCTACGCCAAATATCATAAGTAAAAAAAAAGAATTTGGTGGAAAAATTATATGCAAATACTTACTGAGATAAAATGATAGACGGTAAATGTAGATAAACGTGGAACCAGCCATATGTTAAATAACGATTTGTAAGAGTTGTCTCGATGAGATAAGTCTAAGAAAATACAACAGAAAAATTTCCCAGAATTAAATAATCATTCTAAAGTAAAATTACATTCTAAATTCTAAATTTTCATTCCATCTTAAAAAATGTAATTCCAATTTTAAAAATTTCCGTCTTTCTTGAAAACTTTTCTTCCAAGAATGGGGTATCCCTTCTTGTTTGAACTGCATGTTAGAGATGGAATGAAAGTCTGGATGAGTTCATGAAATATTTTAATTGGATTGCCATTCTAAGTAAGGATTTTCAGTCATAAATAGGTTAATCCAATATAAATTAGACGATATTTGTTGTAATAGAATGAAAGTCTAATTAAGACATTTCATAAACTCGTCCAGACTGTCATTCCATCTTGAACAAATAGATGTAGTTGGAAGGCAAAACTCATATTTAGACGGGAACTTATCAAATTAAATTGGAAAGTTTAGAATTGGAGAAGCATTGGAATGATAATTTATAAATATGAAGAATTTTTTTTTTATGCAATGTTTTTTCAACTTTCATTTCTCATGGGAATTTTTCTGTTGTACAAATTAATGCGGAGAAAACTCTTAGTCCGTGAGAAATATTTTAATTGTATTGCCATTCTAAGTAAGGATTTTCAGTCATAAATATGTTAATCCAATCTAAATTAGACGATATTTGTTGTAATAGAATGAAAGTCTAATTGAGACATTTCATAAACTCGTCCAGAATTTCATTCCATCTTGAACAAATAGATGTAGTTGGAAGGGAAAACTCATATTTAGACGGGAACTTATCAAATTAAATTGGAAATTTTAGAATTGGACAAGCATTGGAATGATAATTTATAAAAACGAAGGATTTTTTTTTTATGGAATATTTTTTTAACTTTCATTTCTCATGGTAATTTTTCTGTTATACAAATTAATGCGGAGAAAACTCTTAGTCCATGAGAAAGGGAACTAAGTTAGTGCGATTGGGCATGGGTATCATAATTATAGTCTTTCGGCTATACCCTTTTTTTTATTATTATTTTTTCCTTCCAGGTATACCCTATGGTGTCTGTAGAGCTTCTCGAGCTCGACGCCCTGAACTAGGCGGAGCGAGTAGACCCATCATGCAACTATCGTGTTGGTAGGAGACGCGATCAAGACACTGGGCCCGGTTCCCAACACATGCTGCTCCCCACAAAGAAGACATGATCGTACACACTGAGAATTTTCGTTGGAGTTTACTTGGTCCGAACCCTGCGTTAGCGTCGACGAAGCACATTGGTATGCCCTGCCCCATCTGTATTTCAATACTTCCTGAGTGTACCGACTGAACTAAGCTTGTTGGTTACTCTTCGTTTTTTAGTTTGTATTTTTTACCTGTTTTGTACCATTATGAAGTAAAAAAAAAAAAAAAAAAAAAAAAAAAAAAAACATTCTAACACACCTGGCCGTCCCCACTGCGGAGCAACTCTTATTTAGCGTGGACAGCGCCAACCTCCTTCTAACTTTTGGTTTGTGCAGGTTTGATACTCTTGTTTTCTATTGGATTTGGATTAGGATTTAACTCGCGCGTGACTTGGCTGTCTTATAATATGAAATTGCTGTCAATCGTGAATTTTCTGATTTGTCACGATTCTCCCCTGATTTTTCTGAGTTGCAGCTGTCTTTTTTTTTTTTCTTTTCAGTTTTGCTTAAATTTGATTCATGAGATCTTGGATGGTTTCTAGATGTAATTGATCCTTAATTTGGAATTCGTTTTTTGAGTAAGACTCTTAATACTTGTATTGTGTGAGTACGATTCATAAACTGAAATTCGTAAGTTAAAAATTTACTCTGATTTCAACGAAGGATTCTGAATTTCTCAATTTACATAATTATTTTTTGAATTTGTTCTTTTGCGTAGAGTCTTTCTTGTTTATCCTTGATTCTCTTCTCAAATTTTCCGGAATAGGTTTTAATCATAGCGGAGGTTCGAAAATCTATTCTGAACATCATTGTTGAATACCTAAATCTAATTTCGCATTTCTTCGTATGTCTTTTTTCAATAACATACCTTACATAAATCTATTTTTTCTGTAATTGAATTCCCATGGTTTTTCCTAATTAGACCTAATTAAATCCATTAGATTCTCGTCAGAATTCTGAACAGGGGGCTCATGGGATGGTCTAATAGAACATCCCGTAGGGCCTAGGGGGTTTTGTTTTGAAGTAGGGGGCATAAGACATCAAAGGATTCTTTGTAAGGATAGAGAGGGGATGAAATAGGGTTGTTTCAACGGGTACCGGTTAGGGCGAACCCCTGACAGATGCGACTGGCGTTGGGTAGTCAGGCTGTCCAATGGGTACCGGTTGTTGAGGGCGAACTTTAGTGTGATTGGTGTTGGGCAGTGTTGTTCACCCCCTTGAGGACGGAAACTAGGAATTTCAGGGTGATGATGTTGCCTGCCCCCCACTGTGATAAGACTCACTGGGCTCTTTACGAGGACGGAGTTGGGAAGGCGAATAAGGTCCTTCCCTTCGATGATGGACGCGGGATTTTTCAGGTCGACTGTCTCAGGGCTTGCTTGGTTTCCTATTTTTGCCCTACTTTCGTCAGAGGTTTGTCAGAGGTTTGCCCAAAGTTGAAGCCATCAGAAGTCGTCAAAAGTCGTTTTGTAGCTAAGCCGCGTAATGGCCCCGGCATCTCAAATTTTGTTAAAAGAAAAAAAAAAACTAGCGGAGCATCCTGTGGAGCTTTTGGGGACCTGCTTTGAAGTAAGGGGCCAGGGGCATCAAATGATTCTTTACAAGGATGGAGAGGGGGAGGAAATAAGGCTGCTCGATGGATACCGGCTAGGGGGGGCTCTTATCAGATGCGATTGGCGTCGGGTAGTTTAAGTTGTCTGATGGGTACCGGTTGGTGAGAGTGAACTCTGGCGTGATTGGCATTGACTAGTGCTAGTTCACCACCTCGAGGACAGAGACTGAGATTCTTGTGGGGGCAAAGAATGTCAGGGTGATGATGGGGCTCGGCCCCTGCGGAGAAGAGATTCTCTGAAGTTCTTCACGAGGACGGAGTTGGGGGAGGACGGAGGTGGTCGGGATGAAGGCAGTGGGTGGTGGATATGATTGGCGCTGAAATTTCAGCGGGTACCGGCCACTGGCCGCTAACTTCACTCGGATCAGTCTTTGTTCTTCCCTTCGATGATGGAGGCAGGACTGTTCTGTGGGACTAAAGTTTTTTCTAAATTTTTTCTTTATTCGACAGGTTTCGCCTTTCGAGGAGGTTGTAGGAATATGTGATATCTGGCAATTCATCTGTGATCCTGCGTAGGATGGTCGAAAATTCGGTGGCCCTCGAAGACCGATGCTGGAGCAACGCTGGTCGGAGCCGGAGCCAGGTGGCGCAACTCTGTGACCTAGCTTAGTGGGGGCGTGAGGCCTGGTAGAGAGATCTGGGGGGCTGTTTGCGGGGGCAGTCTCTGTAGTCATTGGGGATCGTAACTGAAGCAATGTCGGTCGGTGCTGGAGCAAGGTGGTGCAACTTTGTAACCTAGCCTGATGGGAGCATGAGGCCTGGAAGAGCTTCGGTTCGTGCTGAAAACAGCCATGCTGGTGGTGGTAGAAGGTGGATTGAATAGGTTTCACCTATCTCATTCATGGTTGGGAGGCTTGTTGACACACATCTTCTGAATGTTTCTGAGTTTTCCTTTTTCTTCAATTGTTCTTAGCCGAAGCCGGGTAATGGATCCTTCCCATGCTTCTTGAATCATATCGTGTTCACAGATTATTCTTAGCCGAAGCCGGGTAATAGCCCCGGTATCTCAAATGATCTCAAATGTTCTCAATAATCTGTATAATTCGATATGGGACGCTGGGCCCGGTTCCCAGCACGTGCTGCTCCCCACGAATAGACTGGAGCATTTGTAATAATAATAATAAAAAAGGATACTCTTGTTTGATAGAGAGTGTTCCCGATAGGGTGTCTCTGGAGTGATGCCCTATGCCCTTGTCTTTTCCGGGTGTTGGGCAAGAATAGAAGTAACATGGTCACAACCCCTCATGGGCAAGTGGGTTATTTTCCCCTGTTTTGCGAAAAAATTGTTGCCAAGACAGTTGTATGGGTAGAGCTACCACGCGAGACATGTTGAGACCTGTTGGGCAAGAATAGAAGTAACATGGCCACGAGGTGTGGACGCTGAAATCGGATTCCACTTTGGACATTTTCCTCCTCGTAGGAAAACAAATTGGAAGAAGAAGTTCCCAATGCACGATCCATCATTGAATGAGTAGACAGGCTTGCGGGGGATGCTGAATATGGTAGCCACATAATGGCTGAAGAGGGCAGTTACACATTCAGGGATTATTTGGGAACAAGGGACAATATCTACACTTCCAGTTAGAGGACAGTCATTGCAGCCTGACTTTCAAAATTGATGATACAATATGGGAAAGCCTGATACTATTTAAATATATTATGGGACACTGGACCCGTTTTCCTGCAGGGCACCTCTCCGCCAATAGAATGGAACCATCCTCAACATGGTGCGTGCTATTGGGGGGATGCTCATATGACCTCAGTAGAAAACCCTGAATCAGACGATTTTCCTGTTAAAACATCTTGCAGTTGTAGGTTTGCCATGAAGCAGGCCAGCATATCCTCATTTGGGGGGGCTCCTGGTCTGCGATGGTCGTGAGTAGAGGTTTGTGTTCTATCCAGGTATGGGCCAGGGGTGATGTTGAAGTCCCCTGTCAGGATAAGAGGTGTGTTCGTGGGCAGGGGGTGGAAAAGATGGTGCAAGAAGTGCATTCTTTCCATAGGGCATTTCGCCCAGAGACACTTACTATTCCTAGTTGCCCTTCCGGTGAGTTGATTCTTAAGTAGTTACCCTTCATTGTTGTCATGTTCACACCGAATGGGAGTTAAGCTGGATGCAGGGGTAGCCATATAGACACTGCTGCTGAGGCTCCTGATTTTGCTGAAGGTGAAAAGTTGTGTGAGCAGGTGCTTACTGGATGCATACCACATCTGGCCATTCCTTGGAATTATGGTGCCTGAGCAGATATCAGATGTCATTTTTTGCCTCCTCTGGTTTAAACTTGCATTCCCATGTTTGTGGGCATCTATGTGGTAGAGGAACGATTGAGATTGTGGTGGACTGAGGTTAAGGGAGGCAAGTTTTTTTTTTTTTTTTTTTTTTTTGAAATAATACGGGCCCAATGCCCAAGGCTGATATTACCAATAAGAAGATTGAGGCCGGGTTCCTCACAGTCTACCCGGAGTGACTGAACCGAATATGCTGGGAATCGGGTTCAACGTCCCTTATATGATAATGATAATGATGATTCAATGTAAAATGTGAGATGACGATACTAATGATGACGATAATGATAATGATAATGGTGATGATGATTCAATGTAAAATGTGAGATGATGATACTAATGATGATGATGTTGTTGATGATGATGATTAGTATGTAAAAAATATAGAAGACTACTATATCAACAATTTTAGCCTCCGAATCCTAGGAGAACTTCTAACCCTCCCTATACCAAGACATTACACCTTAGAGACAATGCCATCCTAACCAATGTCCTGTTCTCGCCACCTAGACTATCCCTGGACCTATAGGTTATCAAGGCAGCCTCCCCCGGTTCACCACTCGATTGCCTTCCTTCCTCAGCAAATCCCTTGATCTCTCTACAAAGCCTCACACTCCTACCATTTGCAGGTTACAGGGTAACGCCCCAGCTCCGGCCAACATCGTTCTAGCATCGGCAAACCAGGGGCACAAAACAAAGCACTCTGCAGATATCAGTCTAAGATTTGACCATCTTTGAAATCCTATATCCCGAATGAGGAAGAAGAGCAGATGCCGCCAAAAATTACAGAACACCAGAAAGCTTGATATAATATGATTAAAGCACATGTTGTGTGAAGATTAATCTTCCCCCTCCCATCCTTCCCACCCTATCCCAACGTTGCCTCCACCGAAACGGATTACCCAGAGTGCAGACATCCCATCTCAGCCCCAACTTGGGACAGTCCCACATTTCCCCCTCCTATCCCACAAAGGCATACAGTTCCCTCCCAAAGTATGCCTCTACCCACCTTTTACCCTAATCTGCCCCCGCTAGGATGTGTACCCCCACCCCAACCCCAGAATAGAGCAATCCACTAAATTTGCTCGCACTCCCTCCGGGCTTCACCACCCACCTTACATCGCCCTTGCAGAGTGGAGCTCTCCGCTGTTCACTCCACCTAACATCCATCAGGAAAAAAAACGTTGATGCTCATAGAGGAGAATATAGATACCAGGAAGCAAAAAGAAATGGATAAGAAATGAATAAGAGTCAACTTATGGAAGCAAATACAGTGAAAATAAAAACATGGAAAGTGAAAATGCAGACTGGAGAAATTATGAAGACCAGGAAAAGTCAGCTTATCAAAGCAAAAGCAGCAAAAATAAAAACATGGAAAGTGGAAATGCAGATTGGAGATTCATAAATTCGAAATATAAAATTTTAAGTATTAAAAAATACCAATCAGCTTAGTTCTAGGAGTTGAATATAAAAGTTTAAGTTCAAAAGTACCAATCAACTTAGTTTTAGGAGTTGAGTGTTACAATGATCCTATAATATTCGGGAATATTGTTTAGAAATTTAGAAATTTAAGTTGGATGTTTAATTAGGATATTATTTTAGCTGAAAGAGTAAAATTGTTACAAGGATGATGATTGGATGTTGATTAACTAGTTTAAAGGGCTACAATCCGGCTACTAAATAGAATAAAGAATTAGAAGAATAGTAATGCCTGGATTACTAAGTGGCTAGATACGTGACCAAAAATAAATCGTGAGCAACACCCATTCCTTTTGTATCCCCTACGTCTCCGCACACTCTTCCCTCTTGTATCTCCTCCCAACATCACATTCAAACATTGAAAGTGGAAATGCAGATTGGAGATTCAGAAATTCGAAATATAAAATTTTAAGTAGTAAAAAATACCAATCAGCTTAGTTCTAGGAGTTGAATATAAAAATTTAAGTTAAAAAATACCAATCAGCTTAGTTTTAGGAGTTGAGTGTTACAATGATCCTATAATATTCGGGAATATTGTTTAGAAATTTAAAAATTTAAGTTGGATGTTTAATTAGGATATTATTTTAGCTGAAAGAGTAGAATTGTTACAAGGATGATGATTGGATGTTGATTAACTAGTCTAAAGGGCTACAATCCGGCTACTAAATAGAATAAAGAATTAGAAGAATAGTACTGCCTGGATTACTAAGTGGCTAGATACGTGACCAAAAATAATCGTGAGCAACACCCATTCCTCTTGTATCCCCTACGTCTCCGCACACTCTTCCCTCTTGTATCTCCTCCCAACATCACACTCATTCCCCCCTTCTTTTTTCCCCCGTTGAGGAAAAACAGGCGAGAGCATGGTGCCAGAAAGAAATGTCGAGATAAAGAGTGAATGATGGACAATACATGGGGGATGAATAGAAGAGGAAAGGAGACGAGAGAAGGAGATGAAGCTACCAAGGAGGAGGAGGAGGGAAGGACTCTTAGGGAAAGAAGAGACGAGAAGAGTTATTGCCCACGAAGATGTTGAAGACAACTACGTTGTGGTGATGATAATGCCGAAGCTGATGATCCTTCGAAAATGACAACCTCGGCGATAGAAACGATGAAAACCTACTCACGCAGATTGATGAAGAAGATAGTGATGATGAAAATGTTGAATTATGTGATAAGCTTGCTGTTGATGCTCCCTGTGTCATTGCTGCTTGGACAAAACGAAAAAAGACAACGATCAGCTGGCAAACAAATCTCAAGTCAAAGCCACCTGTCTTGTGATGACCCCTTGATTGTTCTTGGACAGCTTCCTCAAAGACCTCCCGCTCATTGTCTTCCGACAATCCTCCTCCCACCCCATGGGACACACACTCTGCTCTTCTCCTTCTCGCGGCAAGCCGACCTCCTCCACCCAAATTCACAAGATGAAGTGTAGAAATGATTACTCCTGAAGAATCACTTCCCTTCATGCGGCATGCTAACCTGCAGCATCGCTCGCATGAACCGCAAAGCACAAAGATGGCACTTCAAAAATGCTTTCAAAAGCTGTGAGGCAGCAAGTGATGAGGTTGTAGCCCATTGTCGCCATCTTCATTCCGAAACATCTTTCTAAGTAGAGATTGTTAACGCCAGCACGATAGTCCGCACAGAAGACCAGCGCCTCGCCACATATCTGAAACCAGCATCTCGCCGCACACCAGCAGCAAGCGCCCACCACTCTCAAGCCACCAGTGCCTCTCCCCCTGAAAACTGCCAGTGCCTCGCCACCCGCAGGTGACCAGCGCCCCGCTGCCTTCGAGGAGCCAGCACCTCGTGACCGTCGAGCCGCCAGCACTTCGCCCCATGCATGCGGCCAGCACCCCGTCTCCCACACGCCGCCAGCGCCCCGCCTCCCGCTTGCTTGCCATCGCAGCTAGGCGCTAAGTCATCCGCTCAGCACTTCATAATGTAATGTGGTGACGGGGATGGTGGGGTGAGTTGTTCGAAGAGACATTCTGATCTTGAGAGTTTTTTTGCGGCATGGTATACCTTGAGTGGGTTCTCTTGAAGGGGAAGTTCCCCTTCTTCAGCTACTGTCCTCCGTACTAGGGCGGCTCAGTTTTGTACCAGGGTCTCCTCACTTGTATTGAGCATCGACAGGGGTGCTCTCAGCCATGAGTCTCATCAAATAGAGTACTTGGGAAGACGACCATTATGCAGTTGTTCCTTTTTTTCCCCTTTTTTTGATTAAAAAATGGCAACGGCCTTGAGATATTATTATAGAGCTGACAGGCCCCAGTTAGTTCAGAATTGTAGCATTTTAGGTCTGGACCCCACAGGAATACGGAAAAACTTTGCCGCAGAAATGTTTCCGGGACCCCACTACCCGCGAAAGAGGTCCTGGAAAGCTATAAATTTTCCCGCAGAACCGTTTCGGGGGACCACATAGCCCGCATTTTGTGGACTGGAAGAGGACCGAATTCCCTATCCACATTGTCTGCAGCCTGGAAAAGTCCCCCGGGAGGGATTTTCTCTGCTATTTTGTGTTGACTCTGTCGAGTCTACAATGTTGAGGGGGCCAGCATCTCCAAGGTTCCCGAGTCTTGTGCCCTGGTCGGACGAGAAGGTTTCCGCTCACGGAACACGGTGGTGTGGGAAACCGCTCCACGGCCGGTCACTCGGACAAACCACCACTTTCCTTTTTGGGATGGTGGGCAAGGACGTTTCCTATTACGGAAAATTTTGTTGTCAGTGTGCCGCAAAAGTCACTCCGCAGTGGGGTTCCTGCGGAACACTTTCCAGACTTTCCAAAAATCTTCCACCTTCTTTTGCATGGAAACGTCTTTTCCAAAGGAACTCATGTGGGGTCTGGGCCTTAGTCATCTGCTCGCAGTGTAGCATTTTAGTCATCTGCTCTCTGTGGAGTTCGAACTCAGGTCTGTATTTCGATAGTTCAGGGGGGTACCAACTAACATAGGGGTAATGGCCCCGGTATCTCAAAAGATTTGTAAAATTTGATATGGGACGCTGGGCCTGGTTCCCAGCACGTGTTGCTCCCCACAAATAGATATGTAAAATTTGATTTGTAAAATTTGATTTGTAAAATTTGATTTGTAAAATTTGATTTGTAAAATTTGATTTGTAAAATTTGATATGGGAGCTGTTCTGCATTTGTTCTTTTTTTTTTTTTCAGAAGGGCTGCGCCGCACTCTGCTGCAGTGCAATACAGAGGCAACACTGGAAGGGTCAGGCAAGCAAGCTCACCCGTATGACCCCTCCGTGGCCCAGAAAAAAAATCCGTGGCCCAGAAAAAAAACAATTTAATATTGTGTGGTCCGATTGACCACGGATCAGATATTAAACTGATCAGAACAGATACTACACTTGATCTTAGCCAAAAGGCCGAGAAAGGTATATGTTCTGCATTTGTTCTTACTTTCACCACAAAGGCATTTTCACGGATCCTCTTTTGACATCCATCGGAAGGAAACCATCTGTCTGTCCCCGCATAGAATCACAATGGGTTGGACACTGCTGGGAGAGGGTGAGGGTACCACCCCCACGGGCCGCTTGTGTTCATACTGCTGTGTGTTTTTCGGTACGAGAGGGGTGAGCCTTTCCATCCTTCCAGTAAAAGGCCCATTGGTGTACATAGGACACATCCATATACTTACCGTATTGTATGTTCGAGCCTATCTTCGATTGGTTGTCAGTTGATGCCTTTGTCAGGAGAATGAGGATGGCACCCTGCATGCTAGAACAGATGTGTCTTGCACTGCTAGGATGCTCTCTATTTCGCCCGTTGTCATTGGCCGGCCAAGGGCTGGGAGGCACAGTTGCTGCTCGGGCTGCGACTAGGTATATGGCCAGTAGGTCCAAGCGTGGATGCCATTGCAATGATTGCATTCATTGTCATCTAAGTTTGAACTGTCTGGTTTGGTTCCCCATCCATGGATTCATCTGTGTCATTTTCTAAAAAGGAGATTGGGCTTATCACTAATTTTTTCTTTCTCCTCATGGAGGGAAAGCATCTTGTAGGGTCTTTTGATGTGTTCAATTAATTTCAGCAAATGCACCAGGATTCTGTTGCAATGAGCCCGACTGCAAACAACCCCCAACCCAGCTTGCAAACGCAGAAGATGCACAGAGGTCTCACACCAAGCACCCAATACACAAATCAGCAGCAAGAATATGAAAGCGCTCGCCAAACTTTTTATTATTATACAAACTTCTCTTCAGATACCAGTTGTTTATGGCCACTATCGCCAGGAACCTGAGCCAGGTAACTCCCGTGTCTACTCTCTCTCTCTCTCTCTCTCTCTCTCTCTCTCTCTCTCTCTCTCTCTCTCTCTCTCTCTCTCTCTCTCTCTCTCTCTCTCTCTCTGTGATCGTGTACTACTCCTTCCTGAATACACCTGGTCCTTACCCTTGCGGCTATGGCCGCCGTCGTCTTCCTGCTTAGCTACCCTACCGTCTTCACCTGAATAAAACTCCCCGTCATTATCGCTGCATCTGGTCTGAAATTTGTTCCGAATACAGCTATAATGACCGG
Source organism: Chara braunii (assembly GCA_003427395.1). NCBI lineage: Eukaryota > Viridiplantae > Streptophyta > Charophyceae > Charales > Characeae > Chara > Chara braunii. Next base: position 363,734 of record BFEA01000093.1, read on the forward strand.
GCGTTCTGTTCGGGTGAAGACGGTCGCTATGGTGCTGGCCGTCCTTCTTCCCCAACACTTACAAGTTGACTGCACAACCCGGTAGTCACACAAGCCCTACAGCAGAGCTTCCGCAGCATGCGAATTGACACGTGACTCCGTGCTGCACTGTGGCAACTATAAATAGCAGCAGATGTGGAACTCACCTGACTGTTGCTGGCTTCAGACCGGTACCTATCGTCGCAGCTTGTCGGCTGCATATTGCCAGTGCTGGAACTCACCTGACTTTCTCAGGATGCTGCGCGTTTGCTTATATACCAGCGCCCCTAGCTCTCACACGAGTAGTTAAAAAAAAAAAAAAAAAAAAAAAAAAAAAAAAAAAAAAAAAAAAGGACTTTGGATTGCAGACTTTTCTTGTTGGGTACCAGGCTTACGACTGCTAAGTACTGAACTGTCGGACCCTACGGACTTAGGACGCTTCAAATTCTAGACCCCACCGGACTCCTAGGACCCTATAGCTGGGACCTACCGGGACCAGCTGGGACTGGGCCAAGATGGGACTCTGGGAACGGGACTTGAAACTCTGGGGCACAGCGTGAAATCCTTTCACTGTTCTCTAAGTGAGTTGTGTAAGCTATCAGTGCCCCTTCCATATTTGCTGTATGAACTGAACCTGCAGTTTCCTGAATTAGGACCTCCAGCCAGGACTGATCTATGAGGACCGCAGGTTGCACGTGGTCGGATGTTCTTTGTACTACAAACTGCATTGAATTGTTTTGCTGTTTGGGGAATCCAGCCCGAGGCGGCGGAGCGCTACCGGGGGCGCTCCGCCGCCCGGCATTTGGACGCGACGGCAGGCCTCGCGGAGAGGGCAGGAACGAGGAGCGGCGGGAGCGCTGCGATGGCAAGGTTGATGTGAGGAGGAGGTGGGAATGGGATCATGGGGTTATGGAGGAGCGTGTCTGGACGTCGTTGGGTAGCGCATCTCACACTAAGGTCTTGGTGGAGAGGAGGAGCACTGTGGGAGGGAGAGGAGGTAAGTAGGGTTTCACGGGTTGGAGCGAGAGGGCTACTAGGAAGTAGGGGGAGGAGGAATGAGGGAGAAAAGTCTCCTATAGGTGATGACGTCCGCAACGAGGACACCCCCTCATCTCTTCGGGCTACCTGCGAGGGGCGGCTGGCAGGCCCAGCGGTTTAGTCTCGCGACGTGGTTTGGTATGCTGTGACGGCAACCCTAGCTGCGGTCCTACTATCATCATCGTTCGGTCTATTTGGTTGGTTGAATGGTTGTCAATCACAGGCGGCCGAGTTGCTTGAGAAGCCGATGAAGCGAAGAGGTGAGGTTTGGAGAGAGGGGGGGTGCATTTAGGGATGTTAAGGGTAAGTTGTTTTTCCTCTTCAGTTTGGCCTTGATGGATTCTTAACGACGAGATTCTTAGATAGTGTTTGTCGGTCTCGATATCTGTTTCTTGATATGTTACGCACGTACAACTATTATTCCTGATTTTGTAGTTCTTAATTTTTTTCTGGATATGGAATTCTTGATTTTGCATTGCTTGTTTGATCCTTCTATGTCGATTCATCCACTGATGATGATCCAATAGTGGTGCCATCGGTTTATCCTTTTGACGTTGTAATCCTTGTTATTCATATGATATTTTTTTCTGATATTTTTTTCTGATTAGCATTTTCCCGATTTACGGTCTGAGCGTTTTTCTGAACCCTATGTTCTGGAAAACAGAGTCGAAAGTCCGGATGGACATCAAAATCGTTTCTCTATTGCGTTTTTCCTATTTGGATTTCTAAAGACATTCAACCTATATTCGATCTGAGCGATTTTCTTTTTCCCAATCTTTGTATCTTGATGGATTTTTCTGATTTCAAGAGTAGTTAGTTTTTACTCAACCTATATTCGATCTGAGCGATTTTTCTTTTTCCCGATCTCATTTGTATCTCGATGGATTTTTCTGATTTCAATGGTAATTAGCTTTTACTTAGTAATGAGTCCTGGTGCCTTTTTCTGGTTTTGTCGACATTTTTTAATTTGCTTTGGGGGTATGGAAACTTGAGGCTCAACGTGATCTTTGTTGGGTTTGGGCTCATAAGTATTGATCGGGGTTATTTTCTCAGGTTTCGAGCTTCTCCCTGCGAGGGCTACACAAGGTGGGAGGTGTTGTCCTTGAGAGGGTGGGGGCGGTATTGTGGGATTGTCCTTTTTCTGGGCCGTGCTGATTTTCGGGTCGGATCAGAGGGGACAAGGGGTGCTGAATATAGCAAGTTGAGAGGAGAGAGGGCTGTTTCACTGGGAGGGGGTGGGACAGGAGGAAAGGGGGAATTCCAGCTCTGCCCTAGGAGTCCGGTGCAGAGTTTCAAGTCCCGTTCCCAGAGTCCCATCTTGGCCCCAGTTCAGAACAGAGTCCCATCTTGGCCCAGGCTGCTCAGGGAGCGGGAATGGTCGTTTAGGGGGCTGTTCTGAACTGGGGCCGGTGTGGTGAGGGGGCACCTTCCGGCGGAGGCGGTGTAAGTACAGAGGGATGTTTTTGAGGGAGGAGTAATCATCGTTTTTTTATTGAGAGTCCCTTATGAATGGTTGAGCCTCGAATGGACATCGGAGCCACCACAGGACGAGGGGGTATTTTTCCCTCCCTTCCTCTGGTTTCATGGAGGCAGAAGGGGTTTCTCTGTCTTGGACTGGGTCAAAATTCATTAAAGGAGGGCAGGGGGGGGGTTAAAACTGTAGGATGGAATCTAGTCAAGAGGCCTTTAATAGAGGAATGACTGTTAGGCAAGTAGGTCAGAAGCGAGGCTGGGACGACATAGGCCGGTGCTGGAGCTTTGGCTCTGTGACCTGGGGGGGAGCTTGAGGGTTGTGGAGTTATGCTGAGGGTGGAAGGCATAACCAGATCATTCGACGAAGTGGGCGCCGGGGTATTAACCCTGTAACCTGCTTAGGGGCTTGCCGTTAAGGGTAGTGTCGAGGGAGGAAGGCACTTCCTGTCCGTCAGAACTAGGTTGGTCAGTACTGGGGAAGGTTGCGGTGCCCTGTTACCCTAGCATGAAGGGGGTATGAGATCAAGTGAGTGCTGGTACGAGGACTGAAAGCCTGGACAGACTTTCCGTCTGTTGAGGGGGGGATTCTGGATTATAGGCTGTTTTCAGTTTTGACTCCCCGTTCATGTAGTTTTCCATGCCGTCCTAAAATTTCTTTTGTTCTTAGTTTGGGGGTAAAAAATGTTTCAGGACTCTGGGGACTTCTAGCATCCTCTCTTAGGTGGCTTCGATGCTGTTGCACTCGGTGATCTGCGGCTGTTCGATGCCAGAACGACGCTGGCCGGTGCTGGGGTGTTGCCCTGTAACCTGCTGATGCAGGGGCGTGAGGCCTGGTAGAGAGATCTGGGGATGCTTTGGGGTGGGCATTCCACGGGACAACCAATGACTGCTGCTGGGACGATGCTGGTCGGAGCTGGGGTGAGTTGCGTTGCCCTGTAACTCAGCAAGATGTGGGGGTATGAGACCTGGAAGAGCTCGGCAGGGAGTAAGACAGTGTTGGAGAGCTTTGGAAGGGTTTGCTAGTGATTTCCAGGGTTTGGAGCATCCTTGATCTATTCTCACGCTTCTCGAATTACAGTAACTGTTTTCAGATGATTTGCATATGTCCTGTTTTTTCTCAATGAGGTTAGTGGGTGAAGTAGATGGTCGGATACCAAGCGTCCTACTAGTGAGGGGGCTAGCTCGTAGGACGGAAATAGGGTACAGCAACAGCGGAGATGGTGGCTCTGCTGCAGTAAGATTTGCCGGAGTGTGGTGAAGAGGACTGATGGGGGGGGTTGAGTCTTTTTCTGATTCTTGCTCAATCTTGAAGACTGATGTAGTAATTGCCAAGTAGCTCTAATTCTTTTTAGCCAAAGCCGGGTGGCCCCGATACCTCAAATGCTCAAATTTCTATGTAAATTTCCATATGGGACGCTGGGCCCGGTTCCCAGCACGTGGTGCTCCCCACGAATAGATTGGAGCTTTGTTCCCAGTAAAACAAAAAAAAAAAAAGAAAAAAAAAAAGAACTGTTTTGCTGTTTGTTGAACTTTGTTCTTGATTACAGGATTTCTCACCCTGTTCTTCAAGTTGATTACAGAATCTCTCACCCTGTTCTTGATTACATTGATCTATGAGGACCGCAGGATACGATCGTTAACAATTGCTATTAGCATGTGGCCAACTTTTACCCACTCTCGATGTCAGATGGTTGATGCTCTGAATTAATTAGCTCTCTCACCCTGTTATTTTTCAGGATCAGTTTTTAAGCTTTTTCCCAGTGGACCGATGATGGTATGCGATCATGCAATGAGATGGCTCCTTGGGGAGATTGTATTTAGCAGTACCCACTCTGTCAGCTGTTTGAGCTCTGCCCTTGCCTTTGTGTCTGCTGTACTGGGCTGGACTTTAGTTGGATTGGGCTTTGCTGGAGGGGTTTCAGAGGAGTCAGACGACATATCTTCCTCATTTCCTGGGGAGGCTTGCGGCGAGGCTCCCACATCCTCCTCCATACTACAGTCTTCCCCCGAATACAATGTACGGTCATTATAGCTGAATTTGGTGTATCTTTCAGTCTAAATTCAGCTATAATGACCGTACGTTGTATTCGGGGGACGACTGTAGCCTACTTTTCCTGGTTTTCCTGGCTTTGCTCCATCGCTGCTGCTTTCGTGTTGTGATCCTCTTCCATCTCTGTAGCCTATTTGTTCTGCCTTTCTTGACTTTGCTCCATCGCTGCTTCTTCCGTGTTATGCTCCTGATTCATTGCTGTTGGTAATCCGGTGGACAATCCCGTCACTGTATCTGTTGATTGCATCATCCGTAAGGCCACCCCCTGTTCTGAGAGCAACAAGCCTTGTTTCCACTGCCCTTGCTGTCCGTACATGTCGTGCAGGTATTGCAGGTATTGCTGTTAGGATGTCGTGCTGTATTGGCAGACATTCATTTCTTGGCAGATTCACTTGAGCCAACAAGCTCGACTGTAGAGCCTGAGGGAGCTGTGACATTCATTGCAAGTTCACTGGGATCAGTACCTCTGCACAGGGAGCACACAGCAGCTGTTGTCAGGACTGTAGCTGGCATTGGAAGTTCAACTGTCGTTCTTCACTGTGCTCCTGAGCCTACTTACTGTCTGCTAGGCTGGCATTGGAAGTTTGACTGTCCTTCTTCAGGTCCTTCCCTTCCATCAGAGCAGGGGAGGGGGAATAAGTTCTCCAGTCCTTTCTTTTTTCTTTTTTTTTTGTTTTGTTTTTGAGGTAAACATCGTTTGCGGTACCCTACTTTAGGAGTTGATAGAATCAGAGAATTGGCATATTTTTCATTTTTGCGTTTCGCCTCTACACTTGATGAATAACTTTGTCGGCTCGTGTGGATCGATTGGCAAGAACCATTTTTTTTCAACCATAAAAAAAACTCAATCGCCCTGAACTGATACACTAAGATCCATTTTTGCGTTCCGACCTGACACTCCAATCCCCTTTCCTAAAATCCTTGGCACACCCCCTTTTCCGTGCACTTTCCTCGTCCCTCGTCCACATTCTATAAGGAATGTCGGGCGTGGGGTTGCTCGTCACAGCACCCAGAGGAATTGATGAGAGGAGGGTGGGTGGGGTCTCATAAGGGAGGCGACAGTTTTGCCCAGATGTATTTTCTGAAGCATGACAGGCTACTACATCCCGAGGACCGTGGGGCCTACACCTCTGAAAAGTTTTCCCTCTGGTGGTTTATGTGGTTACATTTGGTAGCACCCATCATGCAGTTTATGCGGCAGCACCCATCAACATTGGATCCATCTCATCCCATTAGCATCCCAATCCATGTTACAAGCCGCCAATGTTTGCGTAATTGGTATTTTTCACTAAAAGGCAAAAGAATAGCACGCCATGTGAGCCGGTCACGCAGTCATGAATTTGAGAGTACTATGGATTCTTTTCCTCCGGAGTGGCGTGGCAAGCTCCATATGGACTCTGACGAAGCGGGAGGTTGGCGCGGAGTGCTCTGCCCACGTGGTGCGCGCGTTAGAGTTTCATCTTGCTATCACAGAGTTCACGCGCCAAGCCCCGGGGCACTCAGGACAGGGAAGGTGTGTCACACAACCCTCGAGCTTCGACGTAAGCTTGAGCACCAGTGGCGTGAACTTATCCTAGGGAAGGGGGAGGAAGAGGTGGGGATGTATCGGGTTGTGAAGTTGTTCCTTATGCATAGCAAGTTCCTAGAAGTATGTGAACATACCGAACGTGTTGAGCCAACGAACGCTGGAACCCAGCCTCCTTTCCATCGGACACTTGCAACTGTACTTTTGGAAATGGGAAGTGGAAAGCTCTATTCCAGCTTCCCACGAATGTTTTTGTTGCGTTTCCAAAGGCTGAAGGTTGGACAGTCGACGGAGACAAAGCAAGATGAGAGTCAGAAGAAAAACAACAAGTAACAAGACCCATCCTGAGTTATATGTCATTGAAGGGCATCAGAATTCTTCGTGATGCAGGGTAGAAGACTCAGAAAAAGAAGACATCGCAGATGTCAAGAGTGCGATGAAGATTGAGATCTTAATCGTATTGGTTTCAATACCATGACTCTCAGCGATGCGATGGGGGCTAGGAGATTGAGAAAACGAAATTGGTGAGTGCGCTACAAAGATTGAAATCCTTATCATTTCGGATCAAGTTCGTGATTGTGCTCAGGTTCAGAATACCGTTCAAGAACAGGATCAGGAAGTGACCAAGATGAGCATCAAGAACAGGACCAAGATCAAGATCATGATCAAGAACGCGTCGAGATCAAGATCGTGTTCGAGTCACCATGATCAAGGACTCCATCGCGTTGGCGTTCAAGATTGTGCTCGTGCTTGCACTCCTGGGAAATGCTTATCTTCGCTGCATCCTATCAGGCGGGAAAGGCACCAGACCCTCAACAACGTGGGCAAAATTCCTTATTTCTCTCCTCTGTGTTTGAAAGGTGTTTTGCTGGGTAGTGATCATGATGATGGATGGGGCGATGAGCAGCAATGCCTGTGCAGCTAGCAGGAGGTTCGATGTATACCTGCTGAGTCAGTCAAAGGTCATCTATTTGATTAAGCAGTGGGTCAGGTGTGTGACAAGCGAAGCTCCGTACCCCATGGCTTCATGTATCCTTTGGACTAAGACCCAAAGTAAGCCCTGAAGTACGTATCTTGACTAATTACAGGAACCGGGTTCCATTTTTGAATTTTTGTGGGCCAATTGCATGCATCTTCTGGGGTTTCCCCTGTCCTTGTTCGAATTAGTCTCACACGACCGATTAGCGACCGAGCGGGAATGTCCCAAGAAATAGTTATTAGAAATCATCATGTAAAAAAGAGAATTGACTCAATTCTCTTTTTTAAATGATGATTTCATTTCGGTTGACAGCAACTTTCATGTTTTTTTTCTTGCATCAGCGCACACGCGGCAGTTTTTTAATTCTTGCTTGCCACGCAAGCTCGCTCCCCCCTTTGCACGCGCATGCCAGCTTCCTTTCTTGCTGTCCTTCCTCTCAGCGCACCGCTTCGTAGCCCTTCAAGCCCTTCGTTCGATCCCCTCCCTGTTCTTCGGTCCGATTGATTGGTCGCCCTTTGGGATGGTCGGATCAAGCAGTAAGAACGAATTTACGCGTGTGGGTTGAACGGCCACCCCAAGTGAACGAAAACTTCGATTGTCCTACACGCTGGTACACCGCTGCCTTCCACGGTATAAATTTGGACAGCCCCTTCCTCTCATCCTCTTTGATCTCGGTTGCAATGTTGCGCGAGCTATGCGTGAAGACCACGGCGCAGAACAGGCTCGACGTGCCCGAGGAACGGGCAGAGTTATGGCGTGGGGTGCAGTTAGCGGTAGACTCAGGGGTAAGGTAGTCGGACGGGCTGAGCGGTGGTGGAGACGGGAACAGAGCCAGCGGCAAGGCCTTGTGGCTATGGTTGGCTTGCGTTCGGTTGGGTTGGTGGCTGTGCACTCGGAATGTCAGCATTGTTGTAATTGTTGAATAGCGAGGGACTCGCTTCTTCTCCATCGCTGCTTTTTCCAAGTGTCATGTGTGCCTCAGACTAAGTGTGGATACTCAGTCGCATGCATGGTGTTGGTTGTGAGTGTCTATGGATATTGAACGCTTCACAGTGAGGAAGTCTACGATGTATGGATGTAGAAAGGCTGGGGGTGCGGTTCTTGGGGTCACTGAGTCTGGGGCGTCTGCTTGCATGCATGATTGTGTTGATGCTCTCTGATCCCTGACTAATTGTCGATCCCCACGCCTCACGCGTGTGTGAGATCGTCGTCAACCTTCTTCTCTTCACTCTCGCGCACAAGCGCCACGAATCAATTTCTCAGTTCACCCGGGAGGGCCGAACGACCGGAGACATCGGGCGTGAGGACTTAGTCAATCCGTCCGGCCTCTCTGCCTCCCGTCCACACTGTTTTGACAAGGTGACAATTTTGGTTCATGACATCGTGCAGACGCATGAGAGGTGGGAATGGGCAGTGTATGCTAAGTTGAGACTTGTATGAACTCGAGGTTTGCTGCTCTAAACGCGAGCACCAGTAACTGCCCATGCTCGAACCCCACATCGATTCGCCATAGCGACCTTCCACCCTTCCCGATCGCAGATGAAGATGGTCTCTACTGCGATGCGGATGTACGGAGGGCGCTATTGCGGACTGATCGGGTTCACTTTTATAACACTTCCAAAGCGTGTCATATTTCTTCCCATCGCTGATTTTGCCTTATACGGACTTAATTTTATTTCCCTGGTCGGCGACCCACGCCACGTGGGAGCCTCGGTTTAGTTGTTGTTGGTGTCAGCTGGGAAATTCGTGTTCCTCGTGGAGGCTGGTGCTAGGCTACGAAGGGTTCATCCAGTTCTCAGACCTCTCCCGGCGAACTTTCGGAACTGGGTGCCCCCCCTCTCGCCTCTGCTGGATGACGAGACTTCTAGCCAATCGGATGAACCTCGTAAGCCTGACTCGGACGCTTAGGGCGTCCATTATCTCCTTGCCCCCCTGAGAAGGATGGCGTGAACCTTTTTTTTTTTTTTTTTTTTGTTTTTCTTTTTTTTTGTCACAAGTCCCAAACAATCCCTCGT
>BFEA01000093.1:399894-414598 GCA_003427395.1 Chara braunii
CTCTCTCTCTCTCTCTCTCTCTCTCTCTCTCTCTCTCTCTCTCTCTCTCTCTCTCTCTCTCTCTCTCTCTCTCTTTCTTTCTTACACATCACATCAACAGACAAAGTACGGGCTGTGCAGGGTACGACAATCCTTTTTATTGTTTTTTTCTTTTAGGCAAGTACGTTCATGTCACCTTTGAGTATCGAATGGGCAAAAAAAACACGTGTCGGCAAAGAACTCTGCGACGGAAGTACCAAAGGCTGTGGTGTCAGACCGGGTGTCATATTGACAGGGGTCGGCAGTGGTGTCAGAGGGGAAAACAAACAAACAAACAAAAAAGCCCAACGGATACTTTTGGACCCAAATCACTCATTTCGAGTTGGAGCGTGGTTTCCTTGCCTCCGCCCTTTTTTTTTTTGCCTTTAGGGTTTCAAAACATGCCACGTTCTCCATTGTTTCTTTTTTTTTAAATCTTTTACTAAAAAAGCCCAGGTTGTTGTAGTGGTCGGATTCTGGACATATGACAGTTACCTTACCTTCGGCACTCGGCCGTGTGGTACGGTAAGTTAATCCTAAGTCAATCCTTCCTGGGGCCAAGTCCCACTTACCCGAATTCTTGATTTCTGACCGTCGTTCTGAAGATCAACGACCAGAAATGAGGAATTCCTGGACCCGGTTTCCAGGTAGCTCAGGATATATCTAGAGCAGCTGGTTTAGGAATTGGACGAGTTTCATAAGCTAAACTGGCTGAGGCTTGTGAGGTCCCCAGGGCTAGGTCCCACATGCACGGATTAAGAGATTCTGGCTGTTGATCTTTGCTATCTACGGTCAATATTGCTTAATTCGTGTAAGTGGGACCTAGACCCCGGCCTCGTTTCACAATGTTCCAACAAAACCACTAGTACCTCCAAAAAAAAAAAAAAAAAAAGAAGAAGAAATGAGGAATTCAGCCAAGTGGGACTTGGCCCCCGGCCTCATCTTTCTATTTGTGCAATGAAACATTATAGGTTCTTCCGAGCAAGCAAAGAAATGTCCCATAACAAATGGGCTTAGCTCACTTGGTACACTACCGTCTTCCCCCAAACACAACGCACCCTGATTACGGCTGTAGCTAACTGGAAATATAGCGTGTATACATTCATTTTCAGGGTGCGTTATGTTTGGGGGAAGACCGTAGTGACCTGTTGAAATACAATACAAGCTGTGTTTGAATCCAGATGCAACCAAAATGACTAGGAGAATCATTCTGAATTACCTGGGGCCGATATCCAAAGACCGTCACCCCCTTAAAAAAAAAGCAAAAATTAAAAAAAACAAAGACCGTCCCCCTTTTAGGAAAAAAAACACAAAATTCCGACTTAAGTTTCCGCTGCATCTAGTGAAAAAGCAGGACCATACATCCTCCAGCCTGCTCAGCTGCCATTCCTGCGCCAAGATCCGTTCCCCCAGCAGCAACCAGTTGTCGGTGTGTTCCGCTAGTGCCACTTTGGCCAGCCACTCCCTGAGGTAGGCCTGGTTTTTGCGGTGCAGATAGACCAAGCCCAAACCACCTTCCTCCTTATCCTGTGTAACTAGGTCCCAAGCCACCTTCACCAGACAACCCTCCTCTTGTCCCGCTCTCAGTTTTCCACAGAAATCTGGAGACCAACCGCTTTATCTCTGAGGTCACCGGCCTCGAGATCTCCCTCACCCTGGCTACAAACCACAGCAGTGCGAAGAGTGCTGAGTTTATTACTAGTGCCCGACCGAATAATGAAAGGTGCCAGGCTGAACCCCACACCTTCAGTTTTGCAGCGATTCGTTGTCGGATGACTGCTCCTTGGGCTGTCAACATCAGTTCGAGACTAATCAACACCCCCAAGAACCGCTCCCCTTCGGCCGAAGCCACTCTGTGCATTCCCCACTCCACTACCAGGAAGAAACCCTCCAGCAAGATGTACGCCGATTTGTTCCAGTTCACCTGTGCCTCCGACAGCAGCGAGTACTCTTGCAGCACGACTTTGATTGCTAACAGTGAGTTCAACGAGTTTTCCGTAATCAAAAATAAGTCGTCCGCCAGTGCTTTTGCCCTGCACTCTCTACCAGCTGCTAGTGGGAGCCCCTTTATCCGGTGATGCCTTCGAACACAATTCAAGGGAACTTCTAACTGTAGTACGAAGAGAAGCGGGGTCAGCGGACATCCCTGACGTAGGGAACGTGTGGGTTGGAACGGTCTTGACAGATGCCCATTTACCTGCACTGCGGAGGACGCTGTTGTGTACATTGCCATTACCCATCTGTAGAAGCCTTCCCCAAACCCTATCTTCCTCAGGGTCGTGAGGACGAATGGCCAACCCACCCTGTCGTAGGCCTTCTCGAGGTCCAACAGCAGCACCGCCATATCTCTGTTTTCCACTTGCAGCACTTCTACCGACTCGATCGCTGTCAAGATATTAAGGAAGATTGACCTTCCTTGTACGAACGCCCCCTGATCCCGCTCCACTAACCTCGGAAGGATCTTTCCCAGCCTCACAACAATCGTTTTTGCTAACACCTTGTAGTCCACGTTTAGCAGAGAGATCGGGCAGTAATTCCTAAGGTTTGCCTTGTCTCCCTTCGTAAACATCAGTGAGATTATCCCGTGTGTCATCCCTTCCCCCGGCTTGTCTCCTACCAGCACCCTGTTGTAGACTTCCACAAGAGGTGGGCCCAGCATGTCCCAGCAGCAGCGAAAGAATTCTACTGTGAGTCCATTCCTCCCCGGTGATTTCCCTACTGCCATCACCTCCAGGGTCTGTGCCAATTCCTCTAGCGTCACTGGTCTATCCAAGCTCAGCCTTTCTTGCACCGTCAGTACCACCTATGTCTGCTCCCAAACGTTACTGGTCTGTGATAGGTCCGTGTGCACTGTATCCGTGGGCCTTCTCGAAGTTAGGATATTTGCGTAATAAAGGCGTGTATACTCTAGCATTCCTGTAGGGTCGGAAGCCGACGCAGCCCCTGGGTCGAACGGATGGTCCAATTCCACGACCTGGTGGTGAGCAGCGCTCAGAAGCAATCTGCGGAACATTTCTTTCGTCAGCCTGCCGTGGGCTATGACTCCCTTTACCCTCAGCAGTTCCTCCCATTGTGCGTGCTTGTTTGCCTGGATTTTTTCCCACCTCACTAACCGTTTCGCTCTCTCCGAAGCCCATGTCTGTTATGAAATTGGGTGCTGCTCCATCCTCCTCTCCGCTTCCTCCACGAGCCTCTTACATTCCTCTTCTTCCCTGTTTCTGTCGCTGGCCAGTATGCGGGAACACACACTCATCATACCCGAGATGTCCCACCATTCTGATACAGTTGTGAACCGCTCTTTTGTCAAACCCCATGCTTCCATGAACTCCTGTACCCAGGCCTTCAGGCCCGGCTCCACCAGGTTTAACGAATTTAACTTAAAAAAACATTTTTCCCTCTCCCCCGGTACATCTACTACTACTTCTGATGTCACCGGCTTATGGTCTGAAAGCGGGTGTGACTGCTAGCGGACTGCTGTTACCTGCTGCCTGATTGCTTTCGACACTAGAAAGTAGTCTAGGCGACGTCTCCTCACTTCCTGTTTGTCCCAACTGGGGTTCACGTACCAAGTAAAGCCCAGCGAATCTGGGTTCAACGAGTGAAAAGGGTCCGTTAAGTCCCGAAGCTGTATCATCTCCAGCAGTGCCTGTGCGTCCCCTCTGGCCGCTGTCCTTGAGCCTTGCATCATCGTCTCATCCAACGAAACATTTCAGTCCCCTGTGATGATCAAGTGGCTTGTTTTCGGTATCCTTCCAGCCAGGTTCTGCAGGAACTCCACTCTCGGCTGCAAGTCTGACGGAGCATGACCGTCATCAAGAGCGAGTCTTCCTGCCCTACTTGCAACCGGATCCAGGCCCACCTCCCCCAGAGATCTGCTTTCGTGTCGATCACCAGCGGTTCCAGGTCCCTGTGCAATACGATACCTACTCCTCCCTTTGAGCCCTGTGCCGGAGACCACACATGTGGCCCCTCCCACCATCCTGCGTATCTCTGGAGTTTAACTTCACTCAACTTTGATCCTTGGATACAAAGACCATCCAGCTTCTCCGAAAACATTCATGCTTTAATTCTCTTCCTCTTCCCTCTATCCATCAGGCTACCCATCCCTCTAACATTCCAAGTAGCTAATTTTATTCTAACCATTAGGAGTGTTGTCCGCTGCGTCATTCACAGTCAGCCCGCACAAGTTGGAGCAACCAGACCACCCAAACTTATGGAACATGTCTGGTTCTCCAGGCAATCCAAAATAAACATAGCACTGAGCCTCCCTAAATTTATGGAGACTTGCCCAACCTTTGATAGACCCAGTCCAACTCAAGTAAAACAACCTTCCTCTCATCCTTCCCCTAGATGCAATCTCACAATCTTATTTCAGTCAAACAATAAAATTGAAACTGACATTGCACATACATTCCTTTATTTAGTCTGGTCATGTCCTGAAAGTCAAACATAAAGTCAAAGTAAGGATGCAGGCAATATATTCAGTCAAACATAAAACATAAAATTGAAACTGACATTGCACATACATTCCTTTATTTAGTCTGGTCATGTCCTGAAAGTCAAACATAAAGTCAAAGTAAGGATGCAGGCAATATATTCAGTCAAACATAAAACAATAAAATTGAAACTGACATTGCACATACATTCCTTTATTTAGTCTGGTCATGTCCTGAAAGTCAAACATAAAGTCAAAGTAAGGATGCAGGCAATATATTCAGTCAAACATAGCCAGAGATACAGATAGGGGTTATAACTGGGTTTGTAGAAGGAAAGCAATGGTTACCTTCCAATTCCCTGCCTCCAGAACTCCTCCTGAGTTCCGGCAGAGCTCCCGCAATCAGTGGGCTGACCCCCACAGAGTCTTGTTGCGGTCCTACGGGTCGTCATCTCGCCGCCTCCTTCTTCTCGTAACCAGGATTAGACTGAGATTAAGAAGGGCAGAATGAGGGGTTTCAGACTCGCGAGATACAAGATAGAGACTGACTCAATTCCTAGGAGAGGACCTTGCAATCTTCAATCGCGGAGGGCCCCGCAATGATGGCCAACACGCGCAACCGTTAGTCAACCTGAAGTCAACCTATTTGACAAACGGCACCCTGTCAAGGCTTCAAGTCGTAGCGATAACCCCCTTCGCAAGCCTGATCATGCGACCAAGTCCCACTACCTCGATCTCAGATAGCAGTGTCGCCTAACAATAGTCCACACTTCCTTCACAACTCGTCAGATTACTGGCGACGCGTAGCAACATGCAGCAAACGCAACCTACCTGGTCAACAGCAGTCGACCTGCCTTTTCTCAGATGACCCTCCAAGTGACAATGGTATTCCCCCTTCGTAGCATGACTACCTCCTCAGATCATAACGCCATCGCTAGCTTGTAACAGATGGACTGCCGCAACCAAACTCTCTACTGTCGGACATGGCAATCATACCGGGATAAAGGAGTCACTGTTCCGGTTTGCTGCAGCTAGCAATCGCAGCTAAAAAAACACACCACAACAACTCAGGTTCACTTCAGCACTCGGCACGCCCGCTAGCATCTACAGGATGAGGCTTGAATCAGGGTCATGGGCAGTGTAGCTCCTCCACCTGGGACAGCGATCGTAACCATATGCGAGGCTCGCAGCTACCAGATGTTGCGCAACTACTCACCCACTGTGCAACAAGAATGACTCTGTCACTGGAGCATGGGGGGAGGCACCGAAGCTCGACTTTTTGTTTCCTCCCGCATTGTCAGTTCCAGGTGAGCATCCTCCCTCCCTCTCCCTGTGCGCAGTACGGCTGACCTTACGCTACTTCCATCGATAGGATGAGCAAATCAGAATGGATCTTTCACTAAAACGCGGGTAGGTTCATCCTGCCTCCCATAGCTCCTTGATCCTTACCCAACCTTGGCTTTCGGCCTATCACGCATCGCTAGTCTGCCAAAGTGGGTACTCTCTCTCTAACAATATTACTATGTCAAGGTGGCAGCTTAATGCAGGTAATCACACCAGGAGTGCAGGTAAACTTGATTGCACTCCATCCTTCCCTTCGTAACTGCATGCCTTCTCCCTGCGCTTCCTTTCTCGACTTCTATCTTCCCTCAACTCGTACCCTTTCCACGTTCGCTTCACTACCCCGCTCTACCTTGCATGCTGGTTCAAAAGGGTAGAGTAGGCACGAGCCCGACAGTCACCTTCCTGTGATGACAGTAGCAAGATGACAATGACACCAGCCAAGATGCCCTCGTAGACTGCAAAAGGTGGTCGCAAGGCAAAAGCCGACCGTCGGAATGACGACTATCTGCGGGAATCCGAGCGGATGTCATGGGGCGCAACATCCACGAAGTCGGGGTCGGCGTGGCTACGACAGTGCGTGCGACCAATAGGCACTAAAGCCGACCATCACCGCGAAGAGGGCCATGTTCGTATTACAAAGAACCCATAAGGGGAGTTGGCGTCCACAATCCACGAGCCACTCTTTACTGCTTACTAATCGTGCAGGAAGAGGATGAATCTTCCACTATACTACGGACAGATTCATCTCTAACTAGCAACGACTGTAGTCTTAGCCTTCAAGTGCAGCCCTTGCCTATTGTACCTCAAATTTCATCCGCTAATCTCTAAACCTAACCTTATAATCCGAATCACCGCTCCAAAAACCTCAGAAACGAACCTTCCTTCACCCGTTTCCTTTAAGAAACGGGTGAGATCGACACCTTCTTTTCTTACTTTTTTCTCCCCATCACTATCTCTGCGCAACCCTTTCTCCCTACTAACTTTCCTACCACTCATTCCCATCCTATTTTAACCATGGATCTGGGTTCGCCTGTCATTAAGACCCTCAGAACGATTCCTACTCCGCCCGTTCTCATCCAGAGACGAGCGGGCGACACCCCTTTTCACTCTCCTTCTTCTCCCTCGTCACCATCTTCCGCGCACATCGTTTTTGTCATATCTCCTTCCCTACTAACTGCTGTGCTGATCTGATCCCGCCATTTGTCTCGCCTCCCCTCCAAACCCCACTTTTTACTTATCCCTTGTCAAAATCACACTCCATATGAGTAAAAGCTTAACTTTCTTCTGCCTCCGCCATAGCCTCCGCGCAGTGTTCCCCTATCTAGCTCTCACCTCACTACTCTAGAGCTAAAACTAACATTACTACTGACTTCGCCCTACGTCAAATCCCCCGAATCGACTCTCTCCCCGCTCTTTATCATCTAGAATCATGCGGGCTTCACGTTTTTCCACCTTCGTCATATCCCCCCTTCCGCCATCTCCTTGCAACTCTATTCTCATCTAGCTCTAATTCTACTAACTCATCACTAAATCTATCCCCATTATCGAGTTCACTTAGGGTTAAAACCCCCAACTCGTCTCCACTCCCACTAAGGATCGATGGGAAACGAGAGAGGCATGGCTTCACCCTTCCACCATGCTCTTCTCCTCTATTACTAACTCCGAATGCACCCGGCGCGAATTTGCGCCAGGTTCACTTTCCTCTCTTGTCCACCCTGCTTTCTACCGACCTCGACATTATCCGCTGCCCTTTCTGATCAGCGCCTCCTGGCGCTTGTGACTTTTGCTGACCCGGTGTCGGTGTGAATACCCTTACAAGGGTATCCGCCCTGGTTTTTGCATGCTACAGAAGATAGGCTTGGTTTAAAGTTTAAATATTCCTTAAAGTTTAAGTATTCCGCACGAGGCGTGGATGCGTCTGTGGTTTACGATTAGGCTGAATGGTTGACGAGAGTAGAGAGTGGGTGGGCCCGCAAGTTGAGGCGCGCGTGATCTTTTATCTTTGATTGATGATTAGGAAAGTTGGCGTAGTTATCGACCAGGTATTTATTTATTTATGATTAAACTAGGATTGAAGGATATAATTTGGCTATACTTTACTATTATTCTATCTATGAACAGGCTAGTCAGACAGGGTTCCATAAGTTTGGGTGGTCTGGCTATAGCCTATCACCAACTTAAGAGTATTTATTAAGAATAAACTTGTGGTAAGAAGGGGCAGACTGAGTCTTGAGCTGAAGATAATCGGCTCAGTTATATGCCACCTCAAAAGACTAAGTGCAGACAATTATATAATTTTTGGATATTTAAACAGTTCAGGGCGACTAGGGTGGCCTAATCACATGCCAAAGAAGAGAAAAGTTGTTGTGCCCTGTGTTTGTGTATACTCTATGGCTGAGCTAGACATGTTCCATAAGTTTGGGTGGTTTAACTTTATGCCTTATGTACGCTGGGTACAAAGGGCTAAATCATTGAGAGGCTATGAACTACTGTTTGTTAAAATAACTTTGGGGATGGTGAGAGTACTTACCTTTGTGGCTTGAACTGCATGTGACTGAGTGAGGCTACTACTTAGTTTGAGTTTCAGGTTGATAGGTAGTTGCTTTAGTTGCTCGCCACGTGCTAGAGCCATAGGAGTTAGTTTCAATTCCTGCATTTTCTGAGCTAAGTTTTTTTTTTTTTCAATTCCTGCATTTTCTGAGCTAAGTTTTTTTACTTAGGTCAATTTCTACATTTTCTGGGATCTTTTGTTATACTTGGACTTGTATAAATCTTGGTAAGTCAATTTTTCTATGGGAAGCGCTGCCGAAATTTCTACAAAACCAAGGAGTTAGTCCGAGTTTGTCTTTTTCAGGGCCCAACTTTTCTGACTTTTTGGCTTAGTAAAAATTTGGAACACCTCCTTTTCTAAAGGGAGTGCTGCCCCAATTTTTTGCTAATTCAGGGAGTTAGACAAAATTGGGCTTTGGAAAGTTAAAGGTTATTTGTGTTTTCATATTTAGGCTGATATAAATTCTGGAAAGACACTTTTTCTATGGGAAGCGCTACTGAAATTTTCTTAGTTTAAAGGAGTTATATTATATTTTGAAAGGTGACAATTCTGAAAAATCCACTTTGTACAAAGGAGATTCTGCCAGGGTCTACCTTTCTTTTGACATTTATTTGGAGGTAGACTTAGGCTTAGGTAATCAGGATGATTTGAGTGAGATCGTGATATGGGGACTATTCTCCATGGACTTATAGACTTAACTTGGGGATTGACATGTCTTGTGTTACAGGTCTTCTTGATCGATTGATTCAGGATTTCGGCTAGATTCAGCTTGATCCTACAAGGATCATCTTCTATTATCACTGATAACAGGCCGGTTGCCGATTTGTTGGTTTACGACTCAACTCCAATCCACTCTTGCCACTCAACCTAAAGGCTTTAGCCTTGTGATTTGAATTGTTTTGTTGTATTTTTACCCGCACTTTATTTTGAATGGCCATTTAAAGAAAAGTACTAAGCATTTTATTTTGAGGAGTTGCACAAGAGTGAGACTTGTATGGCTAAAAGCAAAGGGTGTGAGTGCAGAGAATGGTTGAAGGTGACCCCGTGTAGTGCATGGACTTTTTGGTTGGATCTTTGATGTGATTGCAGATATGTTTGGTGATCTGGACTTTGGATTTGATTGCTGCGTTCACATGCATATGTGTATGGCTGAGAGGAGGCCCACTGTGACTGTGAAAAGTGATCGTCCTATATTAATAACCTTATTTACATATGTATATACTCATGACTTGAGTGTTTCGCGCGACCTACTGGGACCACGCGTAAGGGTTAAACAGATCGTGTGGTTGAGAGAAGAGGGAGATCCCCTGTTATCCTTTGCTTTTTAAATTTCTATGGTTGGACGTCGTAGTCTGTGGCAGTCGTCAAAGTCAAACCCCTTGACTTCTTCCCAGACCCTAGATGATGGAGCTGGTCTCTAGGGCAAGAAGAGACGATTGCCACCACAGGTATGAATTTGTGTACCACCCACTCTCCGCAAGGTGCAAAAGAGGGCGTGGTTCTCAACCGCACTTGGTGATTGTCCAGCGTCGAGAGATTAACCCTCAAGGCACGTGTCAGTCGACACTTGAGTGCCGAATGCGACCCTCGAGATTAATGAGGACCGCATGAGTATGAGTACTGCATAGTACGCGATCATTGCGATCGTTTGTGTACGTATGCATTGCGAGTCGATATGAGTTAGCCCTGCGTCCGCACGGTTTATACCGAGTCTCACGCGCGACGCCTATCTGATTTCCGCATCAGAAACAGACTACTAAGGGACTAGGAGGGTTGTCGCGATGTTTGTTTTGTGGCGTTCTGTATTTTTATATGTACGTGCGTATGTGTGTGTGTTTTTGTTTTTATGTGCTTAGAGTGGTGTGCGCGTGGTATGTGGGATGCATCCTAGTCGACCGACGACGGGTCGCGCTTGGGACTTCAGCCCCCCAAGATGCAGATTCGCGTGCGGGTTCGATAGAGGCGTAATACCGCGCGTACCCCCTATACTACAGCGAACGAGAAACGCCCTCGGCTGGTCCACCTCTGCGATTGCAGCTGATCAGCTTTCGTACTGTGGACTGGTAGCTCGGCGGGGATACGCCCACCGAAGGGAGGTGACAGGTGCCGTAACGTGGAGGTAAGTCATGCCTCGCGTAGGCCCTGTCCTGTCGTAGTGGCTCGCGAGAGGTATGGTTGGCGCACTCGACCGGAGCGGCTTACGGAAGCTCCATGTATATTCGCGACGAGGATTTAGACCAACTCCTGCGTGACGCGGCCGGGAGGGTCCCGCGCTGCCCTTGTGCGGTGTCGGACCGATGCGCTCGACACCGGTACTTGAGGAAACCTGAGAAAACCTAGCTACTAGGCGGCCCGACTAGTCTTGTCGCCCCTATAGCCCAGGTTCCACGGGCGATTTTCACGGCAACAATACGTTGCTTCGCCCCAGCCTCCACCGGCCCCGCCTTGCCCTTGGGGAGCTCACCACCTCCTTGTGCTGCGACATGAAAGCTTTCGCACAACCTGCTGATTGTTGCGTCGAGGGCACAACCCTACTACGGGCCTACACATGGACCTCGGAGAGCTGGCCCCTGTGCACATCTTGGCGGTAGTGGCCAATATCCAAGTGAAACTTTGAAGACTGAACCGAAGGAGGGTCCCGCGGTCATACTTATACTCCAACCTCCCCCGCTGACTCGCGGTTGGTGGGCGGTACGATCGCAAATGGCCCGCGCCACCCATGTTTCTTCTGTCCCGGCACTAATCACCCGCCGGCCTGCATACCCATTGTATCCCGTCAGCCCGAGTTTCAAAATCGGCGGGATAAAGAAATTTCGTCAACATCTCGAACATGCAGGAACCCGTAAGTCAACCAAGGGAGGCGCACTCTCAAGGTCCTTGACCGCCGTGACGACCTTTAAACCTAGGCGTCTCGTCCGAGTCAAGGAACGCTAGAGCATAAAAATAATACTACAATTTAAATAATAGAATATTTTTAGAACTTTCTAATCGTCAGGATATGACGAACGAGGAAGGAGATACTGCTAGTACCGTTTTGATGCTGTCGACGACTACACCAAACGGGATAGCCCCGCCGGACCCTCAACCCCGAGATTCATTTGCGTCGCTCAATCTTGATCCCTGAACCTCCGAAATGGAAGTCCGACACCTTAGCCGATAGTGTCAGGCCCAAGGCTAAGCCTCTTACTAGCGGACACCTATGTAAATGAATAGCGCTCAACGCGCGGACCTACTAAAACGCTTCGAAGTCGCATAGTTGTCGGTGTCGCCTTCCGTATGTATGCATAGGTCACGAATAAACACACCAATCAAGAGACAGAATCCATCTAATTTAAATTGAATCAGAAATAAACGTCTGGTCGCCGACTTTCACGATCATCAATTTTAAATTAAAAAAAATAAAAATAAAAAATCACGCACGCCTCAAATCTGTGCGCCCACACACTCTCTACTCTAGTCAATCGTCCAGCCAACGTAAACCACAGACGCAGCCGCGCCTCGTGCGGAATACTTAAACTTTAAACCAAAGCTATTTCTGTCGCTTGCAAAAATCAGGGCGGATACCCTTGTAAGGGTATTCGCACCGACACAGTACCATTGAACTCTCGATGGCTAGGCGTCCGGACTCTGCCTACTACTACTCCAAGCTCTAACTTCTCGAGCTTACCTCCATCTCTTCTTCATTTCGACTGTGTGTGTGCATGCTTGTGGTGGGGGGGTGATGTTTGGCTACTTCGGCGAAACCCTGTTCGGTTTCCTGGAATGCATGAGTGACGCGTGTGTAAGGCTTCCCGCTCTCCGTCGACGATGGCGAAGATGGCGGCGAAGCAGTGGCACAGCTGGACCGCGAAGGTCCCCTGGCCAAACACCGGTTCGGAACGGCGCAATAGAGCGTAAACCGTCCAGCCGCCGCGTCCCCCCTCCATCTTTGGGAAGGTGTCTGCAGAGCCTGGGTTGACCATCCTCCAGATAGAAAAACTCCCCCGGAGACAAAGGAAGAAGTGCTGGGACAGTGTATTTTTGAGAACCCGCTGATAACTAATGAAGAGGGGAATGAGCTCCCAGCAAATGCCGCGCCAGGGTCATTCGGGAAGACTTGGGTCCAGCGAGGGGTGACCAAGGTGGGTGACCTGTGGGACTCGCTGCTGGGAACATGGAAGCAAGGGGGGGAGGTGTATGCCAAACTTCAAGGCCTGAGAAACGTAGAGCAGCACCTGACAATGATCAGACAGGCTATCCCGCAGACGTGGAAGGAACTGCTCGGTCCAGAGGGGCGGGACCCGGAAAATACCTGGTACGCCCCATCGAACCGGACAACGCCTCCTACAGTATGGAGACTGCAAAGGATTACCGGGAGCGGGTTCAGGAAAGTGTCAGAGTGGATAGTTGGTCCTACAGATGTGGGACTGAGAGAGGGGCCGGAGCGGACGATCCAGCAGTGGGACAACCCGCCACAGATACGGGTAATAGAAAAGAGGGATGGAAGAGGCAGGGTGGCACAGACACAGTGGGTAGGACAGACCCATTACGTAGCCTCCAGATCGACCCGGAAGCATGGAGCTGGTCAGGAGGAAGAGTCACGAGGGCGCGCCCGCAAGGCCTGAACTTAACAGTGTACTCCCCAGGGGAGTCCTATGAAACTTCGGCTAGGACAACAAGGACTCCGGCAGCAGTTGCAGTAGAAAGATGGAGTGCAGTTCTCCCGCTGGACCTCCAGGAGGAGACAGAGAGCTTCAGGAAGCTATGGAGGGTACTGCAGGACCTACCGAATGTAAAGCACGCAAGTATCCTGTGGATGCTGCCTCTGTTGACAACACCCTCTGCAGTTTGGTTATGTGCAAGGGGGGTGGAGGTAGAGTTGGGCTGCACCCGTTGCAGATGGCCGTTTGAATCCACCCGTCATCTTTGGTGGGAGTGTCCAGCCTCCAAACGTGTATGGCGCCGGTGGGAGACACACTGGCACTTGATGGGAGGGGAGGGTATAGAATGGGATGAGAAATGGGTTCTCCTGGGCTTTACTTCGGAGGACTGTACGGGCCTGAGAGGGTGGCCATATGTTGCACACGTGGTCAGGGCGGTAATCTGTGCGGTTATTTGGGCCGACCGGAACCGGTCAAGATTTGAGAGGCGCCCGTTCACGGATACTGAGATCAAAGCAGCAATCAAAAAGGGTATAAGACAGGCAATTGCTGTAGACTGGCGGAGGAAGGCAAAGGAAGGAAAAGCCTGCCGCCGTCAGCTGTGGTGGTTCTTAAGGACATGGGCAATTCGGAACCAGTTGAGAGGCTACCACCGGACTTGGGGGCTGCTGTTCTCGAATTGGCTGACTACCTAAGGGGAGGGGGGCGCTTAGGGGAGTAAATAGAGTTTTGGTACACGAACCAGGGTACCTAGGTTCGAGGTGTCGACCGCAGGAGGTCATTGAGGGGTGGAGGGTGGAAGAGTGCCACGGTGACTTGGAACAGCGGTTCCGACGGTCAAGTTAGGCCGGGGTCAGGCCGGTTAGGCCTTTGTAAGTAGGTGAGAGCAGAGTAGGGCTAGGGTAGAGGTAGGGTAGTGTAAGTTACAGTAGGCGTCTTCTGAGTTAAGATAGGAGTTTCAGTTGGAGGAAGAGTCAATCAAATATGTTGGGGGCGCAGTTGCTGATAAGGTAGGAGATTTCAATGACGTTGCTCAAAGTAAAGTGTAGTGTGGGTTTGGTATTCCAGCCTTGATGGCTGTAAGCGAAACCGGCTAAGGGTGCTGGGATAACTCCGGGTTGAATTGTGAGGTCCCCGGCCTCAAAGTTTGGATTTTGGGAACGAATTGGATGGTTTATACCACAAAAAAAAAAAAAAAAAAAAACACAAAATGAAGTCCCATTGGTCCGCACATTTGCTGCCCATAGGGACGTCCAGGGCTCCGCAAAGCCTCGGCAAAAGGGATCCCCTGCGTTGCCAGCCGTGACAGCGCTCTGATGTGCGTGTATTTGGCGCGCCCCCTGGTTCTTTTCTTGAGAGCTCGCGTACCATTTGACCACGTGGCTGAATGGCACACACACACACACACATGAACCGCTGCATACTTGGAATCGTACCTTCAGATACCTCCTGGGAAGTATCGAACAGGAACATGAACATGAACACGCAATCCAACCACTTTTGGTGGCGGTTCTCCGGACTCGGTTGCCGCACACGAGAGGCGACGCGCACGCACGGTCTGCGCCCGACGGGCGGGGCGGGGCGGGGCGGGGCGGGGCGGGGCGAACAGTTGCACGATGGACATGCCGGCGATCGGCCCCTTTCGGCGAAGCGATCATGGCAAGAGAAGTGTGCCGCGGGGTTCGGCACGGCGCGGAGGGAGCCTGTCTCTTATAC
>BFEA01000093.1:427335-442999 GCA_003427395.1 Chara braunii
ATCTTTAGAGCCTCGTTCCACATCTTTCATGTGTCCCCTAGTCATGAAATTGTAATTAACGACAAACTTCCTAAAGAAATCTGTTGAGTCATGAGGTAGTTTTTTTTTTTTTTTTTTTTTTTAATGAATAGCCCCTGCGTAAGCCCACTATTCCGGTGGTGGTGAGAGAACCGTCAGAATTGAGGGCTTATCTGTCGGGCTGCTCCATCTATTGGTGGGGAGCGACACCTGCTGGAAACCGGGTCCAGCGTCCCTTTGAACATCTTGCAGTACAGAGTTTATAGTTCATTTGCAGGGCTAAGGTCATTTCGCTTCTAAACCCAGAGCTCCGCTTTCCCTTGGAGCTGCTTGTGTTTCCCATCACATGAGGTAGGTAATTCTGTTGCTAGGCATCCGCAAGTTTATCCTCCCTTCTCTGAATCCCTATCACCTCTCGATTTCAATTTGGGACAATGGGCCCATATTTCCAGCAAGGCAATCAATTGAGGCATGTTCACTGCGGGACATGGGACGCATTTTCCAGCAGCTGATGCTCCCCACCAATAAAATGGAGCCATCAACTGACAAAAGGCGGGGGGAAGAATCATCCCCACCATGATATGGGCAGACTGGAGAAAAGCCGGGAAAAGGAGTTATGTGGTACATTGCCATGGAAGTGTCTCCTTGGGACATTGTGTATGGACAAATGCATGGTGAAACCTCTCAAAGAGCGTAATAGGCACAGTTAAAGAATCATGGAGCATCAATGACACTCAGGCTGGGACCAGCAGTGAAATCCCACTTGGCCTGATCATTCCTTTCGAGTAGCAGCAGTCGCTATGGCCACCACTCTCCCACACACTACACACAACCCACTCATGCTCACACTCACACCCGTGCTGGTCATAGATCTTACTAATACCTGTCAAGGGTATCACAGTCGGTTGGTACTAAGGGCACCACTGGCACATGAAATCATGGGGAAGTCTCGAAACCACAACCTCCTGAATGCCACTTGTCTTGGTAATTTATGGTCAGAAATTGAGAATTGGGATAAGTGGGACTTGACCCCAAGATAGACATGTCTGAGTTAGATCCA
This sequence comes from Chara braunii, assembly GCA_003427395.1. NCBI lineage: Eukaryota > Viridiplantae > Streptophyta > Charophyceae > Charales > Characeae > Chara > Chara braunii. Next base: position 428,414 of record BFEA01000093.1, read on the forward strand.
ATTTTTCCGAGCCGAAGCCGGGTAACGGCCCCGGTATCTCAATTTCCAAAATTCCATCCTTAGGCCAATTAGACTTTTCTAGTAGTTCCTTGTCTCATTTTCATGAATTTTCTGATGAATTTTTCTGAGCGTACTCATTATGGGACGCTGGGCCCGGTTCCCAGTTTGTGCCAATTTGTGAGGATATGGTTGTACCTATGGGACGCTGGACCCAGTTTCCAGCAGGTGCTGCTCCCCACCAAAAAATGGAACTTGTTTAAAAAAAAAAAAAAAAAAAAAAAAAAAGACCCCAAGATGCTAGGATAGCTTGGAAGTCACAGATGGCAGCAGCAAAGTTGGAAAGCTCACGTTTTTACTCAAGGCTACTGTCTTCACCTGACTACAATGTCCCGTCATTCTAGCTGTGTATTCGGGCCAACCATCTGTCTAGGTACAGTGCTAACGACCGCTCGTTCTATTCGGGTGACGACAGTAGGATACATAAGATTTGTTCGGCACCTTACAGGGTGAAGGGGTCAGTTTTCGTTTTTTCAAAAAAAGCCCAGGTTGTTGTAGAGGCCATGTTCCTGACATATGGCAGTCGCAGTATCAGTCTGCCATTTGGTTATCCTTACACCTTTGTTTATGGGATGGGCTTGCTCCTACCATCTTCTAGGTAGCTTCTTTTTTTTGGGGTGTGTGTATAACCCAGCACAAAAGCCCTTCCGAGTAGTTGTCTGCCCACCAAGATGTTTAGAACAAAAAAGAGGAAAATCAGAGCTCACTAAGGGCGTAGTCACACTAGGACTTTCCTGGATCTGGATGCACCTAACCCCAATTACTTCCTCAGAGAAGTGGAAAAGTCCCCAGTACGAGTATGCCATAAGATTGTCCTTTTTTCCATTCTTTTTCTTTTTTTTTTTAAACAAACAACCCGGTAGATTGCTAGGGGTGCCGCTAAGAGCAGACACCACTAGCATTCCCCGGGAGGCTCCATCTATTGGTGGGGAGCAGCACCTGCTGGAAAGCGGGTCCAGCGTCCCTGAACATTTAGTCTGCTTGTTTTACCAAAATGAATTTGTGACGGTAGCCTGGAGAAGGCGTCGTCAGCAAAAGGGAAATTTGGCAGGCAGCACTACACAGCACCCTGAGCTGCGTGCCTACCTGACAGCCTACGTCTGGCTTAACCTTTGACATTCCATACATTACCTCTTGAGTTCATATCCCTGAAGTTGTTGGCTGCCTTCATGATGGCTCTCTGTGCGAGCTTGTGATACGCAACCTCACGCCCCTCGCGGCGTCCCGTACGGGGTCGCCGATAAGAGTTCTAGGAGGGGCGTGGACGAGGATTTTTGGCCGTAAGGGTTGAGTCTCCCGGACGGAACGGGAGGCCCTCGTTTTGTGCCAGAGGTTTTCCCCGGAGTCGAACTGTCGTCGCGGAGTCCCGTGGGGGTCGGATCACTCCGAAACGATAAAATCAAAAAAAGGTTTCCGCAAAAATGAACTGCCGTCATGCATCGGGACGGAAAAAGGCATCAAGGGGAGAGGGCCATGGCGGCGGAGGACAAAACTTCGGGCGTCAGGGGTTTGGGGGATAGGTGGTGGGCTCGAAGCCTTCAGGCCTCATCATCGGCCTCACAAAGTGGCCGAACCCTCAGGTCTTTGCTGTGGAGGTGGTTGGTTCGAGGCCTTCAAGCCTCGGCGTCGGACTCACAGAGTCTGCGCGAAAGTTTCCGGGAGGGTAAAGCGGCGGGAGGACTCGCCGGCATCTGAATTCGAAATTGCGCGGGCAGCGCCCCCGCACTACGGGAAAGCTCGGGGAAACGTGTCGCTCCCTCATMACCCAGGACCAGCCGTCRCCAAGAACACGAGTCCCCCTGGCGACMMCARYGACAATCAAACTGCGGCCGCCACACGGCGTGAGCGGCCGACCARGGCAACACCGTCAAACCCGTATAAGGCAATATTAGAGTTGTGGAATCAAAACGATCAATCAAAACAAACCCGTTCCCCCTYATCTCACAASCCCGAGGCGGGTCTTRCCAACACACTTGCTCCGTCCGCCTCAGCGGGCGCCGTACGTCCGCATCGCAATAGACGCTGTCGTCATCTGCGATGGGGAAGGTCGGTAGCGAGATGAGACGATCGGAGGTACGTGATGAACACGGGCAAGGTCCCGCATTCCCGGTCATCCGAACCAACACCGAATCCATACAACAATCGTCGCAACTCTTCTCTCTCTAAGGTGGGTCCGTCGAGGGAAGACGACGAAGTCTAAGCTCTCTCCCCTTGCGGGGGCATCAACCGTCCGCGCGGATGCAAGCGGTTGAAGTCACCGGTACGGGGGCGAGAAGCTCAAAAAAAAAACGATGACTATCAGTTCAAAAAGGAAAGCAATCGAGAGGGAGAGAGAGAGAGAGAGTGAGTTACGTCGAGACCGCACACGAGCGCAGGAAAGACCACTGAGGGGAGGGGAACAACCGGATCAACACACTCGTACTCCTAAGCAGACGGTCCCCCAGTTCAGTTTCCCCATCCCCGCCCGGACGAGTACATACACACATGCATGCATGCAATCAACAAACTTTGACAGGACATCTAATCATCCATGGACCTTCGACATCACTCGTGTGCACCACCAGCTCCCATCACTCAGGGCTTCACACACACGACATGCATAGACAAAGCAGCAATGGAGATAAAAGCGAGTCCTTGTACACAAAAATTTCAATTAACTGCCACCCCCAGGCGCAGCCTTCAAAACTCCCCAAGACCACCGACCACCATAGCCACAAGGCCCTGCCGCGACCGGCGTCCAATCCCCACCACTGCTCAGTCCCTCCGACTGCTTCGCCCCGAGACTACCGCGGGTCCACCCCACGTCGCCACTCTGCCCGTCCTTGGGCTCGTCGAGCCTGTTCGGCGCTGCGGACTCTCGCGCATAGCTCGCGCAGCATTGCAGCTGAGATCAAAGAGGAGGAGAGGAGAGGGTTGTGCGAATTTATAGCGCGGGAGGCGGCGGGTTGTCAGCGCGAGGTGCGGGCAGCGCAGGTTGTAGATGAGCAGGACAGGAGGAGGGTGGGGAGTTAGAGGGTTGTAGATGAGCAGGACAGGAGGAGGGTGGGGAGTTAGAGGGTTCGACCCGCGGGATGGCATGGTCCTACGTGATTGGGGTGTCCATTCAAGTGGCGCGCGGTTTCCCGCCCGCCACTTGGCTGTCTCTTATACACATCTAGATGTGTATAAGAGACAGGTCTGACATGGGGAAAAKGCGCGCAGCAAGAAGGGAAGATGGCGCGGGGATGCAAAGCAAGAAACGGGGATGCGAGWCGCGCGAAGAAATCGGAGCTTAGRCGTGCGCGCGCAAAAATTTAAAAAGTCCCAACCGCCCCCGTTTCTTGGTTTTCATACCGCGGCCGCTATTCGCCCGCGCAGGAGTTATTAACCAAACAAAATGAAAAAGTCGTTTCGAAAAGAAAATGAAAAACAAAAAGAAAGAAAAAACCCCTGTTTGTCCGCGTCCGTGCCTTGGGGCTTCCGAGGGATTCTTCCTCAGGGATACGGGAAGCCGCGCGGTACGGGTCTGAGCTTATCACATCTGTGATACGCAGGGGGGTCCAAAAATTAACAGTCTCCCGACTGCTGAGGTCATCATGTCTTAGATGATCGGGCGGCCTCTTCATCGTTAGCAGGCCCGATCATCTTCCTAATCTACGTAGATGCATCTTGCATCCTCCATCGCTTCCTCCCATAGTATGCACCTGATTGGGCGGCCCCTTCATCGTTAGCTGGCCCGATCGGTAAGAAGTTTTTTTTTTTACATATATATATATATATATATACAGCGTGTCTCGACACGCGAACTTTGGTCATAGGAGAAGAGGATGATGGAGAGAAGGAGAAGGAGAGAAGCGGGGAGAGGTAAACGAGGGTGATCAGAGGAAGTGATCGATGTCGGGATTGAGAGGGGGTGGAATAGGTGGAAGAAAAGCGGCCATTGCCGCGGGAGTCGTCGGCGCATCTTCCCCTTGGAAGTGGTGCTGGACGAACGAGGGATAGAGAAAGGCCCCCGGCACATGAGACAAGACACGTGGCGCCAGATCCGCCACCGCTCGCACCACCTGCTTGCGCACCGATCGGGGCCCCGGACCCGTCATCACCACATGAGTCTCGGTCTAAGGCCGCCGCTCCCGCTTCTGCGCCGCGAAGACAAGGAAGTGGTACATTGCATTGGGACGCTGCCCGGTCTCGTAGATGAGCATCCCAGCCAATCGCGCCGCAATACACCCTTGAAAACGGGGTGTCAGATATGGCTCCCAAGCCGGATCAGGGCCCGGCGCCCCCGCGATGGCCTCGAGCCTAATGGTGGCAGGCTCCACCGTGAAGTCCACCTCTGTCGGATGGACCGTCCGGCTCGGAGGAACTACTAATGTCAATGACCGGGGCACCCCAGGGTGGTTGACGGGAACGGAGAGGTCCCATGAGGACGGGGGGTCTGGATATGGGATCCGGAAATCCCATTCGGCTTCCTCCTCCGGCTGCTGCTGATGATGATGGCCCGGCTCCATCAAGATAGAGATTGAGCACATGCGGAAAGGGCGGTGATGGCACGACTATCTCCTTAACGAGCGTCACCGCACGGGCGGGCTGAATCACTTCCTCGCCGCCGCCGATCCTGCTGCCTTGCGCTCCTGGCAACAGGTGGCATCTCTTCCTCTTCGGCGTCTTCTTAGGGGCCTTTGGTGGCGCTGGTCGAGGATACGACGAGGGAGGCCGCAACGACCTTTCCTCCGGGAAGTCCTCCAACCTCTATGCCCGTTGCGCAATGAAATCCGGGATGACGACAGCGTTGTACGTCCTCCGCGGGGCCGTCGCCGTCCGCAATCGTGGTTGGATCTCCTCCTCCTCGCTCGCGATCACTTGCGCAATGGAGAGGAGCTCAAGGTGTATAAGCTCCAACAATCCCGGATCGATCGTCTGGAGTTGGGCGAAGGGGTACAACGCCACCGTCCCTTCCTTCTCCGCTGGCTTGGGCTGTGTGATGATGTAGTAGACGACCAAGTGCTCCCCGATGCAGTGGTCTTCGTGATCCATGAAGAACCGGAACATCCCCAGCGCCACCGACTTGTACAGCGCACGGTGCAACTCCCATGCGTCTTCGCCGGCGAAGGGCAGCGGCTCCACGTCAGTTAGCTCCACCAAATACTCCGAGAACTCGCGCATGGGATATAGGCCCTCCGTGAGCTGGTAGGGGAGAGTGGTGTAGGAGAAGAAGGGAGGCATTTAGTACGGGATAGGGGGAATAGCTTGGAAGTTGAGAGGAGCAGCGGGAGGAAGAAGCGCAGGGAGCTGCGACACCAACGCAATCGGTCCGTCCCCATGCCCTACGCAGCAGCACTTCGTGGGCTGTGAATCGATGTCCCCCCCGTCCTTGCAATCTGGCCACTGATCTGGCCGCTTACGCCGCGTATTCGTGCACAAAGTTGCGCGCCGGCTTCCGATTCGGCTACGATAGGATCGTCAAGTCTCCGATGAAGGTGGCGACGCTGTGCACGAAGTTGGGTGTCACCTGGAGCGCGCGGAACTCAATGAATACTCGGGTCGTCTCCCGGCCAGGCAACTGCGTCACGTCCACGTACACCCCCGCATACGTTAGCCGATCGCAAAGCAACGAGTACGCCGCCAAATCAGCAACCCCGGGCGCTGGCGCGTTCACCTGCTGGATGTCGTACCGCAACTGCCTTTCCTCATTGAACCGATGCCGCAACAAGCGATCTGCAAGCGGCGTCTGGAAGTGCTCGAGGGGCTCATGCTCCGGCTGGCGATGGTTCATCCTGCTCCCTGAAACTCTCAGCACCAATGGACGAGGCAGATCGGGAAGAGGAGGAGGATGAAGAAGGAGAGGGTGATCTCGCAGGAGCGGGGGTCCGTAGGGGACCTAGCGATGGCTGGAAGGGCCGGAGCGCGGCAGCGTGCCATGTCAGCGGTCGGGCCTGGGAGTTGTGACGGGGAATCAGCTTCACGGAGTGCTGTCCCTGTGCGCCAACTTCCGTGACCTCGTAAATGCCTGTGTAGTGTGGGTGGATCTTGGAGGAGCGCGCAGATTTCCATACCTGACCCAGTCCCCAACTTTATAGCGGGGCAGTGGTCCCGCCGACGCGTGTTGATTCTCGTAGTCATGGATATGCCGTTGATGTGTCCGATCTACGGCCTGCTGTCGACGGCGAGCTAACGGGAGATAGGCCCTAGCCATTAAGTCCATGTAGTGGCGGGCCTTATCTCGGTTCTGGGCCCGTGTTGCTCTAACTTCCGTACCTACTAAGGGGGACAATTGCAGTCGAGGGACACTATTGGTTCTCAGTTGAAAGGGGGACACCCCCGTGTGGGGTAGCCCGATAAACGGCCAAGATGTGGTCCGACAATGACCGGTCAGGGCCGGGTGTCTCCCGCGGTGATATTCCGTCTAAGGGCGGTCTTAATCAGTCGGTTGGCATTCTCTACCAGGCCATTGGCTTGAGGCCAATGGCCCGGCGAGTAGATAATCTTAACGTCTGCCCTGACTAGGTGACGTTCTACTTCGCCTTGAAATTCCGACCCATTGTCCATGTGTACCTCTTCCATGTCTAGATGCATGCACAAAAATCGATTTACGTACCAGGCTACCTCCTGCGAATTCCGGCTGGTCATAGGGTACGCCTCGATCCATTTTGAAAAATGATCGACGGCTACTAAAAGAACATTGAGTTCTCCCTGATCGACGGGACCTCTCGGACGTTGATATCCGTCGTATCGATGCTAACCCTCTGAAAGGGGCACTCTACACGAGTGGGCACCATCGTCCGAGGCATCTGTACTGGCGCCTTGTCCGCCGCGCAGGCCGGGCAATTTTGAACGATGTATTTCACATCTTCCCGGATTCCCGACCAGTACCATCCGTTCTTTTCTATGGATTTTTCCGTGTTCTTGACCGCGAAATGGACTGCATCCTCTTCATGAGCGGCTCATGTCCAATCGAACCTAGCGAGAGGGTGTGGAACCGTCAACCAGCTAGACCCTCCGTCATCATCGACTTTTCGTTTTTGTAACGTCGGTCCCTGCCAACGATAGTCCTGCGCCCGCTCCGTAACTCTCCGCCTCTCAGCTTTAGTAAGTTCTGACAGCGAGTCGCCTAACAACCTCCGTAGCAACAGAAGGTCCGTCAAGGCTTCTGCCCGGCGGGCACTTGGCACAAATCCGTCGGCTGTTCTGGCGTCCAGATACCGCTTCTCGGTAGGGACTTGGTTCGTTCCACAGTTGGGACAGACCCATGTCTTTTCACTTCGGTACCTAACACACTGTCCGTGAGATTTGACCGTATGACACCAACTACACTGTACCCATAAAAGAAAACTGGGCCCTCCCGGATGTGACCCTTCTTGGTCTGGGACCATAGGCAAAGTACAAAAGAAACAGGGACTTAGATGCGTTTCAGGGGACAAGTAGGGACTAGACGAGAGAGAGAGGGAGTTGGATGAGGGCAAAGAGATCGCGTCTGCCATCTCCGGCGAAACCTCCATTCCGGACTCAGGCGTCGTTCTTGCGCAGCACGTGTAGCTCTCCGTAGTGCAGTTTCGTCGCCTCGACTTCTGGCCTCCACGGAATGAGTCGCTCGTTGGCGGGACACTTGTTGGGCGGCAGGAGGCGTGTTAATCCATTGGCGTTACCATGCTGCCGAGTGGCACGGTGGCGGATGTCGAAGTCATGGTCTTGCATATGCACCGCCTACCTACCCAGCGTCCCCGTGTAGTCCATGTTGTTGCATAGGGACAGCAGCGGCTGATGATCCGTTACCAGCACAAATTTCTGGCCGTAAAGATACGGTCGGAAATGTTGGATCCCCCACACCACCGCCAGGCATTCACCTTTGCACGCTTCGTAATTAGCCTGCGCCTGGCTCAGCGTCTTGGACGCATACTCAATGACGTGTTCCCTTCCGTCTGCCCCGTGCTGAGTCAGCACCGCCGATATCGCCTGAGGCTGTCAGTCTGTGTACAGTGCGAATGGTCTTGTCGGGTCGGGGCGCGCCAACACAGGAGCAGATGTCAGAGCCTCCTTCAACGCCTGAAACGCCGCTTCGCATTCCGGCGTCCAGATCAGTTGTTCCTCTTTCTTTAGCTGGTTCTTGAGGGGCTTCGCTATACCGGCGAACCCCTTGATGAAGCGTCGGTAATAGGATGCCAGCCCTAGAAAAGCCCGAACCTGGGTGAGTGTCACCGACGCCGGGGCTTCTTAAACTGCTGCCACCTTCCTCGGATCCGGTTTTAGTCCATCGACCATGACGATGTACCCCAAGAATGAGATCTCCGACAAGAAGAACTCGTTTTTCTCCAAGGCCACTTTGAACCCCACATCTTTTAGTGCATGCAAAACCCACTTAATGTGTTCCACGTGGTACTCGTGTGTTTTTTAAAAGACCAAAATATCATCCATGTACACAATCACGCATAAATTCATCAGGGGCTGGGTCAGTCGGGTTTTGTTAACGAACTCAACGAAGGCCATATTCATGGCCCGCTGAAACGTTGCAGGGGCGTTACAAATTCCCATGGGACACCGAACCCATTGCCACGTGCCTTCAAATAGGACAAAAGCGGTTTTGGGTCGGTCCTCCGGTCGGACTGCGACATGGTGAAAACCGTGTCGGATATCGAACTTGGAAAAGACTCGAGCGGCCCTGATAGCATCCAACAAATCGTCGATTCGCGGCAAGGGATACACATCTTTGGTAGTGATTGCGTTCAATTTCCGGTAGTCGATACATACCCGGACCGAACCATTTCGTTTTGGCACGAGGACCACGGGAAAAGACCACGGTCCCAAAGATGGTTCGACCCACCCCAACCGCTCGAATTCTCGTACCCTTTCCAACGCCAGCTGTCTTTCTTTAAGGGAATATCGGTACGGTCGGCAGTGTATCGGGGCGTGATCCCCGGTATCAATCGCGTGTTGTATCAAAGGGGTTAGCCCTATGTCATGGTCCTGAATACTTACGGCCTCAGGATAGGCCCGTATAACTGCCACGAGGAGGTGTCGGTATTCATCCGGAACACGGGCTGGTAACTGAACTTCTACGGTTCCCCCAGGAAGGGAGACCGTCGTCGTAACCGTGGGGACCGCCGCATTGGCATCGGGCGAGGCCCCAAACAAAGAGTGGTCGATTTTCGCCGAAAGGACAGTCGCTATAAGTTGACTGTCCGCCGGGCTCATCGGCTCGCTTTCCATGTCACTGTCACTATCCAGTTTGGGTTCGGCCGAGGGTTCTACCGAAAAGGCCTGCGTCAGTTCCCTCGGTCCCCACCGATGTTCCCTTGTTCGGGGTTGAAACGACACCCCCTCTTTCAAAAGTATCGCGGCTTTCTCATTCGTGAGTAGGGACCGTGGAGGTCGAAAAGATAAATCGCACAGCCCCCTCAGCTCGGTAAATCTTTCAGGTAGGGGGTCCGTCCTGAGATATAAGGACGCAGGGGGTTCCGAAAGGTCTGCTATTCGGGACACCCTCAGCAGGGGTTCCCCCTGTACCACGGAGGAGAACGCGTGCGACCGGTTGGACTCGCTCTGAACTATTTCCAGTGGTTCTCGCCGCCAAGAATGGCGCCACCGATCCTGAACTCGGATCGGATATCGGTCGGGTGCATCAGCCTCGTCAGTTTTCGTCGATGGTTCATTTTCGCCTGGTGACAGGCGTCGGATCATGTTGATTTGATGGGCTTTCGTGGTGAGTCAAGGCGCCAGCTGGGTGCGCATGCGCACCACCAGTCTCATTGGTACCGTTTGGGGTTTGGGGTGGGCCGATGTGAGCACCACCCTACAGCTGTCAAAGTGCATTCGCGCTCCAACCGCCGCCTGCCACGGAATGCCTAGCAGAACATCATACGCCTGTACATCCAGCACGATCACGTCGCACAAACAATGCACCCGCCCCACCCGTATAGGAACGTTCGTTATTCGCCCCTTACAATGAATATTGTCTTCCGTAGCGGATATATACAGTTCATCATGGCGGAGGGGTTGAACCTGTCCTTCCCTTCCCAACTGTTTCGTCAACCTCCAAGAAATGGCGACCGCTGACGATCCCAAATCTAGGACGAAGGCCGAGGGATTTCCCCAGACCTCGCAGTCACACTCAACGCTTTTCCAAGTTATAGGATAGGCTCGGAGGAATACCTCGGGTTTTTTCGAGGCGGAGTCTACGGTCTGGATCATTCCTATTCGGTCGGCTTCGTGCACCTTTGAGGTCGAGGGCTGCGACTCCTCGTTTGTGGGTAGGTCCCGTAGGACCGGCTTTTTGCCCTTTCAACTTTCCTCGAATTGGCGCCTGTTTTTGAGGCATCGTTCGATTAATTTTTCGTTAGCTGCTTCGGAAATGGTTAGCAGATAGGGAATAGGGACGGGGATCCGAAGATCCAGAGCTTTCAAGGCATCCAATACTTCGATATGGCCATCCTTGTATTCAGGACCAGGCACCGCAAGGTCTTCGAACCCTGGTCTCCACGGCCCGAGGTCGCTTTCCTCGGTAATTCGTTGGACGTGACGTATCACTCCTATGGTCCCGGGTTCGAACATCGCCACAGCCATGTATTCATCGGGCCCTATCTCAGTGGCTGCAGGGGTCATCATTTCCGTTGCCCCGGTATCCATCATCGTGGCCACCCTCCCCTGTCCTGCAGCGGTTGGAGCAGCCAACAGGATTTGGGAAGGCCCAGCGGGCCCACCCTGAGCTCGAGGTTTCAGGCAATCTTTCGCAAGGTGACCTGGCTGATTGCAGTTATAACAGCGTAGGGACTGGACAGCCCCGGCCACGTCCGGTCTTATCATAGGGGCCCCGGCGGCCATAGCCGCTTGCTGCCGTTGTGCGGCAGCTAGGCGTTGCTGCTGCAGGCCCTGAACAAACTCCGTCAACGGGGCCACTACCGTAACTAATTGTGTCGTGACCTCCTTCATGAACGCTTCTTCCTCACCCCGGCCTCCTCGTGCTTGACTAGGGCGACGGGAGGCCGAAGCAGAGGAAGAAGCTTTCCGATTCACGCCTTTTTTTGTCGGACCCAACCCGAAGCGATCTTCGAACATTCGTGCCGTAGCGGAGTAGCTATTGCGTCGAACACCCGAAGGGTCATCTTCGTCATATTTTGAGTCTTGGCCCACATCGTAATTTTCTTTCCCGTACTTAATTGCGTACTGAATTAGCTCCGTCAGGGTATGTTTTATAGGGTTGCATTTCTTGCGGATCTTTTTCCGTAGACGAGAATCTGACAGTCCTCTGACGAAATCAGTCCGCACCATTTTCTCGTCCACCCCGGAGCGTTCGGCTAAGTACGTAAAACGTTCAGCATATCTGGCCAAGGTCACCCGAGGCTGCTGCGTGTATTCCTTTATTAAACGGAGGCATTGACCCGGTGCGATGTGATCAAATCTATCGAGAAATTTCCTCTGGAAGGCTGCCCAATTAGTGAAGGGGTTATGTCCATACCACTCAAAAGCGGTTCCGGCTAACCTTCTAGGGATTCGTTCTCGGAGCAATTGATCCGACCAGCCTTGGGCTTTCAAGGCCGCTAGCCAACACGAGGGTCGGTGTCATCTTCGAAAAAAATGGGAACTTCGGAAGGAGGAGGTACAAAGTACAGGAGATGATTGGCCATCCCCACGTGGTTGTCACCGTCGTTTTCACCCCCAATTCCGGGTTCCACCATCGCGGGAGGCGGGTTTCGAGCCCGGCCTCTCACTCGGTTCTGATTGCTATTCGCGGGCCTCCGTCGACGGGGAGCCAGCCTACTCAAAAATGCGAAAAATCTAATAAAAGGATCAAAAAGGAAAAGAAGAACTTTAAAACAGGGTAATTGTCCTAGGAAAACCTCGGAGCCGAAACGAATCAGCTCTGATACCAACCTCCTGGCCCCTCGCGGCTTCCTGTACGGGGTCACCGATCAGAGTTCTAGGAGGGGCGTGGCCAAGGATTTTTGGCCGTAAGGGTTGAGTCTCCCGGACGGAACGGGAGGCCCTCGTTTCGTGCCAGAGGTTTTCCCCAGAGTCGAACTGTCGTCGCGGAGTCCCGTGGGGGTCGGATCACTCCGAAATGATAAAATCAAAAAAAGGTTTCCGCAAAAATGAACTGTCGTCATGCATCGGGACGGAAAAAGGCATCAAGGGGAGAGGGCCATGGCGGCGGAGGACAAAACTTCGACCGTCAGGGGTTTGGGGGATAGGTGGTGGGTTCGAAGCCTTCAGGCCTCATCATCGGCCTCACACAGTGGCCGAACCCTCGCGTCTTTGCTGTGGAGGTGGTTGGTTTGAGGCCTTCAAGCCTCGGCGTCGGACTCACAGAGTCCGCGCGAAAGTTTCCGAGAGGGTAAAGCGGCAGGAGGACTCGTCGGCATCTGAATTCGAAATTGCGCGGGCAGCGCCCCCGCACTACGGGAAAGCTCGGGGAAACGTGTCGCTCCCTCATAACCCAGGACCAGCCGTCGCCAAGAACACGAGTCCCCCTGGCGACCACAATGACAATCAAACTGCGGCCGCCACACGGCGTGAGCGGCCGACCAAGGCAACACCGTCAAACCCGTATAAGGCAATATTAGAGTTGTGGAATCAAAACGATCAATCAAAACAAACCCGTTCCCCCTCATCTCACAACCCCGAGGCGGGTCTTGCCAACACACTTGCTCCGTCCGCCTCAGCGCGCGCCGTACGTCCGCATCGCAATAGACGCTGTCATCATCTGAGATGGGGAAGGTCGGTAGCGAGATGAGACGATCGGAGGTACGTGATGAACACGGGCAAGGTCCCGCGTTCCCGGTCATCCGAACCAACACCGAATCCATACAACAATCGTCGCAACTCTTCTCTCTTTAAGGTGGGTGCGTCGAGGGAAGACGACGAAGTCTAAGCTCTCTTCCCTTGCGGGGGCGTCGACCGTCCCCGCGGATGCAAGCGGTTGAAGTCACCGGTACGGGGGCGAGAAGCTCAAAAAAAAAACGATGACTATCAGTTCAAAAAGGAAAGCAATCGAGAGGGAGAGAGAGAGAGAGTGAGTTATGCCAAGACCGCACACGGGCGCAGGAAAGACCACTGAGGGGAGGGGAACAACCGGATCAACACACTCGTACTCCTAAGCAGACGGTCCCCCAGTTCAGTTTCCCCATCCCCGCCCGGACGAGTACATACACACATGCATGCATGCAATCAACAAACTTTGACAGGACATCTAATCATCCATGGACCTTCGACATCACTCGTGCACACCACCAGCTCCCATCACTCARSGCTTCACACACACGACATGCATAGACAAAGCAGCAATGGAGATAAAMGCGAGTCCTTGTACACAAAAATTTCAATTAACTGCCGCCCCCAGGCGCAGCCTTCAAAACTCCCCAAGACCACCGACCACCATAGCCACAAGGCCCTGCCGCGGCCGGCGTCCAATCCCCACCACTGCTCAGTCCCTCCGACTGCTTCGCCCCGAGACTACCGCGGGTCCACCCCACGTCGYCACTCYRCCYGTCCTTGGGCTCGTCGAGCCTGTTCGGCRCYGCGGACTCTCGCGCATAGCTCGCGCAGCATTGCAGCYGAGATCAAAGAGGAGGAGAGGAGAGGGTTGTGCGAATTTATAGCRCGGGAGGCGGCGGGTTGTCAGCGCGAGGTGCGGGCAGCGCAGGTTGTAGATGAGCAGGACAGGAGGAGGGTGGGGAGTTAGAGGGTTCGACCCGCGGGATGGCATGGTCCTACGTGATTGGGGTGTCCGTTCAAGTGGCACGCGGTTTCCCGCTCTCCACATTGATCTGAGCATCCCAACTACGCGGCCAATCACTTCGCGGGGTAAGGATCGAGCTGGGCGGAGGGGAAGACGAAGAGTCCGGCATGGGGAAAATGCGCGCAGGAAGAAGGGAAGATGGCGCGGGGATGCAAAGCAAGAAACGGGGATGCAAGACGCGTGAAGAAATCGGAGCTTAGGGGTGCACGCGCAAAAATTCAAAAAGTCCCAACCGCCCCCGTTTCTTGGTTTTCATACCGCGGCCGCTATTCGCCCGCGCGGGAGTTATTAACCAAACAAAATGAAAAAGCCGTTTCGAAAAGAAAACGAAAAACAAAAAGAAAGAAGAAAACCCTGTTTGTTCGCTTCCGAGGGATTTTTCCTCAGCGATACGGGAAGCCGCGCGGTACGGGTCTGAGCTTATCACAAGCTAGTATCCTCTGGACTCTTATATGTTGTCCGGATTGCTGGAAGCTGATCCCATTAGCTAATGGTGTTCTGTTTGTCGTCACTCGCCCAGCATATCACTTGTTGCTTAGACTTCGATGTTAGCCCTACCACTATGTTTCCTATCAATGCATGTAGGCAAACAGACCTACCCGTTCCCCAACCCCCACCCTTGGAACTTGATACCTTGAGGTGTGATCTGTGTCATTCATGTGGATTGTGCTATGCTGGGACGACCTTCCTGCGTGTCTGAACATTGCACTAAGTGAGGTCCTAAGGTAGGCAAAGAAATGAGACTAAGTGCGCGCCAGAGAGAGAGAGAGAGAGAGAGAGAGAGAGAGAGAGAGAGAGAGAGAGAGAGAGAGAGAGAGAGA